>JAZFAW010000018.1:249506-321745 GCA_036850905.1 Luffa acutangula | reverse complement strand
TTTACGGTTTACGTTTTTAGGGTTTTAAGGTTTTACGGTTTTCGATTTAGGGGTTATGGAAATTTAGGGTTTAGAGTTTTATTTGTTGGGGTTTTCGAGAAGTCTAGGTTTAGGGTTAACCGTTATCTTTTGATTTTGAGTGTTTAGGCTAAGTAATCGTACATCTTTAAAACTTTATGAATTTATGGTTATCGGTTTTGGGGGTTATGTGGTTTAAGATTCTAGTGTTTTGGGGTTTAGGGTTTAGGTTTATTTGTTTTGGGTGTTATGATGTATTGGATTTTAGTATTTTCGGGTTTTAGAGTTTCGAATTTTAGGGTTTTAGGGTTTACGGTTTACCGTTTTAGGGTTTTAAGGTTATACGGTTTTCGATTTAGGGGTTATGGAAATTTAGGGTTTAGAGTTTTACTTGTTGGGGTTTTCGAGAAGTCTAGGTTTAGGGTTAACCGTTATCTTTTTATTTTGAGTGTTTAGGCTAAATAATCGTACATCTTTAAAACTCTATGAATTTATGGTTACCGGTTTTGGGTTTTATGTGGTTTAGGATTCTAGTGTTTTGGGGTTTAGGGTTTAGGTTTATTTGTTTTGGGTGTTATGATGTATTGGATTTTAGTATTTTGGGGTTTTAGAGTTTAGAATTTTAGGGTTTTAGTGTTTACGGTTTACGGTTTTAGGGTTTTAAGGTTTTACGGTTTTCGGTTTAGGGGTTATGGAAATTTAGGGTTTAGTGTTTTATTTGTTGGGGTTTTCGGGAAGTTTTGGTTTAGGGTTTACAGTTATCTTTTTATTTTGAGTGTTTAGGCTAAGTAATCGTACATCTTTAAAACTTTATGAATTTACGGTTACCGGTTTTGGGGGTTTATGTGGTTTTGGATTCTAGTGTTTTGGGGTTTAGGGTTTAAGTATATTTGTTTTGGGTGTTATGATGTATTGGATTTTAGTATTTTGGGGTTTTAGAGTTTAGAATTTTAGGGTTATAGTGTTTACAGTTTACGGTTTTAGGGTTTTGAGGTTTTACGGTTTTCGGTTTAATGGTTATGGAAATTTAGGGTTTAGAGTTTTATTTGTTGGGGTTTTCGGGAAATTTTTGTTTAGGGTTTACCGTTATCTTTTTATTTCGAGTGTTAAGGCTAAGTAATCATACATCTTTAAAATTTTATGATTATAAGGTTACCGGTTTTAGGGGTTATGTTGTTTTGGATTCTAGAGTTTTGGGGTTTAGGGTTTAGGTTTACTTGTTTTGGGTGTTATGTGGTATTGGATTTTAGTATTTTCGGGTTTTAGAGTTTCGAATTTTAGGGTTTTAGGGTTTACGGTTTACGGTTTTAGGGTTTTAAGGTTTTACGGTTTTCGATTTAGGGGTTATGGAAATTTAGGGTTTAGAGTTTTATTTGTTGGGGTTTTCGAGAAGTCTAGGTTTAGGGTTAACCGTTATCTTTTGATTTTGAGTGTTTAGGCTAAGTAATCGTACATCTTTAAAACTTTATGAATTTATGGTTACCGGTTTTGGGGGTTATGTGGTTTAGGATTCTAGTGTTTTGGGGTTTAGGGTTTAGGTTTATTTGTTTTGGGTGTTATGATGTATTGGATTTTAGTATTTTGGGGTTTTAGAGTTTACAATTTTAGGGTTTTAGTGTTTACGGTTTACGGTTTTAGGGTTTTAAGGTTTTACGGTTTTCGATTTAGGGGTTATG
Source organism: Luffa acutangula (assembly GCA_036850905.1). Taxonomy (NCBI): domain Eukaryota; kingdom Viridiplantae; phylum Streptophyta; class Magnoliopsida; order Cucurbitales; family Cucurbitaceae; genus Luffa; species Luffa acutangula. Next base: position 320,051 of record JAZFAW010000018.1, on the reverse strand, counting down.
GAAATTTAGGGTTTAGAGTTTTATTTGTTGGGGTTTTCGAGAAGTCTAGGTTTAGGGTTAACCGTTATCTTTTGATTTTGAGTGTTTAGGCTAAGTAATCGTACATCTTTAAAACTTTATGAATTTATGGTTACCGGTTTTGGGGGTTATGTGGTTTAGGATTCTAGTGTTTTGGGGTTTAGGGTTTAGGTTTATTTGTTTTGGGTGTTATGATGTATTGGATTTTAGTATTTTGGGGTTTTAGAGTTTAGAATTTTAGGGTTTTAGTGTTTACGGTTTACGGTTTTAGGGTTTTAAGGTTTTACGGTTTTCGGTTTAGGGGTTATGGAAATTTAGGGTTTAGTGTTTTATTTGTTGGGGTTTTCGGGATGTTTTTGTTTAGGGTTTACCGTTATCTTTTTATTTTGAGTGTTAAGGCTAAGTAATCATACATCTTTAAAATTTTATGATTATAAGGTTACCGGTTTTAGTTGTTATGTGGTTTTGGATTCTAGTGTTTTGGGGTTTAGGGTTTAGGTTTACTTGTTTTGGGTGTTATGTGGTATTGGATTTTAGTATTTTCGGGTTTTAGAGTTTCGAATTTTAGGGTTTTAGGGTTTACGGTTTACGGTTTTAGGGTTCTAAGGTTTTACGGTTTTCGATTTAGGGGTTATGGAAATTTAGGGTTTAGAGATTTATTTGTTGTGGTTTTCGGGAAGTCTAGGTTTAGGGTTAACCGTTATCTTTTGATTTTGAGTGTTTAGGCTAAGTAATCGTACATCTTTAAAACTTTTGGAATTTACGGTTACCGGTTTTTGGGGTTATGGTCTTTTGGATTCTAGTGTTTTGGGGTTTAGTGTTTAGGTTTATTTATTTATGGTGTTATGATGGATTGGATTTTAGTATTTTGTGGTTTTCGAGTTTTCAATTTTAGGGTTTTAGTGTTTACGGTTTATGGTTTTAGGGTTTTAAGGTTTTACGGTTTTCGGTTTAGGGGTTATGGAAATTTAGGGTTTAGAGTTTTATTTGTTGGGGTTTTCGGGAAGTTTTTGTTTAGGGTTTACCGTTATCTTTTTATTTTTAGTGTTAAGGCTAAGTAATCATACATCTTTAAAATTTTATGATTATAAGGTTACCGGTTTTAAGGGTTATGTGGTTTTGGATTCTAGTGTTTTGGGGTTTAGGGTTTAGGTTTACTTGTTTTGGGTGTTATGTGGTATTTGATTTTAGTATTTTCGGGTTTTAGAGTTTCGAATTTTAGGGTTTTAGGGTTTACGGTTTACCGTTTTAGGGTTTTAAGGTTATACGGTTTTCGATTTAGGGGTTATGGAAATTTAGGGTTTAGAGTTTTACTTGTTGGGGTTTTCGAGAAGTCTAGGTTTAGGGTTAACCGTTATCTTTTTATTTTGAGTGTTTAGGCTAAATAATCGTACATCTTTAAAACTCTATGAATTTATGGTTACCGGTTTTGGGTTTTATGTGGTTTAGGATTCTAGTGTTTTGGGGTTTAGGGTTTAGGTTTATTTGTTTTGGGTGTCATGATGTATTGGATTTTAGTATTTTTGGGTTTTAGAGTTTAGAATTTTAGGGTTTTAGTGTTTACGGTTTACGGTTTTAGGGTTTTAAGGTTTTACGGTTTTCGGTTTAGGGGTTATGGAAATTTAGGGTTTAGTGTTTTATTTGTTGGGGTTTTCGGGAAGTTTTGGTTTAGGGTTTACAGTTATCTTTTTATTTTGAGTGTTTAGGCTAAGTAATCGTACATCTTTAAAACTTTATGAATTTACGGTTACCGGTTTTGGGGGTTTATGTGGTTTTGGATTCTAGTGTTTTGGGGTTTAGGGTTTAAGTTTATTTGTTTTGGGTGTTATGATGTATTGGATTTTAGTATTTTGGGGTTTTAGAGTTTAGAATTTTAGGGTTTTAGTGTTTACAGTTTACGGTTTTAGGGTTTTGAGGTTTTACGGTTTTCGGTTTAGTGGTTATGGAAATTTAGGGTTTAGAGTTTTATTTGTTGGGGTTTTCGGGAAATTTTTGTTTAGGGTTTACCGTTATCTTTTTATTTTGAGTGTTAAGGCTAAGTAATCATACATCTTTAAAATTTTATGATTATAAGGTTACCGGTTTTAGGGGTTATGTTGTTTTGGATTCTAGTGTTTTGGGGTTTAGGGTTTAGGTTTACTTGTTTTGGGTGTTATGTGGTATTGGATTTTAGTATTTTCGGGTTTTAGAGTTTCGAATTTTAGGGTTTTAGGGTTTACGGTTTACGGTTTTAGGGTTTTAAGGTTTTACGGTTTTCGATTTAGGGGTTATGGAAATTTAGGGTTTAGAGTTTTATTTGTTGGGGTTTTCGGGAAGTTTAGGTTTAGGGTAAACCGTTATCTTTTGATTTTGAGTGTTTAGGCTAAGTAATCGTACATCTTTCAAATTTTATAATTTTAGGGTTACCAGTTTTGGGGGTTATGTGGTTTTGGATTCCAGTGTTTTGGGGTTTAGTGTTTAGGTTTATTTGTTTTGGGTGTTATGTGGTATTGGATATTAGTATTTTGGGGTTTTAGAGTTTACAATTTTAGGGTTTTAGTGTTTACGGTTTACGGTTTTAGGGTTTTAAGGTTTTACGGTTTTCGATTTAGGGGTTATGGAAATTTATTGTTTAGCGTTTTATTTGGTGGGGTTTTCAGGAAGTTTTTGTTTAGGGTTTACCGTTATCTTTTGATTTTGAGTGTTTAGGCAAAGTAATCGTACATCTTTAAAACTTTATGATTTTAGGGTTACCGGTTTTGGGGGTTATGTGGTTTTGGATTCTAGTGTTTTGGGGTTTACGGTTTAGGTTTATTTGTTTTGGGTGTTATGATGTAATTGATTTTAGTATTTTGGGGTTTTAGAGTTTAGAATTTTAAGGTTTTAGTGTTTACGGTTTACGGTTTTAGGGTTTTAAGGTTTTACGGTTTTCGGTTTAGGGGTTATGGAAATTTAGGGTTTAGAGTTTTATTTGTTGGGGTTTTCGGGAAGTTTTTTTTTAGGATTTACCGTTATCTTTTTATTTTGAGTGTTAAGGCTAAGTAACCATATATCTTTAAAATTTTATGATTATAAGGTTACAGGTTTTAGGGGTTATGTTGTTTTGGATTCTAGTGTTTTGGGGTTTAGGGTTTAGGTTTACTTGTTTTGGGTGTTATGTGGTATTGGATTTTAGTATTTTCGGGTTTTAGAGTTTCGAATTTTAGGGTTCTAGGGTTTACGGTTTACGGTTTTAGGGTTTTAAGGTTTTCAATTTAGGGGTTATGGAAATTTAGGGTTTAGAGTTTTATTTGAGGGGTTTTCGGGAAGTCTAGGTTCAGGGTTTACCGTTATCTTTTTATTTTGAGTGTTAAGGCTAAGTAATCATACATCTTTAAAATTTTATGATTATAAGGTTACCGGTTTTAGGGGTTATGTGGTTTTGGATTCTAGTGTTTTGGGGTTTAGGGTTTAGGTTTACTTTCTTTGGGTGTTATGTGGTATTGGAATTTAGTATTTTCGGGTTTTAGGGTTTCGAATTTTAGGGTTTTAGTGTTTACGGTTTACGGTTTTAGGGTTTTAAGGTTTTACGGTTTTCAGTTTAGGGGTTATGGAAATTTAGGGTTTAGACTTTTATTTCTTGGGGTTTTCGGGAAGTTTTTGTTTAGGATTTACCGTTATCTTTTTATTTTGAGTGTTAAGGCTAAGTAACCATACATCTTTAAAATTTTATGATTATAAGGTTACCGGTTTTAGGGGTTATGTGGTTTTGGATTCTAGTGTTTTGGGGTTTAGGGTTTAGGTTTACTTGTTTTGGGTGATATGTGGTATTGGATTTTAGTATTTTCGGGTTTTAGAGTTTCGAATTTTAGGGTTCTAGGGTTTACGGTTTACGGTTTTAGGGTTTTAAGGTTTTACGGTTTTCAATTTAGGGGTTATGGTAATTTAGGGTTTAGAGTTTTATTTGTTGGGGTTTTCGGGAATTCTAGGTTTATGGTTAACCGTTATCTTTTTATTTTGAGTGTTAAGGCTAAGTAGTCATACATCTTTAAAATTTTATGATTATAAGGTTACCGGTTTTAGGGGTTATGTGGTTTTGGATTCTAGTGTTTTGGGGTTTAGGGTTTAGGTTTATTTGTTTTGGGTGTTATGATGTATTGGATTTTAGTATTTTAGGGTTTTAAGGTTTTACGGTTTTCGATTTAGGGGTTATGGAAATTTATTGTTTAGCGTCTTATTTGGTGGGGTTATCAGGAAGTTTTTGTTTAGGGTTTACCGTTATCTTTTGATTTTGAGTGTTTAGGCAAAGTAATCGTACATCTTTAAAACTTTATGATTTTAGAGTTACCGGTTTTGGGGGTTATGTGGTTTTGGATTCTAGTGTTTTGGGGTTTACGGTTTAGGTTTATTTGTTTTGGGTGTTATGATGTAATTGATTTTAGTATTTTGGGGTTTTAGAGTTTAGAATTTTAAGGTTTTAGTGTTTACGGTTTACGGTTTTAGGGTTTTAAGATTTTACGGTTTTCGGTTTAGGGGTTATGGAAATTTAGGGTTTAGAGTTTTATTTGTTGGGGTTTTCGGGAAGTTTAGGTTTAGGGTAAACCGTTATCTTTTGATTTTGAGTGTTTAGGCTAAGTAATCGTACATCTTTACAACTTTATGAATTTACGGTTACCGGTTTTTGGGGTTATGTTGTTTTGGATTCTAGTGTTTTGGGGTTTAGTGTTTCGGTTTATTTGTTTTTGGTGTTATGATGGATTGGATTTTAATATTTTGGGGTTTTAGAGTTTACAATCTTAGGATTTTAGTGTTTACGGTTTACGATTTTATGGTTTTAAGGTTTTACGGTTTTCGGTTTAGGGGTTGTGGAAATTTAGGGTTTAGAGTTTTATTTCTTGGGGTTTTCGGGAAGTTTTTGTTTAGGGTTTACCGTTATCTTTTTATTTTGAGTGTTAAGGCTAAGTAATCATACATCTTTAAAATTTTATGATTATAAGGTTACCGGTTTTAAGGGTTATGTGGTTTTGGATTCTAGTGTTTTGGGGTTTAGGGTTTAGGTTTACTTGTTTTGGGTGTTATGTGGTATTGGATTTTAGTATTTTCGGGTTTTAGAGTTTCGAATTTTAGGGTTTTAGGGTTTACGGTTTACGGTTTTAGGGTTTTAAGGTTTTACGGTTTTCAATTTAGGGGTTATGGAAATTTAGGGTTTAGAGTTTTATTTGTTGGGGTTTTCGGGAAGTCTAGGTTTAGGGTTAACCGTTATCTTTTGATTTTTAGTGTTTAGGCTAAGTAATCGTACATCTTTAAACCTTTATGAATTTAGGGTTACCGGTTTTGGGGGTTAGGTGGTTTTGGATTCTAGTGTTTTGGGGTTTAGGGTTTAGGTTTATTTATTTTGGGTGATATGATGTATTGGATTTTAGTATTTTGGGGTTTTAGAGTTTAGAACTTTAGGGTTTTAGTGTTTACAGTTTACGGTTTTAGGGTTTTAAGGTTTTACGGTTTTCGGTTTAGGGGTTATGGAAATTTAGTATTTAGTGTTTTATTTGTTGGGGTTTTCGGGAAGTTTTTGTTTAGGGTTTATCGTTATCTTTTTATTTTGAGTGTTAAGGCTAAGTAATCATACATCTGTAAAATTTTATGATTATAAGGTTACCTGTTTTAGGGGTTATGTTTTGTTGGATTCTAGTGTTTTGGGGTTTAGGGTTTAGGTTTACTTGTTTTGGGTGTTATGTGGTATTGGATTTTAGTATTTTTCGGGGTTTTAGAGTTTCGAATTTTAGGGTTTTAGGGTTTTAAGGTTTTATGGTTTTCAATTTAGGGGTTATGGAAATTTAGGGTTTAGAGCTTTATTTGTTGGGGTTTTCGGGAAGTCTAGGTTTAGGGTTAACCGTTATCTTTTGATTTTGAGTGTTTCGGCTAAGTAATAGTACATCTTTAAAACTTTATGAATTTACGGTTACCGGTTTTGGGGGTTATGTTGTTTTGGATCGAGTGTTTTCGGGTTTAGTGTTTCGGTTTATTTGTTTTTTGTGTTATGATGGATTGGATTTTAGTATTTTGGGGTTTTAGAGTTTACAATCTTAGGGTTTTAGTGTTTACGATTTACGGTTTTAGGGTTTTAAGGTTTTACGGTTTTCGGTTTAGGGGTTATGGAAATTTAGGGTTCAGAGTTTTATTTGTTGGGGTTTTCGGGAAGTCTAGGTTTAGGGTTAACCGTTATCTTTTGATTTTGAGTGTTTCGGCTAAGTAATCGTACATCTTTAAAACTTTATAAATTTACGGTTACCGGTTTTGGGGGTTATGTTGTTTTGGATCGAGTGTTTTCGGGTTTAGTGTTTCGGTTTATTTGTTTTTTGTGTTATGATGGATTGGATTTTAGTATTTTGGGGTTTTTGAGTTTACAATCTTAGGGTTTTAGTGTTTACGGTTTACGGTTTTAGGGTTTTAATGTTTTACGGTTTTCGGTTTAGGGGTTATGGAAATTTAGGGTTCAGAGTTTTATTTGTTGGGGTTTTCGGGAAGTTTTTGTTTATGGTTTACCGTTAACTTTTTATTTTGAGTGTTAAGGCTAAGTAATCATACATCTTTAAAATTTTATGATTATAAGGTTACCGGTTTTAAGGGTTATGTGGTTTTGGATTCTAGTGTTTTGGAGTTTAGGGTTTAGGTTTACTTGTTTTGGGTGTTATGTGGTATTGGATTTTAGAATTTTCGGGTTTTAGAGTTTCGAATTTTAGGGTTTTAGGGTTTACGATTTACGGTTTTAGGGTTTTAAGGTTTTACGGTTTTCGATTTAGGGGTTATGGAAATTTAGGGTTTAGAGTTTTATTTGTTGGGGTTTTCGGGAAGTCAAGGTTTAGGGTTAACCGTTATCTTTTGATTTTGAGTGTTTAGGCTAAGTAATCGTACATCTGTAAGACTTTATGAATTTACGGTTACCGGTTTTGCGGGTTATGTGGTTTTGGATTCTAGTGTTTTAGGGTTTAGGGTTCAGGTTTATTTGTTTTGGGTGTTATGATGTATTGGATTTTAGTATTTTGGGGTTTTAGAGTTTAGAATTTTAGGGTTTTAGTGTTTACGGTTTACGGTTTTAGGGTTTTAAGGTTTTACGGTTTTCGGTTTAGGGGTTATGGAAATTTAGGGTTTAGTGTTTAGGGTTTAGGGTTTAGGGTTTACCGTTATCTTTTTATTTTGAGCGTTAAGGCTAAGTAATCATACATCTTTAAAATTTTGTGATTATAAGGTTACCGGTTTTAGGGGTTATGTTTTTTTGGATTCTAGTGTTTTGGGGTTTAGGGTTTAGGTTTATTTATTTTGGGTGTTATGTTGTATTGGATTTTAGTATTTTCGGGTTTTAGAGTTTCTAATTTTAGGGTTTTAGGGTTTACGGTTTACGGTTTTAGGGTTTTAAGGTTTTACGGTTTTCGATTTAGGGGTTATGGAAATTTAGGGTTTAGAGTTTTATTTGTTGGGGTTTACGGGAAGTCTAGGTTTAGGGTTAACCGTTATCTTTTGATTTTGAGTGTTTAGGCTAAGTAATCGTACATCTTTAAAACTTTATGAATTTGGGGTTACCGGTTTTGGGGGTTATGTGGTTTTGGATTCTAGTGTTTTGGGGTTTAGGGTTTAGGTTTACCTATTTAGGGTGTTATGTGGTATTGGATTTTAGTATTTTCGGGTTTTAGAGTTTAGAATTTTAGGGTTTCAGTGTTTACGGTTTACGGTTTTAGGGTCTTAAGGTTTTACGGTTTCGGTTTAGGGGTTATGGAAATTTAGGGTTCAGCGTTTTATTTGGTGGGGTTTTCAGGAAGTTTTTGTTTAGGGTTTACCGTTATATTTTGATTTTGAGTGTTTACGCTAAGAAATCATACATCTTTAAAATTTTAAGATTTTAAGGTTACCGGTTTAGGGGTTATCTGGTTTTTGATTCTAGTGTTTTGGGGTTTAGGGTTTAGGTTTATTTGTTTTGGGTGTTATGATGTATTGGATTTTAGTATTTTGGGGTTTTAAAGTTTAGAATTTTAGGGTTTTAGTGTTTACGGTTTACGGTATTAGGGTTTTAAGGTTTTACGGTTTTCGGTTTAGGGGTTATGGAAACTTAGGGTTTAGAATTTTATTTTTTGGGGTTTTCGGGAAGTTTAGGTTTATGGTTAACCGTTATATTTGTATTTTGAGTGTTTACGCTAAGAAATCATACATCTTTAAAATTTTAAGATTTTAGGGTTACCGATTTTGGGGGTTCTGTGGTTTTGGATTCCAGTGTTTTGGGGTTTAGGGTTTAAGTTTATTTTTTGTGCGTCATATGTCGTATTGGATTTTAGTATTTTTGGGTTTTAGAGTTTAGAATTTTAGGGTTTTAGGGTTTACGGTTTACGGTTTTAGGGTTTTAAGGTTTTACCATTTTCGATTTAGGGGTTATAGAAATTTAGGATTTAGAGTTTTATTTCTTGGGGTTTTCAGGAAGTTCAGGTTTAGGGTTTACCGTTATCTTTTAATTTTTAGTGTTTACGCTAAGTAATCGTACATCTTTAAAATTTTATAATTTTAGGGTTACCGATTTTGGGGGTTATGTGGTTTTGGATTCCAGTGTTTTGGGGTTTAGCGTTTAGGTTCATTTTTTTTTTAGGTCTTATGTGGTATTGGATGTTAGTATTTGTGGGTTTAGAGTTTAGAATTTTAGGGTTTTAGGGTTTACCGTTTACGTTTTTAGGGTTTTAAGGTTTTATGGTTTTCGATTTAGGGGTTATTGAAATTTAAGGTTTAGAGTTTTATTTGTCGAGGTATTCGGAAAGTTTAGGTTTAGGGTTAACCGTTTTCTTTTGATTTTAAGTGTTTAGGCTAAGTAATCGTACATCTTTAGAAGTTTATGATTTTAGGGTTACTGGTTTATGGGTTATGTGCTTTCTGATTCCAGTGTTTTGGGGTTTAGGTTTATTTTTTTTGGGTCTTATGTGGTATTGGATTTTAGTATTTGTGGGTTTTAGAGTTTAGAATTTTAGGGTTTCAGGGTTTACGATTTACGGTTTTAGGGTTTTAAGGTTTTAAGGTTTTCGATTTAGGGGTTATGGAAATTTAGGGTGAAGAGTTTTATTTTTTGGGGTTTTCGGGAAGTTTAAGTTTAGGGCTACCCGTTATCTTTTGATTTTGAGTGTTTAAGCTAAGTAATCGTACATCTTTAAAATTTTATTATTTAGGGTTACTAGTTTACGGGGTTATGTGGTTTTGGATTCTAGTGTTTTGGTGTTTAGGGTTTAAATTTATTTGTTTTGGGTGTTATGATGTATTGGATTTTAGTATTTTGGGGTTTTAGAGTTTAGAATTTTAGGGTTTTAGTGTTTACGGTTTACGGTTTTAGGGTTTTAAGGTTTTACAGTTTTCGATTTAGGGGTTACGGAAATTTAGTGTTTAGCATTTTATTTGGTGGGGTTTTCAGAAAGTTTTTATTTAGGGTTTACCGTTATCTTTTGATTTTGAGTGTTTAGGCTAAGTAATCGTACATCTTTAAAACTTTATGAATTTAGGGTTACCGGTTTTGGGGGTTATGTGGTTTTGGATTCTAGTGTTTTGGGGTTTAGGGTTTAGGTTTACTTGTTTTGGGTGTTATGTGGTATTGGATTTTAGAATTTTCGGGTTTTAGAGTTTCGAATTTTAGGGTTTTAGGGTTTACGATTTACGGTTTTAGGGTTTTAAGGTTTTACGGTTTTCGATTTAGGGGTTATGGAAATTTAGGGTTTTGAGTTTTATTTGTTGGGGTTTTCGGGAAGTCTAGGTTTAGGGTTAACCGTTATCTTTTGATTTTGAGTGTTTAGGCTAAGTAATCGTACAGCTTTAAAACTTTATGAATTTAGGGTTACCGGTTTTGGGGGTTATGTGGTTTTGGATTCTAGTGTTTTGGGGTTTAGTGTTTAGGTTTATTTTTTTTGGGTGTTATGATGTATTGGATTTTAGTATTTTGGGGTTTTAGAGTTTAGAATTTTAGGGTTTTAGTGTTTACGGTTTACGGTTTTAGGGTTTTAAGTTTTTACGGTTTTCGATTTAGGGGTTATGGAAATTTAGGGTTTAAGGTTTTATTTGGTGGGGTTTTCCGGAAGTTTTTGTTTAGGGTTTTCCGTTATCTTTTGATTTTGAGTGTTTAGGCAAAGTAATCGTACATCTTAAAAACTTTATGATTTTTGGGTTACTGGTTTTGGGGGTTATGTGGTTTTGGATTCTAGTGTTCTGTTGTTTAGGGTTTAGGTTTATTTGTTTTGGGTGTTATGATGTATTGGATTTTAGTATTTTGGGGTTTTAAAGTTTAGAATTTTAGGGTTTTAGTGTTTACGGTATTAGGGTTTTAAGGTTTTACGGTTTTCGGTTTAGGGGTTATGGAAACTTAGGGTTTAGAATTTTATTTTTTGGGGTTTTCGGGAAGTTTAGGTTTATGGTTAACCGTTATATTTGTATTTTGAGTGTTTACGCTAAGAAATCATACATCTTTAAAATTTTAAGATTTTAGGGTTACCGATTTTGGGGGTTCTGTGGTTTTGGATTCCAGTGTTTTGGGGTTTAGGGTTTAGGTTTATTTTTTTGGGTCTTATGTGGTATTGGATTTTAGTATTTGTGCGTTTTAGAGTTTAGAATTTTAGGGTTTCAGGGTTTACGGCTTACTGTTTTAGGGTTTTAAGGTTTTAAGGTTTTCAGTTTAGGGGTTATGGAAATTTAGGGTTTAGAATTTTATTTTTTGGGGTTTTCGGGAAGTTTAGGTTTAGGGTTAACCGTTATATTTTGATTTTGAGTGTTTACGGTAAGAAATCATACATCTTTAAAATTTTAAGATTTTAAGGTTAACGGTTTAGGGGTTATGTGGTTTTCGATTCTAGTGTTTTGGGGTTTAGGGTTTAGGTTTATTTGTTTTGGGTGTTATGATGTATTGGATTTTAGTATTTTGGGGTTTAAAGTTTAGAATTTTAGGGTTTTAGTGTTTACGGTTTACGGTATTAGGGTTTTAAGGTTTTACGGTTTTCGGTTTAGGGGTTATGGAAACTTAGGGTTTAGAATTTTATTTTTTGGGGTTTCGGGAAGTTTAGGTTTATGGTTAACCGTTATATTTGTATTTTGAGTGTTTACGCTAAGAAATCATACATCTTTAAAATTTTAAGATTTTAGGGTTACCGGTTTTGGGGGTTCTGTGGTTTTGGATTCCAGTGTTTTGGGGTTTAGGGTTTAGGTTTTTTTTTTTTGGGTCTTATGTGGTATTGGATTTTAGTATTTGTGTGTTTTAGAGTTTAGAATTTTAGGGTTTCAGGGTTTACGGCTTACGGTTTTAGGGTTTTAAGGTTTTAAGGTTTTCAGTTTAGGGGTTATGGAAATTTAGGGTTTAGAATTTTATTTTTTGGGGTTTTCGGGAAGTTTAGGTTTAGGGTTAACCGTTATATTTTGATTTTGAGTGTTTACGCTAAGAAATCATACATCTTTAAAATTTTAAGATTTTAAGGTTACCGATTTAGGGGTTATGTGGTTTTCGATTCTAGTGTTTTGGGGTTTAGGGTTTAGGTTTATTTGTTTTGGGTGTTATGATGTATTGGATTTTAGTATTTTGGGGTTTTAAAGATTAGAATTTTAGGGTTTTAGTGTTTACGGTTTACGGTATTAGGGTTTTAAAGTTTTACGGTTTTCGGTTTAGGGGTTATGGAAACTTAGGGTTTAGAATTTTATTTTTTGGGGTTTTCGGGAAGTTTAGGTTTATGGTTAACCGTTATATTTGTATTTTGAGTGTTTACGCTAAGAAATCATACATCTTTAAAATTTTAAGATTTTAGGGTTACCGGTTTTGGGGGTTATGTGGTTTTGGATTCTAGTGTTTTGGGGTTTAGTGTTTAGGTTTATTTTTTTTGGGTGTTATGATGTATTGGATTTTAGTATTTTCGGGTTTTAGAGTTTAGAATTTTAGGGTTTTAGTGTTTACGGTTTACGGTTTTAGGGTTTTAAGGTTTTACGGTTTTCGATTTAGGGGTAATGGAAATTTAGGGTTTAAGGTTTTATTTGGTTGGGTTTTCCGGAAGTTTTTGTTTAGGGTTTACCGTTATCTTTAAATTTTGAGTGTTTAGGCTAAGTAATTGTACATCTTAAAAACTTTATGATTTTTGGGTTACCGGTTTTGGGGGTTATGTGGTTTTGGATTCTATGTTTTGGGGTTTAGGGTTTAGGCTTATTTGTTTTGGGTGTTATGATGTATCGTATTTTTGTATTTTCGGGTTTTAGAGTTTAGAATTTTAGGGTTTTAATGTTTACGGTTTACGGTTTTAGGGTTTTAATGTTTTCGGTTTAGGGGTTATGGAAATTTAGGGTTTAGAGTTTTATTTGTTGGGGTTTTCGGGAAGTTTTTGTTACGGGTTTCCCGTTATCTTTTGATTTTGAGTGTTTAGGCTAAGTAATCATACATCTTTAAAATTTTATGATTTTAAGGTTACCGATTTTAGGGGTTATGTGGTTTTTGATTCCAGTGTTTTGTGGTTTAGGGTTTAGGTTTACTTTTTTTGGGTGTTATGTGGTATTGGATTTTAGTATTTTGGGGTTTTAGAGTTTAAAATTTTAGGGTTTTAGGGTTTACGGTTTACGGTTTTAGGGTTTTAAGGTTTTACGGTTTACGGTTTAGGGGTTATGGAAATTTAGGATATAGAGTTTTATTTGTTGGGGTTTGCAGGAAGTTTAGGTTTAGGGTTAACGGTTATCTTTTGATTTTGATTATTTAGGCTAAGTAATTATACATCTTTAAAATTTTATAATTTTAGGGTTACAGATTTTGGGGGTTATGTGCTTTTGGATTCCAGTGTTTTGGGGTTTAGGGTATGCTTTATTTTTTTTGGGTGTTATGATGTATCGTATTTTATTATTTTGCAGTTTTAGAGTTTAGAATTTTAGGGGTTTAGTGTTTACTGTTTACGGTTTTAGGGTTTTAATGTTTTCGGTTTAGGGATTATTGAAATTTAGGGTTTAGAGTTTTATTGTTGGGGTTTTCGGGAAGTTTTTGTTAAGGGTTTACCGTTATCTTTTTATTTTCAGTGTTTAGGCTAAGTAATCATACATCTTTAAAATTTTATGATTTTAAGTTTACCAATTTTAGGGGTTATGTGGTTCTGGATTCCAGTGTTTTGGGGTTTAGGGTTTTGGTTTACTTGTTTTGGGTGTTACGTGGTATTGGATTTTAGTATTTTGGGGTTTTAGATTTTCGAATTTTAGGGTTTTAGGGTTTACGGTTTACGGTTTTATGGTTTTAAGGTTTTACTGTTTTCGGTTTAGGGGTTATGGAAATTTAGGGTTTAGAGTTTTATTTGTTGGGGTTTTCGGGAAGTTTTTGTTAAGGTTTAACCGTTATCTTTTGATTTTGAGTGTTTACGCTAAGTAATCATACATCTTTAAAATTTTATAATTTTAGGGTTACAGATTTTTGGGGTTATGTGGTTTTGGATTCCAGTGTTTTGGTGTTTAGGGTTTAGGTTTATTTTTTTTGGGTATTATGTGGTATTGGATTTTAGTATTTGTGGGTTTTAGAGTTTAGAATTTTAGGGTTTCAGGGTTTACGGTTTACGGTTTTAGGGTTTTAAGATTTTACGGTTTTCGATTTAGGGGTTATGGAAATTTAGGGTTTAGAATTTTATTTGTTGGGGTTTTCTGGAAGTTTAGGTTTAGGGTTAACCCTTATCTTTTGATTTTGAGTGTTTACGCTAAGTAATCATACATCTTTAAAATTTTATAATTTTAGGGTTACCGATTTTGGGGGTTATGTGGTTTTGGATTCCAGTGTTTTGGGGTTTGGGGTTTAGGTTTATTTTTTTTGGGTCTTATGTGGTATTGGATTTTAGTATTTGTTGGTTTTAGAGTTTGAATTTTTGGGTTTTAGGGTTTACGGTTTACGGTTATAGGGTTTTAAGGTTTTACGGTTTTCGATTTAGGGGTTATGGAAATTTAGGGTTTAGAGTTTTATTTATTGGGGGTTCGGGAAGTTTAGGTTTAGGGTTAACGGTTATCTTTTTATTTTTAGTGTTTACGCTAAGTAATCGTACATCTTTAAAATTTTATAATTTTAGGGTTACAGATTTTGCGGGTTATGTGGTTTAGGATTCCAGTGTTTTGGGGTTTAGGGTTTAGGTTTATTTTTTTTGGGTCTTATGTGGTATTGGATTTTAGTATTTGTGGGTTTTAGAGTTTAGAATTTTAGGCTTTTAAGGTTTACGGTTTACAGTTTTAGGGTTTTAAGGTTTTACGGTTTTCGATTTAGGGGTTATGGAAATTTAGGGTTTAGAGTTTTATTTGTTGGGGTTTCGGGAAGTTTAGGTTTGGGGTTAACCGTTATCTTTTTTATTTTGAGTGTTTAGTCTAAGTAATCGTACATCTTTAAAATTTTATGATTTTAGGGTTACTGGTTTTGGGGGTTATGTGGTTTTGGATTCTAGTGTTTTGGCGTTTAGGGTTTAGGTTTACTTGTTTTGGGTTTAGGGTTTAGGGTTTAGGGTTTTAGGCTCTTAAGGTTTTACGGTTTTCGATTTAGGGGTTATGGAAATTTAAGGTTTAGAGTTTTATTTGTTGGGGTTTTCGAGAAGTTTAGGTTTAGGGTTAACCCTTATCTTTTGATTTTGAGTGTTTAAGCTAAGTAATCGTACATCTTTAAAATTTTATTATTTTAGGGTTACTGGTTTACGGGGTTATGTGGTTTTGGATTCTAGTGTTTTGGTGTTTAGGGTTTAGGTTTATTTGTTTTGGGTGTTATGATGTATTGGATTTTCGTATTTTGGGGTTTTAGAATTTAGAATTTTAGGGTTTTAGTGTTTACGGTTTACGGTTTTAGGGTTTTAAGGTTTTACAGTTTTCGATTTAGGGGTTACGGAAATTTAGGGTTTAGCATTTTATTTGGTGGGGTTTTCAGAAAGTTTTTGTTTAGGGTTTACCGTTATCTTTTGATTTTGAGTGTTTAGGCTAAGTAATCATACATCTTTAAAACTTTATGAATTTAGGGTTACCGGTTTTTGGGGTTATGTTGTTTCGGATTCAAGTGTTTTGGGGTTTAGTGTTTAGGTTTATTTGTTTTGGGTGTTATGATGTATTGAATTTTAGTATTTTGGGGTGTTAGAGTTTAAAATTTTAGGGTTTTAGTGTTTACGGTTTACGGTTTTAGGGTTTTAAGGTTTTATGGTTTTCGGTTTAGGTGTTATGGAAATTTAGGATTTAGAGTTTAATTTGTTGGGGTTTTCGGGAAGTTTAGGTTTAGGGTTTACCGTTATATTTTGATTTTTAGTGTTTACGCTAAGTAATCATACAACTTAAAATTTTATGATTTTAGGGTTACCGATTTTGGGGGTTATGTGGTTTTGGATTCTAGTGTTTTGGGGTTTAGGGTTTAGGTTTATTTTTTTGGGTCTTATGTGGGTTTTAGAGTTTAGAATTTTAGGGTTTCAGGGTTTACGGTTTACGGTTTTAGGGTTTTAAGGTTTTACGGTTTTCGATTTAGGGGTTATGGAAATTAAGGGTTTAGAGTTTTATTTGTTGGGGTTTTCGGGAAGTTTAGGTTTAGGGTTAACCCTTATCTTTTGATTTTGAGTGTTTAAGCTAAGTAATCGTACATCTTTAAAATTTTATTATTTTAGGGTTACTGGTTTAGGGGTTATGTTGTTTTGGACTCTAGTGTTTTTGTGTTTAGGGTTTAGGTTTATTTGTTTTGGGTGTTATGATGTATTGGATTTTAGTATTTTGGGGTTTTAGCGTTTAGAAGTTTAGGGTTTAGTGATTACGATTTACGGTTTTAAGGTTTTAAGGTTTTACAGTTTTCGATTTAAGGGTTACGGAAATTTAGGGTTTAGCATTTTATTTGGTGGGGTTTTCAGAAAGTTTTTGTTTAGGGTTTACCGTTATCTTTTGATTTTGAGTGTTTAGGCTAAGTAATCGTACATCTTTAAAACTTTATGAATTTAGAATTACTGGTTTTGGGGGTTATGTTGTTTTGGATCTAGTGTTTTGGGGTTTAGTGTTTAGGTTTATTTTTTTTGGGTGTTATGATGTGTTGGATTTTAGTATTTTGGGGTTTTAGAGTTTAGAATTTTAGGGTTTTAGTGTTTACGGTTTACGGTTTTAGGGTTTTAAGGTTTTACGGTTTTCGATTTAGGGGTTATGGAAATTTAGGGTTTAAGGTTTTATTTTGTGGGGTTTTCAGGAAGTTTTTGTTTAGGGTTTACCGTTATCTTTTGATTTTGAGTGTTTAGGCTAAGTAATTGTACATCTTAAAAACTTTATGATTTTTGGGTTACCGGTTTTGGGGGTTATGTGGTTTTGGATTCTAGTGTTTTGGGGTTTAGGGTTTAGGCTTATTTGTTTTGGGTGTTATGATGTATCGTATTTTTTTATTTTGGGGTTTTAGTGTTTAGAATTTTAGGGTTTTAGTGTTTACGGTTTACGCTTTTAGGGTTTTAATGCTTTCGGTTTAAGGGTTGTGGAAATTTAGGGTTTAGAGTTTTATTTGTTGGGGTTTTCGGGAAGTTTTTGTTACGGGTTTACCGTTATCTTTTGATTTTGAGTGTTTAGGCTAAGTAATCATAAATCTTTAAAATTTTATGATTTTAAGGTTACCGATTTTAGGGGTTATGTGGTTTTGGATTCCAGTGTTTTGGGGTTTAGGGATTAGGTTTACTTGTTTGGGTGTTATGTGGTATTGGATTTTATTATTTTGGGGTTTTAGAGTTTCAAATTTTAGGGTTTTAGGGTTTCAGTTTATGGTTTTAGGGTTTTAAGGTTTTACGGTTTACGGTTTAGGGGTTATGGAAATTTAGGATTTAGACTTTTATTTGTTGGGGTTTGCGGGAAGTTTAGGTTTAGGGTTAACGGTTATCTTTTGATTTTGATTGTTTACGCTAAGTAATTATACATCTTTCAAATTTTATAATTTTAGGGTTACAGATTTTGGGGGTTATGTGGTTTTGGATTCCAGTGTTTTGGGGTTTAGGGTTTAGGTTTATTTTTTTTAGGTGTTATGATGTATCGTATTTTTGTATTTTGGGGTTTTAGAGTTTTGAATTTTAGGGGTTTAGTGTTTACGGTTTACGGTTTTAGGGTTTTAATGTTTTCGGTTTAGGGGTTATGGAAATTTACGCTTTAGAGTTTTATTTGTTGGGGTTTTCGGAAAGTTTGTGTTAAGGGTTTACCGTTATCTTTTGATTTTTAGTGTTTAGGCTAAGTAATCATACATCTTTAAAATTTTATGATTTTAAGGTTACCGATTTTAGGGGTTATGTGGTTTTGGATTCCAGTGTTTTGGGGTTTAGGGTTTAGGTTTTTTTTTTTTTTTTGGGTCTTATGTGGTATTGGATTTTAGTATTTGTGGGTTTTAGAGTTTAGACTTTTAGGGTTTCAGGGTTTATGGTTTACGGTTTTAGGGTTTTAAGATTTTACGGTTTTCGATTTAGGGGTTATGAAAATTTAGGGTTTAGAGTTTTATATTTAGGTTTTTTTGGAAGTTTAGGTTTAGGGTTAACCGTTATCTTTTGATTTTGAGTGTTTAGGCTGAGTAATCGTACATCTTTAAATTTTATAATTTTAGGGTTACAGATTTTGGGGGTTATGTGGTTTTGGATTCCAGTGTTTTGGGGTTTAGGGTTTCGGTTTATTTATTTTGGGTCTTATGTGGTATTGGATTTTAGTATTTGTTGGTATTAGAGTTTAGAATTTTAATCTTTTAGGGTTTACGGTTTACAGTTTTAGGGTTTTAAGGTTTTACGGTTTTCGATTTAGGGGTTATGGAAATTTAGGGTTTAGAGTTTTATTTGTTGGGGTTTTCGGGAAGTTTAGGTTTAGGGTTAACCGTTATCTTTTGATTTTGAGTGTTTAGGCTAAGTAATCGTACATCTTTAAAATTTTATGATTTTAGGGTTACTGGTTTTGGGGGTTATGTGGTTTTGGATTCTAGTGTTTTGGCGTTTAGGGTTTAGGTTTACTTGGTTTGGGTGTTATGTGGTATTGGATTTTAGTATTTTGGGGTTTTTTAGTTTAGAATTTTAAGGTTTAAGTGTTTACGGTTTACGGTTTACGGTTTTAGGGTCTTAAGGTTTTACGGTTTTCGATTTAGGGGTTATGGAAATTTAGGGTTTAGAGTTTTATTTTTTGGGGTTTTCGGGAAGTTTAGGTTTAGGGTTAACCCTTATCTTTTGATTTTGAGTGTTTAAGCTAAGTAATCGTACATCTTTAAAATTTTATTATTTTAGGGTTACTGGTTTACGGGGTTATGTGGTTTTGGACTCTAGTGTTTTTCTGTTTAGGGTTTAGGTTTATTTTTTTTGGGTGTTATGATGTATTGGATTTTAGTATTTTGGGGTTTTAGAGTTTAGAATTTTAGGGTTTTAGTGTTTACGATTTACGGTTTTAAGGTTTTAAGGTTTTACAGTTTTCGATTTAAGGGTTACGGAAATTTAGGGTTTAGCATTTTATTTGGTGGGGTTTTCAGAAAGTTTTTGTTTAGGGTTTACCGTTATCTTTTGATTTTGATTGTTTAGGCTAAGTAATCGTACATCTTTAAAACTTTATGAATTTAGGGTTACCGGTTTTGGGGGTTATGTGGTTTTGGATCTAGTGTTTTGGGGTTTAGTGTTTAGGTTTATTTTTTCTGGGTGTTATGATGTATTGGATTTTAGTATTTTGGGGTTTTAGAGTTTAGAATTTTAGGGTTTTAGTGTTTACGGTTTACGGTTTTAGGGTCTTAAGGTTTTACGGTTTTCGATTTAGGGGTTATGGAAATTTAGGGTTTATGGTTTTATTTGGTGGGGTTTTCAGGAAGTTTTTTTTTAGGGTTTACCGTTATCTTTTGATTTTGAGTGTTTAGGCTAAGTAATTGTACATCTTAAAAACTTTATGATTTTTGGGTTACCGGTTTTGGGGGTTATGTGGTTTTGGATTCTAGTGTTTTGGGGTTTAGGGTTTAGGCTTATTAGTTTTGGGTGTTATGATGTATCGTATTTTTGTATTTTTGGGGTTTTAGAATTTAGAATTTTAGGGTTTTAGTGTTTACGGTTTACGGTTGTAGGGTATTAATGCTTTCGGTTTAGGGGTTATGGAAATTTAGGGTTTAGAGTTTTATTTGTTGGGGTTTTCGGGAAGTTTTTGTTACGGGTTTACCGTTATCTTTTGATTTTGAGTGTTTAGGCTAAGTAATCATAAATCTTTAAAATTTTATGATTTTAAGGTTACCGATTTTAAGGGTTATGTGGTTTTGGATTCCAGTGTTTTGGGGTTTAGGGTTTAGGTTTACTTGTTTGGGTGTTATGTGGTATTGGATTTTAGTATTTTGGGGTTTTAGAGTTTCAAATTTTAGGGTTTTAGGGTTTCAGTTTACGGTTTTAGGGTTTTAAGGTTTTACGGTTTACGGTTTAGGGGTTATGGAAATTTAGGATTTAGAGTTTTATTTGTTGGGGTTTGCGAGAAGTTAGGTTTAGGGTTAACGGTTATCTTTTGATTTTGATTGTTTACGCTAAGTAATTATACATCTTTCAAATTTTATAATTTTAGGGTTACAGATTTTGGGGGTTATGTGGTTTTGGATTCCAGTGTTTTGGGGTTTAGGGTTTAGGTTTATTTTTTTTGGGTGTTATGATGTATCGTATTTTTGTATTTTGGGGTTTTAGAGTTTAGAATTTTAGGGGTTTAGTGTTTACGGTTTACGGTTTTAGGGTTTTAATGTTTTCGGTTTAGGGGTTATGGAAATTTACGCTTTAGAGTTTTATTTGTTGGGGTTTTCGGGAAGTTTGTGTTAAGGGTTTACCGTTATCTTTTGATTTTGAGTGTTTAGGCTAAGTAATCATACATCTTTAAAATTTTATGATTTTAAGGTTACCGGTTTTAGGGGTTATGTCGTTTTGGATTCCAGTGTTTTGGGGTTTAGGGTTTAGGTTTATTTTTTTTTTGGGTCTTATGTGGTATTGGATTTTAGTATTTGTGGGTTTTAGAGTTTAGAATTTTAGGGTTTCAGGGTTTACGGTTTACGGTTTTAGGGTTTTAAGATTTTACGGTTTTCGATTTAGGGGTTATGGAAATTTAGGGTTTAGAGTTTTATATGTTGCGGTTTTTTGGAAGTTTAGGTTTAGGGTTAACCGTTATCTTTTGATTTTGAGTGTTTACGCTAAGTAATCATACATCTTTAAAACTTTATAATTTTAGGGTTACCGATTTTGGGGGTTATGTGGTTTTGGATTCCAGTGTTTTGGGGTTTGGGGTTTAGGTTTATTTTTTTTGGGTCTTATGTGGTATTGGATTTTAGTATTTGTTGGTTTTAGAGTTTAGAATTTTAGGGTTTTATGGTTTACGGTTTACGGTTATAGGGTTTTAAGATTTTACGGTTTTCGATTTAGGGGTTATGGAAATTTAGGGTTTAGAGTTTTATTTATTGGGGTTTCGGGAAGTTTAGGTTTAGGGTTAACGGTTATCTTTTTATTTTTAGTGTTTACGCTAAGTAATCGTACATCTTTAAATTTTATAATTTTAGGGTTACAGATTTTGGGGGTTATGTGGTTTTGGATTCCAGTGTTTTGGGGTTTAGGGTTTAGGTTTATTTTTTTTGGGTCTTATGTGGTATTGGATTTTAGTATTTGTTGGTTTTAGAGTTAAAATTTTAGGCTTTTAGGGTTTACGGTTTACAGTTTTAGGGTTTTAGGGTTTTACGGTTTTCAATTTAGGGGTTATGGAAATTTAGGGTTTAGAGTTTTATTTGTTGGGGTTTTCGGGAAGTTTAGGTTTAGGGTTAACCGTTATCTTTTGATTTTGAGTGTTTAGGCTAAGTAATCGTACAGCTTTAAAATTTTATGATTTTAGGGTTACTGGTTTTGGGGGTTATGTGGTTTTGGATTCTAGTGTTTTGGCGTTTAGGGTTTAGGTTTACTTATTTTGGGTGTTATGTGGTATTGGATTTTAGTATTTTGGGGTTTTTGAGTTTAGAATTTTAGGGTTTAAGTGTTTACGGTTTACGGTTTTAGGGTCTTAAGGTTTTACGGTTTTCGATTTAGGGGTTATGGAAATTTAGGGTTTAGAGTTTTGTTTGTTGGGGTTTTCGGGAAGTTTAGGTTTAGGGTTAACCCTTATCTTTTGATTTTGAGTGTTAAGCTAAGTAATCGTACATCTTTAAAATTTTATTATTTTAGGGTTACTTGTTTACGGTGTTATGTGTATTTGGACTCTAGTGTTTTTGTGTTTAGGGTTTAGGTTTATTTGTTTTTGGTGTTATGATGTATTGGATTTTAGTATTTTGGGGTTTTAGAGTTTAGAATTTTAGGGTTTCAGTGTTTACGGTTTACGGTTTTAAGGTTTTAAGGTTTTACGGTTTTCGATTTAGGGGTTATGGAAATTTAGGGTTTAGAGTTTTATTTATCGGGGTTTCGGGAAATTTAGGTTTAGGGTTAACTGTTATCTTTTTATTTTTAGTGTTTACGCTAAGTAATCGTACATCTTTAAATTTTATAATTTTAGGGTTACAGATTTTGGGTGTTATGTGGTTTTGGACTCCAGTGTTTTGGGGTTTAGGGTTTAGGTTTATTTTTTTTGGGTCTTATGTGGTATTGGATTTTAGTATTTGTTGGTTTTAGAGTTTAGAATTTTATGCTTTTAGGGTTTACGGTTTACAGTTTTAGTGTTTTAAGGTTTTACGGTTTTCGATTTAGGGGTTATGGAAATTAAGGGTTTAGAGTTTTATTTGTTGGGGTTTTCGGGAAGTTTAGGTTTAGGGTTAACCGTTATCTTTTGATTTTGAGTGTTTAGGCTAAGTAATCGTACATCTTTAAAATTTTATGATTTTAGGGTTACTGGTTTTGGGGGTTATGTGGTTTTGGATTCTAGTGTTTTGGCGTTTAGGGTTTAGGTTTACTTGTTTTGGGTGTTATGTGGTATTGGATTTTAGTATTTTGGGGTTTTTGAGTTTAGAATTTTAGGGTTTAAGTGTTTACGGTTTACGGTTTTAGGGTCTTAAGGTTTTACGGTTTTCGATTTAGGGGTTAAGGAAATTTAGGGTTTAGAGTTTTATTTGTTGGGGTTTTTGGGAAGTTTAGGTTTAGGGTTAACCCTTATCTTTTGATTTTGAGTGTTTAAGCTAAGTAATCGTACATCTTTAAAATTTTATTATTTTAGGGTTACTGGTTTACGGGGTTATGTGGTTTTGGACTCTAGTGTTTTTGTGTTTAGGGTTTAGGTTTATTTGTTTTGGGTGTTATGATGTATTTGATTTTAGTATTTTGGGGTTTTAGAGTTTAGAATTTTAGGGTTTTAGTGTTTACGGTTTACGGTTTTAAGGTTTTAAGGTTTTACAGTTTTCGATTTAGGGGTTACGGAAATTTAGGGTTTAGCATTTTATTTGGTGGGGTTTTCAGAAAGTTTTTGTTTAGGGTTTACCGTTATCTTTTGATTTTGAGTGTTTAGGCTAAGTAATCGTACATCTTTAAAACTTTATGAATTTAGGGTTACCGGTTTTGGGGGTTATGTGGTTTTGGATCTAGTGTTTTGGGGTTTAGTGTTTAGGTTTATTTTTTTTGGGTGTTATGATGTATTGGATTTTAGTATTTTGGTGTTTTAGAGTTTAGAATTTTAGGGTTTTAGTGTTTACGGTTTACGGTTTTAGGGTTTTAAGGTTTTACCGTTTTCGATTTAGAAATTTTAAAATTTTATTGTTACCGGTTTTGGGGGTTATGTGGTTTTCGATTTTAGAGTTTTGGGGTTCAAGGGTTAAGTTTACGGGATTTGGGCGTTATGTGGTTTTTTATATTAGTATTTTGGGGTTTTAGAGTTTAGAATTTTAGGGTTTTAGGGTTTACTGTTTATGGTTTTAGTGTTTTAGGGTTTTAAGGTTTTAGGGTTTTCGGTTTACATTTAGGGTTTACAGTTTTATTTGTTGGGGTTTTCGGGAAGTTTAGGTTTAGGGTTTACCGTTATCTTTTGATTTCTAGTGTTTAGGCTATGTAATCATACATCTTCAAAATTTTAAAATTTTAGTGTTACCGATTTTGTGGGTTACGTGGTTTTGGATTTTAGTGTTTTGGGGTTTAGGGGTTATGTGTACGGGTTTTTGGGGTTATGTGGTTTTGGATTTTAGTATTTTGGTGTTATAGAGTTTAGAATTTTAGGGTTTTATTGTTTGTCGTTTATGGTTTTAGCGTTTTAGGTTTTTAAGGTTTTGGGTTTTCGGTTTAGGGGTTATGGACATTTAGGGTTTAAAGTTTTATTTGTTTGGGTACTCGGGAAGTTTAGGTTTAGGGTTTTACGTTATCTTTTGATTTTGAGTGGTTAGGCTAAGTAATAATACAGCTTCAAAATTTTAAATTTTTCGGGTTACCGATTTTTTGCGTTATGTGGTTTTGGATTTTAGTGTTTCGGGGTTTAGGGGTTAGGTTTACGGGTTTTGGGGGTTATGTTGTTTCGGATTTTAGTATTTTGGGGTTTTAGAGTATAGAATATTTGTATTTAGGGTTTACGGTTTATGGTTTTAGGGTTTTAGGGTTTTAAGGTTTTAGGGTTTTAAGGTTTTAGGGTTTTCGGTTTAGGGGTTATGGACATTTAGGGTTTCGAGTTTTATTTGTTGGGCTTTTCGGGAAGTTTAGGTTTAGGGTTTACCGTGATCTTTTGATTTTGAGTGTTTAGGCTAAGTAATCATAAAACTTCAAAATTTTAAAATTTTATTGTTGCCGATTTTGGGGGTTATGTGGTTTTGATTTTAGTGTTTTTAGGTTCAAGGGTTAGGTTTACCAGTTTTGGGCGTTATGTGGTTTTTTATATTAGTATTTTGGGGTTTTAGAGTTTAGAATTTCGGGGTTTTAGGGTTTACGGTTTATGGTTTTAGGGTTTTAAGGTTTTAGGGTTTTCGGTTTAGGGGTCATGGACATTTAGGGTTTAGAGTTTTATTTGTTGGGGTTTTCGGGAAGTTTAGGTTTAGGGTTTACCGTTATCTTTTGATTTCTAGCGTTTAGGCTATGTAATCATACATCTTCAAAATTTTAAAATTTTAGGGTTACGGTTTATGGTTTTAGGGATTTAGGGTTTTACGGTTTTAGGGTTTTCGGTTTAGGGGTTATGGACATTTAGGGTTTAAAGTTTTATTTGTTGGGATTTTCGGGAAGTTTTGGTTTAGGGTTTACTGTTATCTTTTGATTTTGAGTGTATAGGCTAATTGATCGTACAACTTCAAAATTCTAAAATTTTAGGGTTACGTGTTTTGGGAGTTATGTGGTTTTTTATTTTAGTGTTTTGGGGTTTAGGGGTTAGGTTTACGGGTTTTAGGGGTTATGTGGTTTTGGATTTTAGTATTTTGGGGTCTTAGAGTTTAAAATTATAGGGTTTTAGGGTTTATGGTTTATGGTTTTAGGGTTTTAAGGCTTTAGGGTTTTCGGTTTAGGGGCTATGGACATTTAGGGTTTCGAGTTTTATTTGTTTGGCTTTTCGGGAAGTTTAGGTTTAGGGTTCACCATAATCTTTTGATTTTTAGTATTTAGGCTAAGTAATCATACAGCTTCAAAATTTTAAAATTTTATTGTTACCGGTTTTGGGGGTTATGTGGTTTTGAATTTTAGTGTTTTGGGGTTCAAGGGTTAGGTTTATGGGATTTGGTCGTGATGTGGTTTTTGATTTTAGTATTTTGGTGTTTTATAGTTTAGAATTTTAGGGTTTTTGGGTTTTAGAGTTTTAAGGTTTTAGGGTTTTCGGTTTAGGGCTTATGGACATTTAGGGTTTCGAGTTTTATTTGTTTGTCTTTTCGGGAAGTTGAGGTTTAGGGTTTACCGTTATCTTTTGGTTTTTAGTTTTTAGGCGAAGTAATCATACAGCTTCAAAATTTTAAAATTTTAGGGTTACCGATTTTGTTGGTTATGTGGTTTTGGATTTTAGTGTTTTGGGGTTTAGGGGTTAGGTTTACGGGTTTTTGGGGTTATGTGATTTTGGATTTTAGTATTTTGGGGTTTTAGAGTTTAAAATTTTAGGGTTTTAGGGTTTACGGTTTATGGTTTTAGGGTTTTAGGGTTTAAAGGTTTTAGGGTTTTCGGTTTAGGGGTTATGGACATTTAGGGTTTAGAGTTTTATTTGTTAGGGTTTTCGGGAAGTTTAGGTTTAGCGTTTACCGTTATCTTTTGATTTTGAGTGTTTAGGCTATGTAATCACATACATCTTCAAAATTGTAAAATTTTAGGGTTAAGGTTTATGGTTTTCGGGATTTAGGGTTTTAAGGTTTTAGGGTTTTCAGTTTAGGGGTTATGGACATTTAGGGTTTAGAGTTTTATTTGTTGGGATTTTCGGGAAGTTTTGGTTTAGGGTTTACTGTTATCTTTTGATTTTGAGTGTTTAGGCTAATTGATCGTACAACTTCAAAATTCTAAAATTTTAGGGTTACGTGTTTTGTGAGTTATGTGGTTTTTGATTTTAGTGTTTTGGGGTTTTAGAGTTTAGAATTATAGGGTTTTAGGGTTTACGGTTTATGTTTTTAGGGTTTTAGGGTTTTCGGTTTAGGGGTTATGTACATTTAGGGTTTCGAGTTTTATTTGTTGGGCTTTTCGGGAAGTTTAGGTTTAGGGTTTACCGTTATCTTTTGATTTTGAGCGTTTAGGCTAAGTAATCATACAACTTCAAAAATTTAAAATTTTCGGGTTACCGATTGTTTGGGTTATTGTGTTTTTTATTTTAGTGTTTTGTGGTTTAGGGGTTAGGTTTACGAGTTTTGGGGGTTATGTGGTTTTTGATTTTAGTATTTTGGGGTCTTAGAGTTTAAAATTTTAGGGTTTTAGGGTTTATGGTTTATGGTTTTAGGGTTTTAGGGTTTTAAGGCTTTAGGGTTTTCGGTTTAGGGGCTATGGACATTTAGGGTTTCGAGTTTTATTTGTTGGGATTTTCGGGAAGTTTTGGTTTAGGGTTTACCGTAATCTTTTGATTTTGAGTGTTTTTGCTAAGTAATCGTACAACTTCAAAATTTTAAAATTTTATTGTTACCGGTTTTGGGGATTATGTTGTTTTGGATTTTGGTGTTTTGGGGTTCAAGGGTTAGGTTTATGGGATTTGGGCGTTATGTGGTTTTTTATTTTAGTATTTTGGGGTTTTATAGTTAAAAATTTTAGAGTTTTAGGGTTTTAGGGTTTTAAGGTTTTAGGGTTTTCGATTTAGGGGTTATGGACATTTACTTTTTCGAGTTTTATTTGTTGGTCTTTTCGGGAAGTTGAGGTTTAGGGTTTCCCGTTATCTTTTGATTTTTAATGTTTAGGGGAAGTAATCATACAACTTCAAAATTTTAAAAGTTTAGGGTTACCGATTTTGTGGGTTATGTGGTTTTGGATTTTAGTGTTTTGGGGTTTAGGGGTTAGGTTTACGGGTTTTTGGGGTTATGTGGTTTTGGATTTTAGTATTTCGGGGTTTTAGAGTTTAGAATTTACGGTTTTAGGGTTTGGTTTATCGTTTTGGGGTTTTAGGGTTTGAAGGTTTTAGGGTTTTCAGTTTAGGGGTTATGGACATTTAGGGTTTAAAGTTTTATTTGTTGGGGTATTCGGGAAGTTTACGTTTAGGGTTTACCGTTATCTTTTGATTTTGAGTGTTTAGGCTAAGTAATCGTAAGCTTCAAAATTTTAAAATTCTAGTGTTACCGATTTTTTGGGTTATGTGGTTTTGGATTTTAGTGATTTCGGGTTTAGGGGTTAGGTTTACGGGTTTTGGGGGTTATGTGGTTTTGGATTTTAGTATTTTGGGGTTTTAGAGTTTAGAATTTACGGTTTTAGGGTTTGGTTTATGGTTTTAGGGTTTTAAGGTTTTATGGTTTTCGCTTCAGGGGTTATGGACATTTAGTGTTTAAAGTTTTAGTTGTTGGGGTATTCGAGAAGTTTAAGTTTAGGGTTTACCGTTATCTTTTTGATTTTGAGTGTTTAGGCTAAGTAATCGTACAGCTTTAAAATTTTAAAATTCTAGGGTTACCGATTTTTTGGGTTATGTGGTTTTGGATTTTAGTGTTTTGGGGTTTAGGGGTTAGATTTACGGGTTTTGGGGGTTGTGTGGTTTTGGATTTTAGTATTTTGGGGTTTTAGAGTTTAAAATTTTAGGGTTTTAGGGTTTACGGTTTATGGTTTTGGGGTTTTAGGGTTTTAAGGTTTTAGGGTTTTCGGTTTTGGGGTTATGAACATTGAGGGTTTCGAGTTGCATTTGTTGGGCTTTTCGAGAAGTTTAGGTTTAGGGTTTACCGTAATCTTTTTTATTTTGAGTGTTTAGGCTAAGTAATCATACTGCTTCAAAATTTTAAAATTTTAGGGTTACCGATTTTGAGGTTTATGTGGTTTTGGATTTTAGTGTTTTGGGGTTTAAGGGTTAGGTTTACGGGTTTTGAGGGTTATGTGGTTTTGGATTTTAGTATTTTGGGGTTTTAGACTTTAGAATTTTAGGGTTTTAGGGTTTACGGTTTATGGTTTTAGGGTTTTAGGGTTTTAAGGTTTTAGGCTTTTCGGATTAGGGGTTATGGACATTTAGGATTTAGAGTTTTATTTTTTGGGGTTTTAAGGAAGTTTAGGTTTAGGGTTTACCGTTATCTTTTTATTTTGAGTTTTTAGGCTAAGTAATCGTACATCTTCAAAATTTTAAAATTTTAGGGTTACGGGTTTTGGTGGTTACGTGGTTTTGGATTTTAGTTTTTTTTTGTTTTAGAGTTTAGAAATTTAGGGTTTTAGGGTTTGAAGGTTTTAGGGTTTTCGGTTTAGGGGTTATGGACATTTAGGGTTTAGAGTTTTATTTGTTGGTGTTTTAGGGAAGTTTAGGTTTAGGGTTTACCGTTATCTTTTGATTTTGAGTGTTTAGGCTAAGTAATTGTACATCTTCAAAATTTTAAAATTTTAGGGTTACGTGTTTTGGGTGTTATGTGGTTTCTGATTTTATTGTTTTGGGGTTTTAGAGTTTAGAATTTTTGGGTGTTAGGGTTTACGGTTTACGGTTTTAGGGTTTTAGGGTTTTCAGTTCACGGGTTATGGATGTTTAGGGTTTAGAGTTTTATTTGTTGTGGTTTTAGGGCAGTTTAGGTTTAGGGTTTACCGTTATCTTTTGATTTTTAGAGTTTAGGCTGAGTAATCGTACATCTTCAAAATTTTAAAATTTTAGGGTTACGGGTTTTAGGGGTTACGTGGTTTTGGATTTTAGTGTTTTGGGGTTTAGGGGTTATGTGTACGGGTTTTTGGGGTTATGTGGTTTTGGATTTTAGTATTTTGGTGTTATAGAGTTTAGAATTTTAGGGTTTTATTGTTTGTCGTTTATGGTTTTAGCGTTTTAGGTTTTTAAGGTTTTGGGTTTTCGGTTTAGGGGTTATGGACATTTAGGGTTTAAAGTTTTATTTGTTTGGGTACTCGGGAAGTTTAGGTTTAGGGTTTTACGTTATCTTTTGATTTTGAGTGGTTAGGCTAAGTAATAATACAGCTTCAAAATTTTAAATTTTTCGGGTTACCGATTTTTTGCGTTATGTGGTTTTGGATTTTAGTGTTTCGGGGTTTAGGGGTTAGGTTTACGGGTTTTGGGGGTTATGTTGTTTCGGATTTTAGTATTTTGGGGTTTTAGAGTATAGAATATTTGTATTTAGGGTTTACGGTTTATGGTTTTAGGGTTTTAGGGTTTTAAGGTTTTAGGGTTTTAAGGTTTTAGGGTTTTCGGTTTAGGGGTTATGGACATTTAGGGTTTCGAGTTTTATTTGTTGGGCTTTTCGGGAAGTTTAGGTTTAGGGTTTACCGTGATCTTTTGATTTTGAGTGTTTAGGCTAAGTAATCATAAAACTTCAAAATTTTAAAATTTTATTGTTGCCGATTTTGGGGGTTATGTGGTTTTGATTTTAGTGTTTTTAGGTTCAAGGGTTAGGTTTACCAGTTTTGGGCGTTATGTGGTTTTTTATATTAGTATTTTGGGGTTTTAGAGTTTAGAATTTCGGGGTTTTAGGGTTTACGGTTTATGGTTTTAGGGTTTTAAGGTTTTAGGGTTTTCGGTTTAGGGGTCATGGACATTTAGGGTTTAGAGTTTTATTTGTTGGGGTTTTCGGGAAGTTTAGGTTTAGGGTTTACCGTTATCTTTTGATTTCTAGCGTTTAGGCTATGTAATCATACATCTTCAAAATTTTAAAATTTTAGGGTTACGGTTTATGGTTTTAGGGATTTAGGGTTTTACGGTTTTAGGGTTTTCGGTTTAGGGGTTATGGACATTTAGGGTTTAAAGTTTTATTTGTTGGGATTTTCGGGAAGTTTTGGTTTAGGGTTTACTGTTATCTTTTGATTTTGAGTGTATAGGCTAATTGATCGTACAACTTCAAAATTCTAAAATTTTAGGGTTACGTGTTTTGGGAGTTATGTGGTTTTTTATTTTAGTGTTTTGGGGTTTAGGGGTTAGGTTTACGGGTTTTAGGGGTTATGTGGTTTTGGATTTTAGTATTTTGGGGTCTTAGAGTTTAAAATTATAGGGTTTTAGGGTTTATGGTTTATGGTTTTAGGGTTTTAAGGCTTTAGGGTTTTCGGTTTAGGGGCTATGGACATTTAGGGTTTCGAGTTTTATTTGTTTGGCTTTTCGGGAAGTTTAGGTTTAGGGTTCACCATAATCTTTTGATTTTTAGTATTTAGGCTAAGTAATCATACAGCTTCAAAATTTTAAAATTTTATTGTTACCGGTTTTGGGGGTTATGTGGTTTTGAATTTTAGTGTTTTGGGGTTCAAGGGTTAGGTTTATGGGATTTGGTCGTGATGTGGTTTTTGATTTTAGTATTTTGGTGTTTTATAGTTTAGAATTTTAGGGTTTTTGGGTTTTAGAGTTTTAAGGTTTTAGGGTTTTCGGTTTAGGGCTTATGGACATTTAGGGTTTCGAGTTTTATTTGTTTGTCTTTTCGGGAAGTTGAGGTTTAGGGTTTACCGTTATCTTTTGGTTTTTAGTTTTTAGGCGAAGTAATCATACAGCTTCAAAATTTTAAAATTTTAGGGTTACCGATTTTGTTGGTTATGTGGTTTTGGATTTTAGTGTTTTGGGGTTTAGGGGTTAGGTTTACGGGTTTTTGGGGTTATGTGATTTTGGATTTTAGTATTTTGGGGTTTTAGAGTTTAAAATTTTAGGGTTTTAGGGTTTACGGTTTATGGTTTTAGGGTTTTAGGGTTTAAAGGTTTTAGGGTTTTCGGTTTAGGGGTTATGGACATTTAGGGTTTAGAGTTTTATTTGTTAGGGTTTTCGGGAAGTTTAGGTTTAGCGTTTACCGTTATCTTTTGATTTTGAGTGTTTAGGCTATGTAATCACATACATCTTCAAAATTGTAAAATTTTAGGGTTAAGGTTTATGGTTTTCGGGATTTAGGGTTTTAAGGTTTTAGGGTTTTCAGTTTAGGGGTTATGGACATTTAGGGTTTAGAGTTTTATTTGTTGGGATTTTCGGGAAGTTTTGGTTTAGGGTTTACTGTTATCTTTTGATTTTGAGTGTTTAGGCTAATTGATCGTACAACTTCAAAATTCTAAAATTTTAGGGTTACGTGTTTTGTGAGTTATGTGGTTTTTGATTTTAGTGTTTTGGGGTTTTAGAGTTTAGAATTATAGGGTTTTAGGGTTTACGGTTTATGTTTTTAGGGTTTTAGGGTTTTCGGTTTAGGGGTTATGTACATTTAGGGTTTCGAGTTTTATTTGTTGGGCTTTTCGGGAAGTTTAGGTTTAGGGTTTACCGTTATCTTTTGATTTTGAGCGTTTAGGCTAAGTAATCATACAACTTCAAAAATTTAAAATTTTCGGGTTACCGATTGTTTGGGTTATTGTGTTTTTTATTTTAGTGTTTTGTGGTTTAGGGGTTAGGTTTACGAGTTTTGGGGGTTATGTGGTTTTTGATTTTAGTATTTTGGGGTCTTAGAGTTTAAAATTTTAGGGTTTTAGGGTTTATGGTTTATGGTTTTAGGGTTTTAGGGTTTTAAGGCTTTAGGGTTTTCGGTTTAGGGGCTATGGACATTTAGGGTTTCGAGTTTTATTTGTTGGGATTTTCGGGAAGTTTTGGTTTAGGGTTTACCGTAATCTTTTGATTTTGAGTGTTTTTGCTAAGTAATCGTACAACTTCAAAATTTTAAAATTTTATTGTTACCGGTTTTGGGGATTATGTTGTTTTGGATTTTGGTGTTTTGGGGTTCAAGGGTTAGGTTTATGGGATTTGGGCGTTATGTGGTTTTTTATTTTAGTATTTTGGGGTTTTATAGTTAAAAATTTTAGAGTTTTAGGGTTTTAGGGTTTTAAGGTTTTAGGGTTTTCGATTTAGGGGTTATGGACATTTACTTTTTCGAGTTTTATTTGTTGGTCTTTTCGGGAAGTTGAGGTTTAGGGTTTCCCGTTATCTTTTGATTTTTAATGTTTAGGGGAAGTAATCATACAACTTCAAAATTTTAAAAGTTTAGGGTTACCGATTTTGTGGGTTATGTGGTTTTGGATTTTAGTGTTTTGGGGTTTAGGGGTTAGGTTTACGGGTTTTTGGGGTTATGTGGTTTTGGATTTTAGTATTTCGGGGTTTTAGAGTTTAGAATTTACGGTTTTAGGGTTTGGTTTATCGTTTTGGGGTTTTAGGGTTTGAAGGTTTTAGGGTTTTCAGTTTAGGGGTTATGGACATTTAGGGTTTAAAGTTTTATTTGTTGGGGTATTCGGGAAGTTTACGTTTAGGGTTTACCGTTATCTTTTGATTTTGAGTGTTTAGGCTAAGTAATCGTAAGCTTCAAAATTTTAAAATTCTAGTGTTACCGATTTTTTGGGTTATGTGGTTTTGGATTTTAGTGATTTCGGGTTTAGGGGTTAGGTTTACGGGTTTTGGGGGTTATGTGGTTTTGGATTTTAGTATTTTGGGGTTTTAGAGTTTAGAATTTACGGTTTTAGGGTTTGGTTTATGGTTTTAGGGTTTTAAGGTTTTATGGTTTTCGCTTCAGGGGTTATGGACATTTAGTGTTTAAAGTTTTAGTTGTTGGGGTATTCGAGAAGTTTAAGTTTAGGGTTTACCGTTATCTTTTTGATTTTGAGTGTTTAGGCTAAGTAATCGTACAGCTTTAAAATTTTAAAATTCTAGGGTTACCGATTTTTTGGGTTATGTGGTTTTGGATTTTAGTGTTTTGGGGTTTAGGGGTTAGATTTACGGGTTTTGGGGGTTGTGTGGTTTTGGATTTTAGTATTTTGGGGTTTTAGAGTTTAAAATTTTAGGGTTTTAGGGTTTACGGTTTATGGTTTTGGGGTTTTAGGGTTTTAAGGTTTTAGGGTTTTCGGTTTTGGGGTTATGAACATTGAGGGTTTCGAGTTGCATTTGTTGGGCTTTTCGAGAAGTTTAGGTTTAGGGTTTACCGTAATCTTTTTTATTTTGAGTGTTTAGGCTAAGTAATCATACTGCTTCAAAATTTTAAAATTTTAGGGTTACCGATTTTGAGGTTTATGTGGTTTTGGATTTTAGTGTTTTGGGGTTTAAGGGTTAGGTTTACGGGTTTTGAGGGTTATGTGGTTTTGGATTTTAGTATTTTGGGGTTTTAGACTTTAGAATTTTAGGGTTTTAGGGTTTACGGTTTATGGTTTTAGGGTTTTAGGGTTTTAAGGTTTTAGGCTTTTCGGATTAGGGGTTATGGACATTTAGGATTTAGAGTTTTATTTTTTGGGGTTTTAAGGAAGTTTAGGTTTAGGGTTTACCGTTATCTTTTTATTTTGAGTTTTTAGGCTAAGTAATCGTACATCTTCAAAATTTTAAAATTTTAGGGTTACGGGTTTTGGTGGTTACGTGGTTTTGGATTTTAGTTTTTTTTTGTTTTAGAGTTTAGAAATTTAGGGTTTTAGGGTTTGAAGGTTTTAGGGTTTTCGGTTTAGGGGTTATGGACATTTAGGGTTTAGAGTTTTATTTGTTGGTGTTTTAGGGAAGTTTAGGTTTAGGGTTTACCGTTATCTTTTGATTTTGAGTGTTTAGGCTAAGTAATTGTACATCTTCAAAATTTTAAAATTTTAGGGTTACGTGTTTTGGGTGTTATGTGGTTTCTGATTTTATTGTTTTGGGGTTTTAGAGTTTAGAATTTTTGGGTGTTAGGGTTTACGGTTTACGGTTTTAGGGTTTTAGGGTTTTCAGTTCACGGGTTATGGATGTTTAGGGTTTAGAGTTTTATTTGTTGTGGTTTTAGGGCAGTTTAGGTTTAGGGTTTACCGTTATCTTTTGATTTTTAGAGTTTAGGCTGAGTAATCGTACATCTTCAAAATTTTAAAATTTTAGGGTTACGGGTTTTAGGGGTTATGTGGTTTTGGATTTTAGTGTTTTGAGGTTTTAGAGTTTAGAATTTTAGGGTTTTAGGGTTTACGGTTTATGGTTTTTGGTTCTTAGGGTGTTAAGGTTTTAGGGTTTCAGATTTAGGGGTTATGGATATTTAGGATTTAGAGTTTTATTTTTTTGGGTTTTAAGGAAGTTTAGGTTTCGGGTTTACCGTTATCTTTTGATTTTGAGTGTTTAGGCTAAGTAATCGTACATCTTCAAAATTTTAAAATTTTAGGGTTACGGGTTTTGGTGGTTACGTGGTTTTGGATTTTAGTTTTTTTGTTTTTTAGAGTTTAGAATTTTAGGGTTTTAGGGTTTGAAGGTTTTAGGGTTTTCGGTTTAGGGGTTATGGACATTTAGGGTGTAGAGTTTTATTTGTTGGGGTTTTAGGGAAGTTTAGGTTTAGGGTTTACCGTTATTTTTCTATTTTGAGTGTTTAGGCTAAGTAATCGTACATCTGCAAAATTTTAAAATTTTAGGGTTACGGGTTTTGGGGGTTATGTGGTTTAGCAATTTAGTGTTTTGGGGATTTAGAGTTTAGAATTTTAGGGTTTTAGGGTTTAAGTTTTATGGTTTTTAGGTTTTAGGGTTTAGGGTTTTCGGTTTAACGGTTATGGACATTTAGGGTTTAGAGTTTTATTTGTTGGGGTTTTCGGGAAGTTTAGGCTTATCTTTGGATTTTGAGTGTTTAGGCTAATTAAATGTGCATCTTCAAAATTTAAAAAATTTTGGGTTACGGGTTTTGGGGTTATGTGTTCTTGGATTTTAGTGTTTTGTGATTTTAGTGTTTTGGGGTTTTACAGTTTAGAATTTTAGGGTTTTAGGGTTTATGGCTTTAAGGTTTTGGGTTTTAGGGTTTTTGGTTTAGGGGTTATGGACATTTAGGGTTTAAAGTTTTATTTGTTATGGTTTTGGCGAAAATTAGGTTTAGGGGTTACCGTTATCTTTGGATTTTGAGTGTTTAGGCTAATTAATCGTGCATCTTCAAAGATTTAAAATTTTTGGGTTATGGGTTTTGGGGGTTATGTGGTTTTTTATTTTAGTGTTTTGGGGTTTAGAGTTTAGAATTTTAGGGTTTACGGTTTATGGTTTTAGGGTTTTCGGTTTAGGGGTTATGGACTTTTAGGGTTTAGAGTTTTATTTGGGGTTTTTCGAGAAGTTTAGGTTTAGGGTTTACCGTTTTCTTTGGAATTTGAGTGTTTAGGCTAAGTAATCGTGCATCTTCAAAATTTTAAAATTTTAGGGTTACGGGTTTTGGGGGTTATGTGGTTTTGGATTTTAGTGTTTTGGGGTTTTAGAGTTTAGAATTTTAGGGTTTTAGGGTTTACGGTTTTTGGTTTTAGGGTTTTTGGGTTTTCGGTTTAAGGGTCATGGACATTTAGAGTTTAGAGTTTTATTTGTTGGGGTTTTAGGGAAATTTAGGTTTAAGGTTTACCGTTATCTTTTGATTTTGAGTGTTTAGGCTAAGTAATCGTACATCTGCAAAATTTTAAAATTTTAGGGTTACGGGTTTTGGGGGTTATGTGGTTTAGCATTTTCGTGTTGTGGGGTTTTAGAGTTTAGAATTTTAGGGTTTTTGGGTTTATGGTTTATGGTTTTAAGGTTTTATGATTTTAGGGTTTTCGGTTTAAGGGCTATGGACATTTAGGGTTTAGAGTTTTATTTGTTGGGGTTTTCTGGAAGTTTAGGCTTATCTTTGGATTTTGAGTGTTTAGGCTAATTAATCATGCATCTTCAAAATTTAAAAATCTTTGGGTTACGAGTTTTGGGGGTTATGTGGTCTTGGATTTTAGTGTTTTGATGTTTTAGAGTTTAGAATTTTAGGGTTTTAGGATTTACGGTTTATGGTTTTAGGTTTTAGGGTCTTCGGTTTAGGGTTACGGGTTTTGGGGGTTATTTGGTTTAGGATTTTAGTGTTTTGGGGTTTTAGAGTTTAGAATTGTAGGGTTTTAGGGTTTACGGTTTATGGTTTTAGGGTGTTAGGGTTTTAATGTTTTACGGTTTTCGGTTTAGGGGTTATGGATATTTATGGTGTAGAGTTTTATTTGTTGGGGTTTTAGGGAAGTTTAGGTTTGGGGTTTATCGTTATCTTTTGATTTTGTATTAGGCTAAGTAATCGTACATCTTCAAAATTTTAAAATTTTAGGGTTACGGGTTTTGAGGGTTATGTTGTTTAGGATATTAGTGTTTTGGGGTTTTAGAGTTTAGAATTTTAGGGTTTTAGGGTTTAAGGTATATGGTTTTAAGGTTTTAGGGTTTAGGGTTTTCGGTTCAGGGGTTATGGACATTTAGGGTTTAGAGTTTTATTTGTTGGGGTTTTCGAGAAGTTTAGGTTTAGGGTTTACCGTTTTCTTAGGAATTTGAGTGTTTAGGCTAAGTAATTTGAGTGTTTTAGGGTGTTAGGGTTTTAAGGTTTTACGGTTTTCGGTTTAGGGGTTATGGATATTTAGGGTGTAGAGTTTTATTTGTTGGGGTTTTAGGGAAGTTTAGGTTTGGGGTTTACCGTTATCTTTTGATTTTGTATTAGGCTAAGTAATCGTACATCTTCAAAATTTTAAAATTTTAGGGTTACGGGTTTTGGGGTTTATGTTGTTTTGGATTTTAGTGTTTTGGGGTTTTAGAGTTTAGAATTTTAGGGTTTTAAGGTTTACGGGTTATGGTTTTAGGGTTTTTGGGTTTTCGGTTCAGGGGTTATGGACATCTAGGGTTTAGAGTTTTACTTGTTGGGGTTTTAGGGAAGTTTAGGTTTAGGGGTTACTGTTATCTTTTGGTTTTGAGTGTTTAGGCTAAGTAATTGTACATCTTCAAAATTTTAAAATTTTAGGGTTACGTGTTTTGGGGGTTATGTGGTTTTGGATTTTAGTGTTTTGGGGTTTTAGAGTTTTGATTTTTAGGGTTTTTGGATTTACGGTTTATGGTTTTAGGGTTTTAAGGTTTTAGGGTTTTTCGGTTTAGGGGTTATGGACATTTAGGATTTAGAGTTTTATTTGTTGGGGTTTTAGGGAAGTTTAGGTTTAGGGTTTACCGTTATCTTTTGATTTTGAGTGTTTAGGCTAAGTAATCGTACATCTTCAAAATTTTAAAATTTTAGGGTTACGGGTTTTGGGGTTATGTGGTTTAGGATTTTAGAATTTTAGGATTTTAGTGTTTTAAAGTATATGGTTTTAAGGTTTTAGGGTTTTAGGGTTTTCGATTTAGGGGTTATGGACATCAATGATATCTAAAATATTTGTTCAAAAATTAAACAAAATTCTTCTATTTATTTATTTAGTATAAATTTTAAACATGAGATGAATATTTGTTACTCTTTTTTTTTTGAAAAAGAATATTTGTTACTCTTTAAATTTCCAATAAAGTTATGAAAGTCCTATTGATTATATATATATATATATATATATATATATAAATATAAATTCGTCAAACTTATCTTAAAGATTTACATTTGTTGCAATATATAAAATAAAATATTCGTCAACTTATCTTGTTATATAAAATATATAATCATCTAAATTTCAAAATACAATGATTTAGCTAAAGATCTTTTTTTTTTTACGAGAAGATTTATCTAAAGATTTACGGTTGCAATATACAATGCAATTACACAAATTCATATATTTATGGTTCCACTGAGTATATTATGCAAGATTTAACAATGAAGGAGGGTTTTTGTTCAAAAAAAAAAAAAAAAAAAAAACAATGAAGGAGGGTTTCAATTCAACTTCATTCAAGCTTCAAAAGAAAAGAAATCAACATTTATCTGTTTAAAAAAAAGTCATATTTCATTTATCTTTGTAAAAAAAAAAATCAACTTCATTTATTATTATAAAAAAAACCAAATTCATTTTTTTTTAAAGAACTTCGTTTATTATTATTAAAAAGAAACTAACTTCATTTATTTATCAAAAAAAATGGAATTTTTTTTCTTTTTTTGAAAAGGAAAAAAAAACTTCCTTTAAGTTTTTTTTTTTTTTTTTTTTTTATAATAACTTCTTTTAAGAAGTATCAGCCAGTCAATAAAAAAAAATTATATATATATATATATATATATATATTAGCTGGAAAGTAAAAAAAAAAAAATCGGAGTAAGTTTTTATTTTTTTGAAAATTACAGTAAGTATCATTAAGTATCATTTAATGACGTAATCAGGGATTTGATTCTGTTTTCAAAACTGTAACCGTAAGTAATTAATTTCCACACGCTCCCCACGCTCCAACGGATCTTTTTACAACCTATTAATCCCAATTTCCTTTTGCGATCGAAGACTCACTCCATTTTTCCTCCTTAGGCTTCAGGGCTCTGCGAAATCGCGTCTCTCATGGCGACTGCCGGCACCACCGTCTCTCCGCCGTCAACTCCGCCGCTCTATGGGATCTCCGGAATGACCCTGCTTCGGTATGTTTTCTACTCTCGTTTTCTGTTTTCAATCACTAACCCTAGAAAATCAGGGTTTTAAAATCGATTTCTCTCTGACTTCAGGGCTCTGCGAAATCGCGTCTCTCATGGCGACTGCCGGCACCACCGTCTCTCCGCCGCTCTATGGGATCTCCGGAATGACCCTGCTTCGGTATGTTTTCTACTCGTCCTATTTTCAATTACTAACACTAGAAAATCAGGGTTTTAAAATCGATTTCTCTCTGACTTCATCAGGGCTCTGCGAAATAGCGTCTCTCATGGCGACTGCCCGCACCACCGTCTCTCCGCCGTCAACTCCGCCGCTCTATGGGATCTCCGGAATGACCCTGCTTCGGTATGTTTTCTGCTCTCGTTTTCTATTTTCAATTACTAACCCTTGAAAACCAGGGTTTTTTCAATCACTAACCCTAGAAAATCAGGGTTTCTTCAGGGCTCGCGAAGTCAGCGAAGTCAGCGAAGTCATCTCTCATGCACCATTGGAGATCTCTGAAATGATCCACGGTATGTTTTTCTACTCTGTCTTTTGTGAAAATCACCAAACCCTAGAAAATTAGGGGTTTAAATTGATTTCTACTCTGTCTTTGGTGATATTGTTGTTTAAATGTGAGTGTTAGATTAGAACACTGATGTTGAAGAACAAAATAAGTAATTGCTTGTGAATAACCCTGTTAATTACTTTACATTATTTATGTGTTGATCGAAAGAGAGTATATAATGATGTAAACTTTGTGTGTGCTGTTTGGACTGCAGGTGAACAAGTATGATATTGATGCTGTTTTGTTTTGGGGTGTATCTCCTCTAAATTACCTATCTTGGAGGTTAGTATAGTAACTATATATCTATGTTTTCTAATTTTAAAGCAAATAACTATATTTGAATTCCTGGTTAATGGTTTTTTTAAGTACAAACAGTTAATGATTGACATATTATTAATTTGTTCATGAAAATTTCAGATAACCAAATTCTGGAGTTCATGGAATATTATGATATTATAATGTATTAAAGCTTCAATCAGAATTGGTACGTTCTCAAACTCCAATCGCTTTACATTATTTATGTTAGAACTGCATATGGAATGAAAGCACCTAGTTATGATCTTAACAAACCCTTCCAATTTTTTTTCTCTTCAAAATTTGACTTTCTAACTTCTTTTATCTCCTAAATTCCCTCTTCTTTCATCATACAATTTGTATTTTTCACTCCCGAAACTTTTCCTCTAGAATTCCTTTTCTAGAATTTATCTAAAGATTTTCAAAAACTCTTTTTGATCTTTTCTTGATTTTTATCTCTTCAAGAAAACTTTTTTTAAGCGTTTTTCTTCAAAATTTTTTAAACCACTTTTGTCTAATTTTAATTTCAAACATTTTCTCTTCAAAGATTTTTTCTCTTTCTAACTTCTGTTATCTCCAAAATGCTCTTTCCAAAGATTTTTCTAATTTATTTTTTACTTCCTAAATTGTTTTCTCTTAGAATTTATCCCTCACACATTTACTTTTATTCAAAAGTTGTCTCTTTTCCACTCAAAAAGTTTTGTTTCAAATCTTTTGTTCTTCAAATTTGTCTCTCTGGTTCCAACTTCTTTTATCTCATGATTTTTTCACGAAAACTTTTTCTTTACATCGTCTCGTTTTTATCTCTTTAAAATAGCTTTCATAAATTCTTTTGTTTTGCCTCCAAATGCTTCTCTGTTTAAGGGTTTTTTTTATTCTTAAAATGTTACTTAAAACTTTTTCTGATTTAAAATTGTTTGTTCGAAATTTGCGTTTTCTTGATTTTTCTCACTTTCTAATGTTTTCTTAAAAATTTCTCTGTTTTCCGACCTTGGTTTTCTAAAAAATATATCTTCAAAATTTTGCTTTCCACCTTTTCAAAATGCATCTCTTTTTAATATTTTCAATTAAAAGTTTTTATTTTATCTTTTTTCTAGAATTTATCACCTTTTTTCAAACTTCTCTCCAAAAAGTTTTACTTTTTCCTTATTCAAATGTTTCAAATGTTTTCATTTTCCGAATGCTTCTCTTTTTAAGGTTTCTTTTCTTTAATTTGTCCATAAAACTTTTTCCTCTTTAAAACTGTTTATTCAAAATTTTCAAATATTTTCTTAAAAATTCCTCTGTTTTCCTTAAAAAAAAATCCTCTGTTTTCCAACCTCAGTTTTCTAAAAACTATCTCTTCAAAATCTTTTTAATATTTTTTATTAAAAGTTTTTACTTAACTTTTTTTCAACTTCAATTTTTTAAAAAATATCTCTTGAAAATGTTTATCTCTTTTTAATATTTTTTATTAAATGTTTTTACTGATTTTTTTGGCTAGAATTCATCTCAAAACCCTTTTTCAAATATTTCCCTATTTTAACTTCATTTCAAACGCTTACATTTTCCAAATGCTTATCTTTTTTAAGTTTTTTTTTCTTTAAAACTTTTTTCTGTTTAAAATTGTTTCTTCAACATTTGCGTTTTCTTGATTTCTCACTTTTCTTAAAAACTTCTCTTTTTTCCAACCTCCGTTTTCTTCACCTTTTTTCAAATTTTTTTCTCCGAAAATTTTTCCTTTTTCAAATGTTTCCCTCTTTTAACTTCCATTTCAAATGTTTTCATTTTCCAAATGGCCTCTCTTTTTAAGTTTTGTTTTTCCTTAAAACTTTTTCCTGTTTAAAATTGTTTCTTCAAAATTTTCGTTTATTTTTTCTCCCTTTCAAAATGTTTTCTTATTAATTTCTCATTTTTCATCCTCGGTTTTCTAAAAAAATCTCTTAAAAACTTGTCTTTCCAACTTTTTATTTTCAAAAGTTTTCCTTTTCAAAATGCATATCTTTTTAATAATTTTTTCTTAAATGTTTTTACTTAAAAGTTTTCTCTCCAAAATTTTTACTTTTTCCTTTTTCAAATGTTTCCCTCTCTTTTAACTTCAGCTCAAAATTTTCTTTTTAAGGTTTTTTTTCTTAAATTTTCCTGAAAACTTTTTCCTTTAAATTGTTTCTTCCAAATTTGCGTTTTCTTTATTGATCTCACTTTCGAAAAATTTCTCTGTTTTCCAATTTCAGTTTTCTAAAAAATATCTCTTGAAAAATTGTCTTTCCAACTTCTTTTTATCTTTCAAAGGTTTTCCTTTTCAAAATGTCATCTCTTTTTAATACTTTTTTTTATTAAAAGTTGTTACTTTTTTTTTCTAGAATTTTTTTCAAAACCTTCTTTCAACTTTTCTCTCCAAAATGTTTAGTTTTTCCTTTCTCAAATGTTTAAATTTTTCCTTGATTTTTTTTCTGTTTAAAATTGTTTTCTTAAAAATTTCTCAACCCCAGTTTTCTAAAAAAAATATCTCTTGAAAACGTGCCTTTCCAACCTCTTTTTATCTTCAAATGTTTTCCATTTCAAAATGCTCATGTCTTTTTAATATTTTTTTATTAAATGTTTTTATGTAATTTTTTTTATAGAATTTATCTCGAAACTCTTTTTATTAAAATTTTTTTCTCCAAAATTTTTTCCCTTTTTTCAAATATTTTTCAAATATTTCCTTCTTTTAACTCCATTTCAAACTTTTTCATTTTCCAAATGCTTATCTTTTTAAAGTTTTTTTTGTTAACGCAAATTTTTTCTAATCATGATTTCTCACTTTCTAATGTTTCTTCAAAATTTGTGTTTTCTTGATTTTTCTCACTTTCAAAATGTTTTCTTAAAAATTTCTTATCTTTCCATCCTCGATTTTCTTAAAAATCTCTTCAAGACTTATCTTTCCAACTCCTTTTTTTCTTCAAATGTTTTCCTTTTCAAAATGCATCTCTTTTTAATAATTTTTTATTTAATGTTTTTACTTAAAAGTTTTCTCTCCAAAATTTTTACTTTTTCCTAAATGTTTCCATCTTTTTTTATCTTCATCCAAAAATTTTATTTCAAATGTTTTCATTTCCCAAATTAAGGTTTTTTTTTTTCCCTTCAATTTTCCTTAACTTTTTCCTTCAAAATGTTTTCTTAAAAATTTCTTATTTTGTCCATCCTCGGTTTTCTAAAAAATCTCTTCAAAACTTGTCTTT
Source organism: Luffa acutangula (assembly GCA_036850905.1). NCBI lineage: Eukaryota > Viridiplantae > Streptophyta > Magnoliopsida > Cucurbitales > Cucurbitaceae > Luffa > Luffa acutangula. Next base: position 278,382 of record JAZFAW010000018.1, on the reverse strand, counting down.
CCAATCCTTTTTATCTTCAAATGTTTTCCTTTTAAAAATGCATATCTTTTTAATATTTTTCATTAAATGTTTTTACTTAAAAGTTCTCTCCAAAATTTTTCCTTTTTCAAATGTTTCCTCTTTTAACTTCACTCAATTTTCTTTCAAAAGTTTTCATTTCCCAAATGCTTTTCTTTTAAAGTTTTTTTTTTAAAAAATTCCTTAACTTTTTTCTTCAAAATGTTTTCTAAAAATTTCTCATTTTTCCATCCTCAGTTTTCTAAAAAATCTCTTCAAAACTTGTTTTTCCAACTTCTTTTTATCTTCAAATGTCTTCCTTTTCAAAATGTATCTCTTTTTAAAATGTTTTGACTTAAAAGTTCTCTCCAAAATTTTTAGACCCCGTTTGATAACCATTTGGTTTTTAGTTTTTGGTTTTTCAAAATTATGCTTGTTTTCTCTTAATTTATTTTTAATGATTTTCTCTTAATTATAAAATGATTTTCATCTTTAAAACATGGACATGGGGAGGGAAGTAGGTAACAAACCAAATAAATGTATAGGTAGAAGGAGGGTTTATAAGCTTAATTTTCAAAAACTAAAAACTAAAAGTGAAATGGTTATCAAATGGGGCCTTGCTTTTTCCTTTTTCAAAATTTTCCCTCTTTTAACTTCATCCCAAAATTCTTTCAAATGTTTTCATATCCCAAATGCTTTTCTTTTTAATGTTTTTTTTTCTTAAATTTTCCTTAAAACTTTTTCCTTCAAAATGTTTTCTTAAAAATTTATTATTTTTCCATCCTCAGTTTTCTAAAAAATCTCTTCAAAACTTGTTTTTCCAACTTCTTTTTATCTTCAAATGATTTCCTTTTCAAAATGCATCTCTTTATTAAATGTTTTTACTTAAAATTTTCTCTCCAAAAATTTTACTTTCAAATGTTTTTTCCCTCTTTTAACTTCACTCAAAATTTTCTTTCAAATGTTTTCATTTCCCAAATGCTTTTCTTTTTAAGGTTTTTTTTCTTAAATTTTTTCCATAAAACTTTTTCCTTCAAAATGTTTTCTTAAAAATTTCTCATTTTTCCATCCTCTGTTTTCTAAAAAAAATCTCTTCAAAACTTGTTTTTCCAACTTCTTTTTATTTTCAAATGCTTTCCTTTTCAAAATGCATCTCTTTTTAATAATTTTTTATTAAATGTTTTTACTTAAAAGTTCTCTCCAAAATTTTTACTTTTTCCTTTTTCAAATGCTTCCCTCATTTAACTTCATCCCAAAAGTTTCTTTGAAATGTTTTCATTTCCCAAATTTTCCTTAAAACCCTTTCCTTTAAAATGTTTCTTCAAAATTTGTGTTTTCTTTATTTTTTTCACTTTCAAATGTTTTCTTAAAAGTTCTCTGTTTTCCAACTTCCGTTTTCTAAAAAATATCTCTTGAAAACTTGTTTTTCCAACTTCTTTATCTTCAAATATTTTTCTTTTGAAAACATTCATCTCTTTTTAATATTTTTTATCAAATGTTTTTACTTTTTTTTTCTAGAATTTATCTCAAAACCTTTTTTCAATTTTTTTTTCTCCAAAAATGTTTTCCTGTTTTAATTTCCTCCATTTCAAATGTTTTCATCTTCCAATTGCTTCTCTTTGTAAGTTTTTTTTCCTTGAAACTTATTCCTGTTTAAAATTATTTCTTCAAAATTTGTGTTTTCTTTATTTTTCTAACTTTCAAATTGTTTTCTTAAAAAATTCTCATTATTTCTTCAAAACTTGTCTTTCCAACTCATTTTTATCTTCAAATTTTTTCCTTTTCAAAATGCATCTCTTTTTAATAATTTTTTATTAAATGTTTTTACTTAAAAATTCTCTCCAAATGTTTCCCTTTTTAACTTCACTCAAAATTTTCTTTCAAATGTTTTCATTTCCCAAGTGCTTTTCTTTTCAAGGTTTTTTTTTCCCTTATATTTTCCTTAAAACTCTTTTTTTTTTTTTTTTTTTTTTTTTATCTTCCAAGTGTTTTCGTTTTCAAAATGCATCTCTTTTTAAGATTTTTTTTATTAAATGTTTTTACTTCAAAGTTTTCTCTCCAAAATTTTTACCTTTGTCCTTTTTCAAATGTTTCTCTCTTTTAACTTCAACTCAAAATTTTCTAAATGTTTTCATTTCCCAAATTCTTTTCTTTTTAAGGTTTTTTTTCTTAAATTTTCCTTAAAACTTTCATAAAACTTTCTCCTTTAAATTGTTTCTTCAAAATTTGTGTTCTCTTTATTTTTCTCACTTTCAAATGTTTTCTTAAAATTTCTCTGTGTTCCAACTTCCGTTTTCTAAAAACATCTCTTGAAAACTTGTCTTTCCAACTTCTTTATCTTCAAATCTTTTCCTTTTGAAAACATTTTTTATTAAATGTTTTTACTTAAAAGTTTTCTCTCCAAAATTTTTACCTTTGTCCTTTTTCAAATGTTTCTCTCTTTTAACTTCAACTCAAAATTTTCTAAATGTTTTCATTTCCCAAATTCTTTTCTTTTTAAGGTTTTTTTTCTTAAATTTTCCTTAAAACTTTCATAAAACTTTCTCCTTTAAATTGTTTCTTCAAAATTTGTGTTCTCTTTATTTTTCTCACTTTCAAATGTTTTCTTAAAATTTCTCTGTGTTCCAACTTCCGTTTTCTAAAAACATCTCTTGAAAACTTGTCTTTCCAACTTCTTTATCTTCAAATCTTTTCCTTTTGAAAATGTTCATCTCTTTTTAATATTTTAAAACTTTTTTATTTTTCTCACTTTCAAATGTTTTCTTAAAATTTCTCTGTTTTCCAACTTTCGTTTTCTAAAAACATCTCTTGAAAACTTGTCTTTCCAACTTCTTTATCTTCAAATGCTTTCCTTTTGAAAATGTTCATCTCTTTTTAATATTTTAAAACTTTTTCCTTTAAATTGTTTCTTCAAAATTTGTGTTCTCTTTATTTTTCTCACTTTCAAATGTTTTCTTAAATTTTTTCTGTTTTCCAACTTCTGTTTTCTAAAAAACATCTCTTGAAAACTTGTCTTTCCAACTTCTTTATCTTTGAAAATGTTAATTTCTTTTTATCAATTATTTTTACTTAATTTTTTTCTACAATTTATCTCCAAACCCTTTTTTCCATCTTTTAACTTCCATTTCAAATGTTTTCATCTTCCAAATGCTTCTCTTTTTAAGTTTTTTTTTTTCCTTCAAACTTTTTCTTGTTTAAAATTGTTTCTTCAAAATTTGCATTTTCTATATTTCTCATTTTTCCATCCTCAGTTTTCAAAAAAAATATCTTCAAAAGTCTTTCCAACTCCTTTTTTATCTTCAAATGTTTTCCTTTTTAATAATTTTTTATTAAATGTTTTTACTTAAAAGTTCTCTCCAAAATTTTTACTTTTTCCTTTTTCAAATGTTTCCCTCTTTTAACTTCACTCAAAATTTTCTTTCAAATGCTTTTCTTTTTAAGGTTTTTTTTTTTCTTAAATTTTCCTTAAAATTTTTCCATCCTCAAACTTCTTTTTATCTTCAAATGTTTTCCTTTTCAAACGGTCTCTTTTTAATATGTTTTTATTAATTTTTTTTACTTAAAAGTTCTCTCCAAAATTTTTACTTTTTCATTTTTCAAATGTTTCCCTCTTTTAACTTCATCTGAAGAAAATGTTTTCATTTCCCAAATGCTTTTCTTTTTAAGGTTTTTTTTTCTTAAATTTTCCTTAAAACTTTTCCTTTAAATTGTTTCTTCAAAATTTGTGTTTTATTTAATTTTTTCTCATTTTCAAATGTTTTCTTAAAATTTCTCTTTTTCCCAACTTTCGTTTTCTAAAAAATATCTCTTGAAAACTTGTGTTTCCAACTTCTCTTTATCTTCAAATGTTTTCCTTTTGAAAATGTTCATCTCTTTTTAATATTTTTTTAGCAAATGTTTTTAATTTTTTTCTAGAATTTATCTCAAAACCTTTTTCAAATTTTTTTCTCCAAACCTTTTTCAAATGTTTTCATTTCCCAGATCCTTTTCTTTCTTCCTAACTGATTCCTCTTTAAAATTGTTTCGGGAAAATTTTCTCTTTCAAATGTTTTCTACAAAGTTTGTCCCGTTTTCCAACTTCTTATATCTAAAAAAATCTGCTTTCAAACTCTCTGTTTTATCTCCAATAGTTTTTCTCTAAAAAGATTTTTCATCTTATACATTCTCAATTTTTTTGGCTAGAATTTATCTCAAAGTTTTCATAAAACTCTTTCTGGAAGTTATTTATTTAAAAAATTTCTTTCTTCAAATTGAATTAGAAAGCATTTGAATGTGAGAAGTTTTGAGATAATTTCCAGATAAAATTTTTCAAATTTTGTAGTTGTGGATAGATTTGAAGTGATTTATGACAAATTGATTGTCCGGAAATCAATTTTCCCTATTTCACTTCTTGCATGTTTGGGAGTGATTTTGAAATGGCTAAAATCACTTTTGTCATGTTCGAAATTTTTCCGAAACTTACTTTTAATTATTCAAAATCAATTTCATGTTTGATTTTACATTTTTAAATGTGATTTCATACCATCAAAATGAATTTTGAATTATTAAAGGTATGTTTCGTAATGATTTTGAATATAACAAAAGTGATTTTGATTATTTTAAAATCACTCTCAAACATTCTCTATCCTAAGTTTCTTAATTCTGTTTTATGATAAAATATTTACCCTCCGTTTCTAACTTCCTTCACTTTCCCTTTTGCAGCAGGCCAACTCGGAATTTTATCTAGCTTTATCTTTTGTTGGGAGTTTGTTATTGAACTTTTATATCTTGTAGAATCTATATTTCTCCCTAGCATGTTGCATTTGCACCATGCGACTTTTATATCTTGTTTTTTTTTATTTATTTTTTATTCAATTCTTTTCTTGAGTTGATTTTCTGTTTATTTGGTGTATGCTTTCTCTTTGTCCATAAATTATCGAATTGTTTGGGCCCTGTTTTTGAACCATTTGGTACAATGTTTTCATTTTTTTTTCTTGGTGTTGGGTTCAATTATTTTCTTTAGTTGATTTTCTGTTTAACAATTTGCTGCTGTATGCTTCTCGTTGTCCATAAATTTTGGAATTGTTTGGGCCCTGTTTTTTAACCATTTGGTAATGTTCCATTTTTTTTTTCTTGGTGTTGGGTTCAATTCTTTTCTTTAGTTGATTTTCTGTTTAACAATTTGCTGCTGTATGCTTCTCTTTGTCCATAAATTATGGGATTGTTTGGGCCCTGTTTTTTAACCATTTGGTACAATGTTCCATTTTTTTTATTGGTGTTGGGTTCAATTCTTTTCTTTAGTTGATTTTCTGTTTAACAATTTGCTGCTGTATGCATCTCTTTGTCCATAAATTATGGAATTGTTTATGCTTTTTCTGCTGTATGCTTCTCTTTCTCCATAAATTATGGAATTGTTTGGGCCCTGTTTTTTAACCATTTGGTACAATGTTCCATTTTTTTTATTGGTGTTGGGTTCAATTCTTTTCTTTAGTTGATTTTCTGTTTAACAATTTGCTGCTGTATGCTTCTCTTTGTCCATAAATTATGGAATTGTTTATGCTTTTTTCAATGCATGGGATTTGTTCAATTTTTCTTTGTTGGTGAATATTTAACAATAATGAGATGGTTAAATATTTAATTTGTCCTTTTTGTGACGGAAGTTTCTTTATCCGTATTTAATTCGTTCAACAATGTGGGGTAGGACATGGAATTGAGATGGTAAATTGATGTTCTAGATACTTTGGTGCCCTTGCAGTCGTGTGGTTATTGTCTTTCTTATTTGGGAGACTTTTAATTTTACCCATTTCACTTGTTTGAGACCATTTTTTTGGTTTACTTATTGCCCTTGTAGTGTGTTTTGTAGCATAATAAATTATGAATTGTGTTTTCTTTCTTATTTGATGGGATTTTAATTTTAATTTTGCTTCCTCTGTTTATTTGGCTTGGTTTTATTATTATTTAGTGGTAAGTTTTATCTTATCTGGTTTAATATTATTTAGTTATCAAATGTAGGTTTCTATTTTGCTTTGTTTTATGTATGAATTTTTTTAACTGATTTATCAGGGTAGTATAGTATATTTTGTAAAACCTTGACTATCTTTTATTTTTATATTTTGTTTAACATTTAAACTTCTTTTCTACCTTTTATTTGATGTTTCGTATCTTTTCGCCATTTTCTTTGTTGGTATTTTCCATTACAATTTTTATGTGTCAACCATCTAGTTTCACTTTTTTATATTAGTTTGTGTTTGGTTTTATATTTGTTACCTTTTTTTATTGATTTGTTTTTTATATATATTTATTTGGTTTCATCTTGAATATTTTTATTTTACAGATTGTTCAACTTTTGTTTCTCTTTATTATTAATTTATGAGTAGTTGGATTATCATTTTATTTTGAGAAGTGATATTCTGCAGTTTGTAGTTATTTTTTAATATGCAATATGTAAAGTTTATTTATTTTTCTTTGCATTTTCCTCTAGCTGGAAAATGCTTTTTTGAATGCATAATTTGTTCACTCTCTTTGTTGACAAATTTTGAGATGGTTCATTTTTCAAATTTTTAATTTGTCTTTTTTGTGATGGTAGTTTCTTTTTTTGTATTATAGTTCAAACTTGTGGGGTAGAGGATTGAATTAAGATGGTAATTGATGTTCTCTCTATTCGGTTATGTTCAAATTAGTTGTAAGTGATAGATTCAATACCTTTTTTTAGTTGATTTGTCACCTTTAAGTAGAATATTTTGTTTCACATCTACTATTTTTTATTTTTACATTTTTTTTAACCTTTGATTACTAATTCTAGTTGCCTTCTTCTGTAATTCAATTAATATATATAGTTTTGTATTTTTGTTCTCTTTTTAAAGAGAAGATAGTATTTAGTTTTTTGTTAGCTTGCTGTTTAACTATGCTCTTCTCTTTGTTGTGGAAAATGAAAATGCTATGTAGTTTCTAGTTACAAAATGTAGAATTTAATTTACTTGTTTGGTATTTCCCACTCGAACTATTTCAAAGCTGGGACATATTATGGATTGCTATAGAATTATTTTGTAAAACCTTGACTTTTTTTTTATTTTTATATTTTGCTTAACATTTAATTATTAGTTTTGTCTCGATCACTCTTCTCTTGTATTTTATTGTGATGTCACTCTTGTATTGTATTTTATTTCTCTCTATAAATATATTTTTATGTCGGGTATCTTTTCGTAGTTTGTTTAATACATTTTTTTCCTTTTTTATGGGTCAACCATCTAGTTTCTCTTTTTTTATACTAGTTTGTTTGTTTTTAGATTTTTAACCTTTTTTTAATTGATTTGTTAGTTTGATATATTTATTTTGTTTCATCTGACTTTTTATTTATGCATTGATCAACTTTTTTTATCTTTATTTAGCAATTTATAGGTTGGTGGATTTTCATTTTATGTGATATTCTCTATTTTCTAGTTCTTTTTCTTTTGCAAATTGCAAATTGTAGTTCCCTTTGCAGAATGCTTCTCAATGTCTTGTAACCATTTGGTGCTTTTTTTTTTTTTTTTTTTTTTTGGTTTGACAATGGGGTGAGAAATATCAATTTTTTTATGTTTCGTTTAACATTTAATTATTAGTTCTCAATAACTCCTCTTGTATTTTATTAATACATAATTTCTTTTCTATATTTTATTTGATGTTTCGTATCTTTTGGTCATTTTCTTTGTTGGTATTTACCATTTAGTTTCACTATTTTTTTTTTTTGACAATACATTTAGTTTTCACTTGTATATACTAATTTTTTTGGTTTTAGATTTTTTTTCATTGATTTGTTGATTTTTTACATTGCAATATGTAATTTTTTTTTTCTTTGGCATTTTTCTTGAACACTGTTTTTGTTGGTGAATGAGAATTAGAGTGCCCTTGGAGACTAAGTATTTTATTTAACATTCTGTAATTTCTAGTTTTTTTATATGAAATATGTAAAATTTATTTTTCTTTGTTGGCATTTTCCTCTAGCACTACGTTTTTTCAATGCATGGATTTGTTTAATTTGTCACTCTCTTTGTTGACAAATTATGAGATTGTTCAATTTTTTAATTTGTCTTTTTTGTGATAATAGTTTATTTTTTTATTTGTACATTAATGAAGAATAGATCTCTTTTGAACATCCTGAGTCCCTTTCTCTTTCTCTCTGTTTACTATTTTGAAATTTCGTATTATAGTTCGTGGGATGGATTTGAAATGGTAATTGGTGTTCTATTTACTTAGGTATTTTCAAAGTGTTTTAGATTCAATACATTTTTTTTAGTTGATTTGTCACTTTTATAAAGAATATAGATATAGAAATATTTTGTTTTGCATTTACTATTTTTTATTTTTACATTTTTAACATTTGATTATTAATTTTAGATGCCTTCTTTTTTAATTTAATAATATAATATATTTTTTTTTTATCTTTTTTTACATTTTTATCTTTTTCTCTTTAAGATTCTTTGGTTGTTTGATTTTCATTTTATTTGGTATTTCTCACTTAGAACTATGCTTTTTAGCAGGGATACTTATTGCTTGATTTTAGATTCAATTTTTGTTAGTAAAGTTTGTTAGTTTTATATAGAGTATTATATTATAGTTATTCATTGCTTGGTTCACATTATACTTTTCAAAGTGTGATAGATCGTTGTTGCTTCGCTCTCTCTCTCAATTTTGACATATCATGGATTTCTATAGAAACTTATTTCTTGTATTGTTTAATTTAATATAATATATTTTTTTGTATCTTTTTTTTACATTTTTATCTTGTTCTCTTTAAGATTCTTTGGTTGTTTGATTTTCATTTTATTTGGTATTTCTCACTTAGAACTATGCTTTTTAAAGCAGGGGTACTTATTGCTTGGTTTTAGATTCATTTTTTTTTAGTAAAGTTTGTTAGTTTTATATAGAGTATTATATTATAGTTCTTCATTGCTTGGTTCACATTATACTTTTCAAAGTGTGATAGATCATTGTTGCTTCGCTCTCTCTCTCAATTTTGACATATCATGGATTTCTATAGAAACTTATTTCTTGTATTGTTTAATTTAATATAATATATTTTTTTTTTGTATCTTTTTTTACATTTTTATCTTGTTCTCTTTAAGATTCTTTGGTTGTTTGATTTTCATTTTATTTGGTATTTCTCACTTAGAACTATGCTTTTTAAAGCAGGGGTACTTATTGCTTGGTTTTAGATTCAATTTTTTTAGTAAAGTTTGTTAGTTTTATATAGAGTATTATATTATAGTTATTCATTGCTTGGTTCACATTATACTTTTCAAAGTGTGATAGATCATTGTTGCTTCGCTCTCTCTCTCAATTTTGACATATCATGGGTTTCTATAGAAACTTATTTCTTGTATTGTTTAATTTAATATAATATATATTTTTTTGTATCTTTTTTTACATTTTTATCTTGTTCTCTTTAAGATTCTTTGATTGTTTGATTTTCATTTTATTTGGTATTTCTCACTTAGAACTATGCTTTTTAAAGCAGGGGTACTTATTGCTTGGTTTTAGATTCAATTTTTTTTAGTAAAGTTTGTTAGTTTTATATAGAGTATTATATTATAGTTCTTCATTGCTTGGTTCACATTATACTTTTCAAAGTGTGATAGATCATTGTTGCTTCGCTCTCTCTCTCAATTTTGACATATCATGGATTTCTATAGAAACTTATTTCTTGTATTGTTTAATTTAATATAATATATTTTTTTTTGGTATCTTTTTTTACATTTTTATCTTGTTCTCTTTAAGATTCTTTGGTTGTTTGATTTTCATTTTATTTGGTATTTCTCACTTAGAACTATGCTTTTTAAAGCAGGGGTACTTATTGCTTGGTTTTAGATTCAATTTTTTTTTAGTAAAGTTTGTTAGTTTTATATAGAGTATTATATTATAGTTATTCATTGCTTGGTTCACATTATACTTTTCAAAGTGTGATAGATCATTGTTGCTTCGCTCTCTCTCTCAATTTTGACATATCATGGATTTCTATAGAAACTTATTTCTTGTATTGTTTAATTTAATATAATATATTTTTTTTTGTATCTTTTTTTACATTTTTATCTTGTTCTCTTTAAGATTCTTTGGTTGTTTGATTTTCATTTTATTTGGTATTTCTCACTTAGAACTATGCTTTTTAAAGCAGGGGTACTTATTGCTTGGTTTTAGATTCAATTTTTTTTAGTAAAGTTTGTTAGTTTTATATAGAGTATTATATTATAGTTCTTCATTGCTTGGTTCACATTATACTTTTCAAAGTGTGATAGATCATTGTTGCTTCGCTCTCTCTCTCAATTTTGACATATCATGGATTTCTATAGAAACTTATTTCTTGTATTGTTTAATTTAATATAATATATTTTTTTTTTTATCTTTTTTTACATTTTTATCTTGTTCTCTTTAAGATTCTTTGGTTGTTTGATTTTCATTTTATTTGGTATTTCTCACTTAGAACTATGCTTTTTAAAGCAGGGGTACTTATTGCTTGGTTTTAGATTCAATTTTTTTAGTAAAGTTTGTTAGTTTTATATAGAGTATTATATTATAGTTATTCATTGCTTGGTTCACATTATACTTTTCAAAGTGTGATAGAATTAACTTTCCTATCGATAGAAGTTTTGTATCACTGATAGAAAACTTCTATCAGTGATAGAATTCACTTTCTATCAGTGATAGAAGTTTTTCTATCAGTGATAGAAGTTTTTCTATCACTGATAGAAAGTTTTTCTATCACTGATAAAGTTTTTCTATCACTGATAGAAAGTTTTTCTATCACTGATAGAAGTTAAGTTTTTCTATCACTGATAGAAAACTTCTATCAGTGATAGAATTCACTTTCTATCAGTGATAGAAAAAATTTCTATAAATGTTGTATTAGAATCTAAAGTTCTCCTCTATTTTTGTTTTGGTAGGTTTCTATCTGATAGAAAGTTTTTCTATCACCGATAGAATCTATCAGTGATAAAAAAACTTTCTGATAGAAAGCTTTCTATCACTGATAGAATTAATTTTCTATCACTGATAGATAATTCTATCAGTGATAGAAGTTTTCTACCACTTCTATCGGTGATAGAAGATTTCTATCACTGATAGAAAGTTTTTCTATCACCGATAGAATTTATCGGTGGTAGAAAAAATTTCTATCAGTGATTGGAAGTTTCTATCACTGATAGAATCTATTAGTGATAGAAAAACTTATTGGCGTGCATTTTCTTCTTCCTCGTCAATTATTTATAGGGCCGGTTGCAAATATAGCAAACTGGTCCAAAATATATACAAATCTAGCAGCCGGTAGAAAATTTTGCAAAAATGGCAAAATTTTCAGTTATGGGATGTGTATTTACTAAAATGTCCTTTCTATCTGATAGAAAATTTTTCTATTACTGATAGAATCTATCAGTGATAGAAAGTCTTTCTATCTGATAGAATCTATCTCTATTAGTGATAGAAAAGTCTTTCTATCTGATAGAAAGTCTTTCTATCAATGTGTTTCTATCTGATAGAAGATTTCTATCATTGATAGAAAGTGTTTCTATCAGTGATAGAAAATTTCTATCACTGATAGAAAGTCTTTCTATCACTGATAGAATCTATAAGTGATAGAAACACTTTCTATCAGTGGTAGAAATCTTCTATCGCTGATAGAATTAACTTTCTATCACTGATTGTCTTGGAGGTGATCTTAGTGGGTAGTTTAATATACTACTTGGGTCCTATCAGTAGCGATGATAAGGAATTACGGGACACTACACATATCTCCACAATCGTATGATATTGTCCACTTTGGGCATAACCCTCATGGCTTTGCTTTTGGTTCACTCCAAAAGGCCTCATACTAGTGGAGATAGCTGTCCTCCCTTATAAACCCAAGGTCATCCCCTTATCTAGCCGATGTGGGACTTTGGTCACACCTGAACCGGTTAACTAATAAAAATCAATATTTACCATAATTGTTTAGTTAAATGATTTATTGAATGTAAAATGTTTTTTTTAGTAATTTGGTAATTCTTAAATCACTTTTGAAACCAAACATAATATTTCAAGATCACTTTTAAATATATGAAAAATAACTTTTAAAAGTTTAGAACCAAACATAAATATGATTAAATAAAAATCAATTTTATAAAATCTTTTTTCCCATAATAATTCAATAATCACTCCCAAACATAACCTAAGTTCGAGAGGGGTAGATAAATTATTTGAGAAGTCAAATAATGTGGTTGGATGTTGGAGTTTTTTTTTTTTTTTTTTTAGAAATTGGAGAGAGAATTTTAAAGTTATATTTTCAATCATGAAGTACAATAATTTCTTGAACCATGTTGAAGTTCACTTTAAAATAAAATTATTTGAAAAAAAAAAAGAAAAAAAAAACTGACGTTTTTTTTTTGTAACAAATTGAATTGATGTACCATGTTATTGTGGTGTACTTTTTTTTTTTCTTGTAATGCTGCCTTTTTAGTTAAAAACTATGGAGTTTGAGATTTGATTATTTGATCTTTAGCTTGTAAGTATAATGTATTAATAAGTTTAATTATATGGTAGCTAGTATTTAATAATATTACTTTATAAATTAAACAAACAATAAATATTCGAACCTTACGGTTTTAGGGTTTTAAGGTTTTACGTTTTTCTGTTTAGGGGTTATGGAAATTTAGGGTTTAGAGTTTTATTTGTTGGGTTTTTCAGGAATTTTAGGTTTAGGGTTTACCGTTATCTTTTTATTTTGAGTGTTTAGGCTCAGTAATCGTACACCTTTAAAATTTTAAAATTTTAGGGTTACCGGTTTTAGGGGTTATATTGTTTTGGATTGTAGTGTTTTGGGGTTTACGGTTTAGGTTTACGAGATTTGGGGATTATGTGGTCTTGGATTCTTGTATTTTGGGGTTTTAGAGTTTAGAATTTTAAGGTTTTAGGGTTTACGGTTTACGGTTTTAGAGTTTTGAGGTTTTACGGTTTTCGGTTTAGGGGTTATGGAAATTTAGGGTTAAGAGTTTTATTTGTTGGGGTTTTCAGGAAGTTTAGGTTTAGGGTTTACCGGTTATCTTTTTATTTTGAGTGTTTAGGCTCAGTAATCGTACTCCTTTAAAATTTTAAAATTTTAGGGTTACCGGTTTTAGGGATTATATTGTTTTGGATTGTAGTGTTTTAGGGTTTAGGGTTTAGGTTTACGGGATTTGGGCGTTATGTGGTCTTGGATTCTTGTATTTTGGGGTTTTAGAGTTTAGAATTTTAAGGTTTTACGGTTTACGGTTTACGGTTTTAGGGTTTTAAGATTTTACAGTTTTTGGTTTAGGGGTTATGGAAATTTAGGGTTTAGAGTTTTATTTGTTGGGGTTTTCAGGAAGTTTAGGTTTAGGGTTTACCGTTATCTTTTGATTTTGAGTGTTTAGGTTCAGTAATCGTACACCTTTAAAATTTTAAAATTTTAGGGTTACCCGTTTTAGGGGTTATATTGTTTTGGATTGTAGTGTTTTGGGGTTTAGGTTTACGGGATTTGAGCGTTATGTAGTCTTGGATTCTAGTATTTTGGGGTTTTAGAGTTTAGAACTTTAAGGTTTTAGGGGTTACGGTTTAGGGTTTTAGGGTTTTAAGGTTTTACGTTTTTCTGTTTAGGGGATATGGAAATTTAGGGTTAAGAGTTTTATTTGTTGGGTTTTTCAGGAAGTTTAGGTTTAGGGTTTACCGTTATCTTTTGATTTTGAGTGTTTAGGCTCAGTAATCGTACACCTTTAAAATTTAAAAATTTTAGGGTTAGCGGTTTTAGGGGTTATATTGTTTTGGATTGTAGTGTTTTGGGGTTTAGGGTTTAGGTTTACGGGATTTGGGCGTTATGTGGTCTTGGATTCTTGTATTTTGGTGTTTTAGAGTTTAGAATTTTAAGGTTTTAGGGTTTACGGTTTACGGTTTTAGATTTTTGAGGTTTTACGATTTTCGGTTTAGGGGTTATGGAATTTAGGGTTTAGAGTTTTATTTGTTGGGGTTTTTAGGAAGTTTAGGTTTAGGGTTTACCGTTATCTTTTGATTTTGAGTGTTAAGGCTCAGTAATCGTACACCTTTAAAAATTTAAAATTTTAGGGTTACCGGTTTTAGGGGTTATGTTGTTTTGGATTGTAGTGTTTTGGGGTTTACGGTTTAGGTTTACGGGATTTGGGGATTATGTGGTCTTGGATTTTTGTATTTTGGGGTTTTAGAGTTTAGAATTTTAAGGTTTTAGGGTTTACGGTTTACGTTTTTAGAGTTTTGAGGTTTTATAGTTTTCGGTTTAGGGGTTATGGAAATTTAGGGTTAAGAGTTTTATTTGTTGGGGTTTTCAGGAAGTTTAGGTTTAGGGTTTACCGTTATCTTTTGATTTTGAGTGTTTAGGCTCAGTAATCGTACTCCTTTAAAATTTTAAAATTTCAGGGTTACTGGTTTTAGGGGTTATATTGTTTTGGGGTTTAGGGTTTAGGTTTACGGGATTTGGGGATTATGTGGTCTTGGATTCTTGTATTTTGGGGTTTCGGAGTTTAGAATTTTAAGGTTTTAGGGTTTACGGTTTACGTTCTTAGAGTTTTGAGGTTTTACTGTTTTCGGTTTAGGGGTTATGGAAATTTAGGGTTAAGAGTTTTAATTGTTGAGGTTTTCAAGAAGTTTAGGTTTAGGGTTTACCGTTATCTTTTGATTTTGAGTGTTTAGGCTCAGTAATCGTACACCTTTAAAATTTTATGGTTACCGGTTTTAGGGGTTATATTGTATTGGATTGTAGTGTTTTGGGGTTTAGAATTTAGGTTTACGGGATTTGAGCGTTATGTAGTCTTGGATTCTAGTATTTTGGGGTTTTAGAGTTTAGAACTTTAAGGTTTTAGGGTTTACGGTTTACCGTTTTAGGGTTTTAAGGTTTTACGTTTTTCTGTTTAGGGGTTATGGAAATTTAGGGTTTAGAGTTTTATTTGTTGGGTTTTTCAGGAAGTTTAGGTTTAGGGTTTACCGTTATCTTTTGATTTTTAGTGTTTAGGCTCAGTAATCCTACTCCTTTAAAATTTTAAAATTTTAGGGTTACCGGTTTTAGGAATTATATTGTTTTTGATTGTAGTGTTTTGGGGTTTAGGGTTTAGGTTTACGGGATTTGGGGATTATGTGGTCTTGGATTCTTGTATTTTGGGGTTTTAGAGTTTAGAATTTTAAGGTTTTAGGGTTTACGATTTACGGTTTTAGAGTTTTGAGGTTTTACGGTTTTCGGTTTAGGGGTTATGGAAATTTAGGGTTAAGAGTTTTATTTGTTGGGGTTTTCAGGAAGTTTAGGTTTAGGGTTTACTGTTATCTTTTGATTTTGAGTGTTTAGGCTCAGTAATCGTACACCTTTAAAATTTAAAAATTTTAGGGTTAGCGGTTTTAGGGGTTATATTGTTTTGGATTGTAGTGTTGTGGGGTTTAGGGTTTAGGTTTACGGGATTTGGGCGTTATGTGGTCTTGGATTCTTGTATTTTGGTTTTTTAGAGTTTAGAATTTTAAGGTTTTAGGGTTTACGGTTTTAGATTTTTGAGGTTTTACGATTTTCGGTTTAGGGGTTATGGAAATTTAGGGTTTAGAGTTTTATTTGTTGGGGTTTTTAGGAAGTTTAGGTTTAGGGTTTACCGTTATCTTTTGATTTTGAGTGTTTAGGCTCAGTAATCGTACACCTTTAAAAATTTAAAATTTTAGGGTTACCGGTTTTAGGGGTTATGTTGTTTTAGATTGTAGTGTTTTGGGGTTTACGGTTTAGGTTTACGGGATTTGGGGATTATGTGGTCTTGGATTTTTGTATTTTGGGGTTTTAGAGTTTAGAATTTTAAGGTTTTAGGGTTTACGGTTTACGTTTTTAGAGTTTTGAGGTTTTATAGTTTTCGGTTTAGGGGTTATGGAAATTTAGGGTTAAGAGTTTTATTTGTTGGGGTTTTCAGGAAGTTTAGGTTTAGGGTTTACCGTTATCTTTTGATTTTTAGTGTTTAGGCTCAGTAATCGTACTCCTTTAAAATTTTAAAATTTCAGGGTTACTGGTTTTAGGGGTTATATTGTTTTGGATTGTAGTGTTTTGGGGTTTAGGGTTTAGGTTTACGGGATTTGGGGATTATGTGGTCTTGGATTCTTGTATTTTGGGGTTTTAGAGTTTAGAATTTTAAGGTTTTAGGGTTTACGGTTTACGTTCTTAGAGTTTTGAGGTTTTACTGTTTTCGGTTTAGGGGTTATGGAAATTTAGGGTTAAGAGTTTTAATTGTTGGGGTTTTCAGGAAGTTTAGGTTTAGGGTTTACCGTTATCTTTTGATTTTGAGTGTTTAGGCTCAGTAATCGTACACCTTTAAAATTTTAGGGTTACCGGTTTTAGGGGTTATATTGTATTGGATTGTAGTGTTTTGGGGTTTAGAATTTAGGTTTACGGGATTTGAGCGTTATGTAGTCTTGGATTCTAGTATTTTGGGGTTTTAGAGTTTAGAACTTTAAGGTTTTAGGGTTTACGGTTTACGGTTTTAGGGTTTTAAGGTTTTACGTTTTTCTGTTTAGGGGTTATGGAAATTTAGGGTTTAGAGTTTTATTTGTTGGGTTTTTCAGGAAGTTTAGGTTTAGGGTTTACCGTTATCTTTTGATTTTTAGTGTTTAGGCTCAGTAATCCTACTCCTTTAAAATTTTAAAATTTTAGGGTTACCGGTTTTAGGGGTTATATTGTTTTTGATTGTAGTGTTTTGGGGTTTAGGGTTTAGGTTTACGGGATTTGGGGATTATGTGGTCTTGGATTCTTGTATTTTGGGGTTTTAGAGTTTAGAATTTTAAGGTTGTAGGGTTTTTGGTTTAGGGGTTATGGAAATTTAGGGTTAAGAGTTTTATTTGTTGGGGTTTTCAGGAAGTTTAGGTTTAGGGTTTACCGTTATCTTTTGATTTTGAGTGTTTAGGCTCAGTAATCGTACACCTTAAAAATTTAAAAATTTTAGGGTTAGCGGTTTTAGGGGTTATATTGTTTTGGGGTTTAGGGTTTAGGTTTACGGGATCTAACAACCTTGCTGAAAAACAAGACCTTTAGATCTCAAATCTGAAAAACCCCAAAACCGATTTGAAAATCAACCCAAGGAAAGTAAAAATCGGATTACCTTGTCGATCAAATATCTCAAGGCAAGAAGCTTGCTTGAGATTCGAATCACTCCACAAGCATGATTGATCAAGTCAAGCTTGAATGATTCTCAACATGCAACCTAAACTACATAGAATTGCAAAGAAACTTAGCACTAGGCTAATGGAAAAGCTCAAAGGCTCCTTTTACTACATTTCCAAGTCTTTCTTTTCAAATACAACATACATGGCTTTTTATAGCCTCAAAATGAAACTCTAGAGTAACCTATGGTCATTTGAAGAGTTGTAACTCTCATCCTCATTAATACTATAATGACCACTACCTAAATTGTAACCTAAAACATTGATAACAAAACTTAAAAACTGAAAATTACATGGAAACTCCCTTAAATCCGAGAATTAAAAAACCCCATCAACCAACTAAGTCTTGTAACCTCCCAAAGTTTAAATGAAGCTCTACTTGATGTAGTTTGAAGTAGCTTGAAGTGTGGTTCCATCATTGATGCTTGACTTGCACTAAATGAACTTGACATGTAGTTGAGTTCATTCAATACAACTTGAGTTCCTTCCATGCTAGTTGACTTCAACTTTATTGACATTTGACTTCATTTAATCCAACTTAATTTTGAATTCGTTTTTGGCATAACACAAGACATCTTGGTTCATATCATTTAGGGTTTACCGTTATCTTTTGATTTTGAGTGTTTAGGCTCAGTAATCGTACTCCTTTAAAATTTTAAAATTTCAGGGTTACCGGTTTTAGGGGTTATATTGTTTTGGATTGTAGTGTTTTGGGGTTTAGGGTTTAGGTTTACGGGATTTGGGCGTTATGTGGTCTTGGATTCTTGTATTTTGAGGTTTTAGAGTTTAGAATTTTAAGGTTTTACGGTTTACGGTTTACGGTTTAGGGTTTTAAGGTTTTACAGTTTTCGGTTTAGGGGTTATGGAAATTTAGGGTTTAGAGTTTTATTTGTTGGGGTTTTCAGGAAGTTTAGGTTTAGGGTTTACCGTTATCTTTTGATTTTGAGTGTTTAGGCTTAGTAATCGTACACCTTTAAAATTTTAGGGTTACCGGTTTTAGGGGTTATATTGTATTGGATTGTAGTGTTTTGGGGTTTAGGGTTTAGGTTTACGGGATTTGAGCGTTATGTAGTCTTGGATTCTAGTATTTTGGGGTTTTAGAATTTAGAACTTTAAGGTTTTAGGGTTTACGGTTTACGGTTTTAGGGTTTTAAGGTTTTACGTTTTTCTGTTTAGGGGTTATGGAAATTTAGGGTTTAGTGTTTTATTTGTTGGGGTTTTCAGGAAATTTAGGTTTAGGGTTTACCGTTATCTTTTGATTTTGAGTGTTCAGGCTCAGTAATCGTACACCTTTAAAATTTTAAAATTTTAGGGTTACCGGTTTTAGGGGTTATATTGTTTTGGATTGTAGTGTTTTGGGGTTTAGGGTTTAGGTTTACGGGATTTGGGGATTATGTGGTCTTGGATTCTTGTATTTTGGGGTTTTAGAGTTTAGAATTTTAAGGTTTTAGGGTTTACGGTTTACGGTTTTAGAGTTTTAAGGTTTTACGGTTTTCGGTTTAGAGGTTTCGGAAATTTAGGGTTAAGAGTTTTATTTGTTGGGGTTTTCAGGAAGTTTAGGTTTAGGGTTTACCGTTATCTTTTGATTTTGAGTTTTTAGGCTCAGTAATCGTACACCTCTAAAATTTTAAAATTTTAGGGTTAGCGGTTTTAGGGGTTATAATTTTTTGGATTGTAGTGTTTTGGGGTTTAGGGTTTATGTTTACGGGATTTGGGCGTTTTGTGGTCTTGGATTCTAGTATTTTTGGGTTTTAGTGTTTCGAATTTTAAGGTTTTAAGGTTTACGGTCTATGGTTTTCGGGTTTTAAGGTTTTACGGTTTTCGGTTTAGGGGTTATGGAAATTTAGGGTTTAGAGTTTGATTTGTTGGAGTTTTCAGGAAGTTTAGGTTTAGGGTTTACCGTTATTTTTTGATTTTGAGTGTTTAGGCTCAATAATCGTACACCTTTAAAATTTAAAATTTTAGGGTTAGCGGTTTTAGGGGTTATATTGTTTTGGATCGTAGTGTTTTGGGGTTTAGGGTTTAGGTTTATGGGATTTGAGCGTTATGTAGTCTTTGATTCTAGTATTTTGGGGTTTTGGAGTTTAGAAATTTAAGGTTTTAGGGTTTACGGTTTACGGTTTTAGGGTTTTAAGGTTTTACGGTTTTCGGTTTAGGGGTTATGGAAATTTAGGGTTTAGAGTTTTATTTGTTGGGTTTTTTCAGGAAGTTTAGGTTTAGGGTTTACCGTTATCTTTTGATTTTGAGTGTTTAGGCTCAGTAATCGTACTCCTTTAAAATTTTAAAATTTTAGGGTTACCGGTTTTAGGGGTTATATTGTTTTTGATTGTAGTGTTTTGGGGTTTAGGGTTTAGGTTTACGGGATTTGGGGATTATGTAGTCTTGGATTCTTGTATTTTGGGGTTTTAGAGTTTAGAATTTTAAGGTTTTAGGGTTTATGGTTTACGGTTTTAGAGTTTTGACGTTTTACGGTTTTTGGTTTAGGGGTTATGGAAATTTAGGGTTAAGAGTTTTATTTGTTGGGGTTTTCAGGAAGTTTAGGTTTAGGTTTTACCGTTATCTTTTGATTTTGAGTGTTTAGGCTCAGTAATCGTACACCTTTAAAATTTTAAAATTTTAGGGTTAGCGGTTTTAGGGGTTATATTGTTTTGGATTGTAGTGTTTTGGGGTTTAGGGTTTAGGTTTACGGGATTTGGGCGTTTTGTGGTCTTGGATTCTAGTATTTTTGGGTTTTAGTGTTTCGAATTTTAAGGTTTTAAGGTTTACGATTTACGGTCTTCGGGTTTTAAGGTTTTACGATTTTCAGTTTAGGGGTTATGAAAATTTAGGGTTTAGAGTTTGATTTGC
The DNA here is from genome assembly GCA_036850905.1 of Luffa acutangula. NCBI lineage: Eukaryota > Viridiplantae > Streptophyta > Magnoliopsida > Cucurbitales > Cucurbitaceae > Luffa > Luffa acutangula. The sequence continues at coordinate 258,396 of JAZFAW010000018.1, read as the reverse complement.
TGGGGTTTTCAGGAAGTTTAGGTTTAGGGTTTACCGTTATCTTTTGATTTTGAGTGTTTAGGCTCAGTAATCGTACACCTTTAAAATTTTAAAATTTTAGGGTTAGCGGTTTTAGGGGTTATATTGTTTTGGATTGTAGTGTTTTGGGGTTTAGGGTTTAGGTTTACGGGATTTGGGCATTTATTGGTCTTGGATTCTAGTATTTTGGCGTTTTAGTCTTCCGAATTTTAAGGTTTTAAGGTTTACGGTTTACGGTTTTCGGGTTTTAAGGTTTTACGGTTTTCAGTTTAGGGGTTATGGAAATTTAGGGTTTAGAGTTTGATTTGTTGGGGTTTTCAGGAAGTTTAGGTTTAGGGTTTACCGTTATCTTTTGATTTTGAGTGTTTAGGCTCAGTAATCGTACTCCTTTAAAATTTTAAAATTTTAGGGTTAGCGGTTTTAGGGGTTATATTGTTTTGGATTGTAGTTTTTTGGGGTTTAGGGTTTAGGTTTACGGTATTTGGGCATTTTGTGGTCTTGGATTCTAGTATTTTTGCGTTTTAGTGTTCTGAATTTTAAGGTTTTAAGGTTTACGGTTTACGGTTTACGGTTTACGGGTTTTATGGTTTTATGGTTTTCGGTTTAGGGGTTATGGAAATTTAGAGTTTAGAGTTTGATTTGTTGGGCTTTTTAGGAAGATTAGGTTTAGTGTTTACCGTTATCTTTTGATTTTGAGTGTTTAGGCTCAGTAATCGTACTCCTTTAAAATTTTAAAATTTTAGGGTTACCGGTTTTAGGGGTTAAATTGTTTTGGATTGTAGTTTTATGGGTTTAGGGTTTTGGTTTACGGGATTTGGGCGTTATGTGGTCTTGGATTCTTGGATTTTGGGGTTTTAGAGTTTAGAATTTTAAGGTTTTACGGTTTATGGTTTACGGTTTTAGGGTTTTAAGGTTTTACAGTTTTCGGTTTAGGGGTTATGGAAATTTAGGGTTTAGAGTTTTATTTGTTGGGGTTTTCAGGAAGTTTAGGTTTAGGGTTTACCGTTATCTTTTGATTTTGAGTGTTTAGGCTCAGTAATCGTACACCTTTAAAATTTTAAAATTTTAGGGTTACCGGTTTTAGGAGTTATATTGTTTTGGATTGTATTGTTTTGGGGTTTAGGGTTTAGGTTTACGGGATTTGGGGATTATGTGGTCTTGGATTCTTGTATTTTGGGTATTAGAGTTTAGAATTTTTAGGTTTTAGGGTTTACGGTTTACGGTTTTAGAGTTTTGAGGTTTTACGGTTTTCGGTTTAGGGGTTTCGGAAATTTAGGGTTAAGAGTTTTATTTGTTGGGGTTTTCAGGAAGTTTAGGTTTAGGGTTTACCGTTATCTTTTGATTTTTAGTTTTTAGGCTCAGTAATCGTACACCTTTAAAATTTTAAAATTTTAGGGTTTCCGGTTTTAGGGGTTATAATTTTTTGGATTGTAGTGTTTTGGGGTTTAGGGTTTATGTTTACGGGATTTGGGCGTTTTGTGGTCTTGGATTATAGTATTTTTGGGTTTTAGTGTTTCGAAATTTAAGGTTTTAAGGTTTTATGGTTTTCGGTTTAGGGGTTATGGAAATTTAGGGTTTAGAGTTTGATTTGTTGGAGTTTTCAGAAATTTTAGGTTTAGGGTTTACCGTTATCTTTTGATTTTGAGTGTTTAGGCTCAGTAATCGTACACCTTTAAAATTTTAAAATTTTAGGGTTAGCGGTTTTAGGGGTTATATTGTTTTGGATCGTAGTGTTTTGGGGTGTAGGGTTTAGGTTTATGGGATTTGAGCGTTATGTAGTCTTTGATTCTAGTATTTTGGGGTTTTGGAGTTTAGAACTTTAAGGTTTTAGGGTTTACGGTTTACGGTTTTAGGGTTTTAAGGTTTTACGGTTTTCGGTTTAGGGGTTATGGAAATTTAGGGTTTAGAGTTTTATTTGTTGGGTTTTTCAGGAAGTTTTGGTTTAGGGTTTAGCGTTATCTTTTGATTTTGAGTGTTTAGGCTCAGTAATCGTACTCCTTTAAAATTTTAAAATTTTAGGGTTACCGATTTTAGGGGTTATATTGTTTTTGATTGTAGTGTTTTGGGGTTTAGGGTTTAGGTTTACGGGATTTGGGGATTATGTGGTCTTGGATTCTTGTATTTTGGGGTTTTAGAGTTTAGAATTTTAAGGTTTTAGGGTTTACGGTTTACGGTTTTAGAGTTTTGAGGTTTTACGGTTTTTGGTTTAGGGGTTATGGAAATTTAGGGTTAAGAGTTTTATTTGTTGGGGTTTTCAGGAAGTTTAGGTTTAGGGTTTACCGTTATCTTTTGATTTTGAGTGTTTAGGCTCAGTAATCGTACACCTTTAAAATTTTAAAATTTTAGGGTTACCGGTTTTAGGGGTTATATTGTTTTGGATTGTAGTGTTTTGGGGTTTAGGGTTTAGGTTTACGACATTTGAGCGTTATGTACTCTTTGATTCTAGTATTTTTGGGTTTTAGAGTTTAGAACTTTAAGGTTTTAGGGTTTACGGTTTACGGTTTTAGGGTTTTAAGGTTTTACGTTTTTCTGTTTAGGGGTTATGGAAATTTAGGGTTTAGAGTTTTATTTGTTGGATTTTTCAGGAAGTTTAGGTTTAGGGTTTACCGTTATCGTTTGATTTTGAGTGTTTAGACTCAGTAATCGTACTCCTTTAAAATTTTAAAATTTTAGGGTTACCGGTTTTAGGGGTTATATTGTTTTGGATTATAGTGTTTTGGGGTTTAGGGTTTAGGTTTACGGGATTTGGGTGTTATGTGGTCTTGGATTCTAGTATTTATGGGTTTTAGAGTTTAGAACTTTAAGGTTTTAGGGTTTACGGTTTACGGTTTTAGGGTTTTGAAGTTTTACGGTTTTCTGTTTTGGGGTTATGGAAATTTTGGGTTTAGAGTTTGATTCGTTGGGGTTTTCAGGAAGTTTAGGTTTAGGGTTTACTGTTATCATTTGATTTTGAGTGTTTAGGCTCAGTAATCGTACTCCTTTAAAATTTTACAATTTTAGGGTTACCGGTTTTAGGGGTTATATTGTTTTGGATTGTAGTGTTTTGGGGTTTAGGGTTTAGGTTTACGGGATTTGGGCATTATGTGGTCTTGGATTCTAGTACTTTGGGGTTTTAGAGTTTAGATTTTAAGGTTTTACGGTTTACGGTTTACGGTTTTAGGATTTTAAGGTTTTACAGTTTTTGGTTTAGGGGTTATGGAAATTTACGGTTTAGAGTTTTATTTGTTGGGGTTTTCAGGATGTTTAGGTTTAGGGTTTACCGTTATCTTTTGATTTTGAGTGTTTAGGCTCAGTAATCGTACTCTTTTAAAATTTTTAAATTTTAGGGTTACCGGTTTTAGGAATTATATTGTTTTGGATTGTAGTGTTTTGGGGTTTAGGGTTTAGGTTTACGGGATTTGAGCGTTATGTGGTCTTGGATTCTTGTATTTTGGGGTTTTAGAGTTTAGAATTTTAAGGTTTTACAGTTTACAGTTTACGGTTTTAGGGTTTTAAGGTTTTACAGTTTTCGGTTTAGGGGTTATGGAAATTTAGGGTTTAGAGTTTGATTTGTTGGGGTTTTCAGGAAGTTTAGGTTTAGGGTTTACCGTTATCTTTTGATTTTGAGTGTTTAGGCTCAGTAATCGTACACCTTTAAAATTTTAAAATATTAGGGTTACCGGTTTTAGGGGTTATAATTTTTTGGATTGTAGTGTTTTGGGGTTTAGGGTTTATGTTTACGGGATTTGGGCGTTTTGTGGTCTTGGATTATAGTATTTTTGGGTTTTAGTGTTTCGAAATTTAAGGTTTTAAGGTTTACGGTTTACGGTTTTCGGGTTTTAAGGTTTTATGGTTTTCGGTTTAGGGGTTATGGAAATTTAGGGTTTAGAGTTTGATTTGTTGGAGTTTTCAGAAAGTTTAGGTTTAGGGTTTACCGTTATCTTTTGATTTTGAGTGTTTAGGCTCAGTAATCGTACACCTTTAAAATTTTAAAATTTTAGGGTTAGCGGTTTTAGGGGTTATATTGTTTTGGATCGTAGTGTTTTGGGGTGTAGGGTTTAGGTTTATGGGATTTGAGCGTTATGTAGTCTTTGATTCTAGTATTTTGGGGTTTTGGAGTTTAGAACTTTAAGGTTTTAGGGTTTACGGTTTACGGTTTTAGGGTTTTAAGGTTTTACGGTTTTCGGTTTAGGGGTTATGGAAATTTAGGGTTTAGAGTTTTATTTGTTGGGTTTTTCAGGAAGTTTTGGTTTAGGGTTTTAGCGTTATCTTTTGATTTTGAGTGTTTAGGCTCAGTAATCGTACTCCTTTAAAATTTTAAAATTTTAGGGTTACCGATTTTAGGGGTTATATTGTTTTTGATTGTAGTGTTTTGGGGTTTAGGGTTTAGGTTTACGGGATTTGGGGATTATGTGGTCTTGGATTCTTGTATTTTGGGGTTTTAGAGTTTAGAATTTTAAGGTTTTAGGGTTTACGGTTTACGGTTTTAGAGTTTTGAGGTTTTAAAAACGGTTTTTGGTTTAGGGGTTATGGAAATTTAGGGTTAAGAGTTTTATTTGTTGGGGTTTTCAGGAAGTTTAGGTTTAGGGTTTACCGTTATCTTTTGATTTTGAGTGTTTAGGCTCAGTAATCGTACACCTTTAAAATTTTAAAATTTTAGGGTTAGCGGTTTTAGGGGTTATATTGTTTTTGATTGTAGTGTTTTGGGGTTAAGGGTTTAGGTTTACGGGATTTGGGCGTTTTGTGGTCTTGGATTCTAGTATTTTTGCGTTTTAGTGTCCCGAATTTTAATGTTTTAAGGTTTACGGTTTACGGTTTCCAGGTTTTAAGGTTTTATGGTTTTCGGTTTAGGGGTTATGGAAGTTTAGAGTTTAGAGTTTCATTTGTTGGGGTTTTCAGGAAGTTTAGGTTTAGGGTTTACCGTTATCTTTTGATTTTGAGTGTTTAGGCTCAGTAATCGTACACCTTTAAAATTTTAAAATTTTAGGGTTACCGGTTTTAGGGGTTATATTGTTTTGGATTGTAGTGTTTTGGGGTTTAGGGTTTAGGTTTACGACATTTGAGCGTTATGTACTCTTTGATTCTAGTATTTTTGGGTTTTAGAGTTTAGAACTTTAAGGTTTTAGGGTTTACGGTTTACGGTTTTAGGGATTTGAAGTTTTACGGTTTTCTGTTTTGGGGTTATGGAAATTTTGGGTTTAGAGTTTGATTCGTTGGGGTTTTCAGGAAGTTTAGGTTTAGGGTTTACTGTTATCTTTTGATTTTGAGTGTTTAGGCTCAGTAATCGTACTCCTTTAAAATTTTAAAATTTTAGGGTTACCGGTTTTAGGGGTTATATTGTTTTGGATTGTAGTGTTTTGGGGTTTAGGGTTTAGGTTTACGGGATTTGGGCATTATGTGGTCTTGGATTCTTGTACTTTGGGGTTTTAGAGTTTAGATTTTAAGGTTTTACGGTTTACGGTTTACGGTTTTAGGATTTTAAGGTTTTACAGTTTTCGGTTTAGGGGTTATGGAAATTTACGGTTTAGAGTTTTATTTGTTGGGGTTTTCAGGATGTTTAGGTTTAGGGTTTACCGTTATCTTTTGATTTTGAGTGTTTCGGCTCAGTAATCGTATTCCTTTAAAATTTTAAAATTTTAGGGTTACCGGTTTTAGGGGTTATGTTGTTTTGGATTGTATTGTTTTGGGGTTTAGAGTTTAGGTTTACGGGATTTTGGGATTATGTGGTCTTGGATTCTTGTATTTTGGGGTTTTAGAGTTTAGAATTTTAAGGTTTTAGGGTTTACGGTTTACGGTTTTAGAGTTTTGAGGTTTTACGGTTTTCGGTTTAGGGGTTATGGAAATTTAGGGTTAAGAGTTTTATTTGTTGGGGTTTTCAGGAAGTTTAGGTTTAGGGTTTACCGTTATCTTTTGATTTTGAGTTTTTAGGCTCAGTAATCGTACACCTTTAAAATTTTAAAATTTTAGGGTTAGCGGTTTTAGGGGTTATATTGTTTTGGATTGTAGTGTTTTGGGGTTTAGGGTTTAGGTTTACGGGATTTGGGCGTTTTGTGGTCTTGGATTCTAGTATTTTTGCGTTTTAGTGTCCCGAATTTTAATGTTTTAAGGTTTACGGTTTACGGTTTTCAGGTTTTAAGGTTTTATGGTTTTCGGTTTAGGGGTTATGGAAATTTAGAGTTTAGAGTTTCATTTGTTGGGGTTTTCAGGAAGTTTAGGTTTAGGGTTTACTGTTATCTTTTGATTTTGAGTGTTTAGGCTCAGTAATCGTACACCTTTAAAATTTTAAAATTTTAGGGTCACCGGTTTTAGGGGTTATATTGTTTTGGATTGTAGTGTTTTGGGGTATAGGGTTTAGGTTTACGACATTTGAGCGTTATGTAGTCTTGGATTCTAGTATTTTGGGGTTTTAGAGTTTAGAACTTTAAGGTTTTAGGGTTTACAGTTTACGGTTTTAGGGTTTTAAGGTTTTACGTTTTTCTGTTTAGGGGTTATGGAAATTTAGGGTTTAGAGTTTTATTTGTTGGGTTTTTCAGGAAGTTTAGGTTTAGGGTTTACCGTTATCGTTTGATTTTGAGTGTTTAGTCTCAACAATCGTACTCCTTTAAAATTTTAAAATTTTAGGGTTACCAGTTTTAGGGGTTATATTGTTTTGGATTATAGTGTTTTGGGGTTTAGGGTTTAGGTTTACGGGATTTGGGTGTTATGTGGTCTTGGATTCTAGTATTTATGGGTTTTAGAGTTTAGAACTTTAAGGTTTTAGGGTTTACGGTTTACGGTTTTAGGGTTTTGAAGTTTTACGGTTTTCTGTTTTGGGGTTATGGAAATTTTGGGTTTAGAGTTTGATTTGTTGGGGTTTTCAGGAAGTTTAGGTTTAGGGTTTACTGTTATCTTTTTATTTTGAGTGTTTAGGCTCAGTAATCGTATTCCTTTAAAATTTTAAAATTTTAGGGTTACCGGTTTTAGGGGTTATATTGTTTTGGATTGTAGTGTTTTTGGGTTTAGGGTTTAGGTTTACGGGATTTGGGCGTTATGTGGTATTGGATTCTTGTATTTTGGGGTTTTAGAGTTTAGATTTTAAGGTTTTACGGTTTACGGTTTACGGTTTTAGGGTTTTAAGGTTTTACAGTTTTCGGTTTAGGGGTTATGGAAATTTAGGGTTTAGAGTTTGATTTGTTGGGGTTTTCAGGAAGTTTAGGTTTAGGGTTTACCGTTATCTTTTGATTTTGAGTGTTTCGGCTCAGTAATCGTACTCCTTTAAAATTTTAAAATTTTAGGGTTACCTGTTTTAGGGGTTAAATTGTTTTGGATTGTAGTTTTTTGGGGTTTAGGGTTTTGGTTTACGGGATTTGGGCGTTATGTGGTCTTGGATTCTTGGATTTTGGGGTTTTATAGTTTAGAATTTTAAGGTTTTACGGTTTACGGTTTACGGTTTTAGGGTTTTAAGGTTTTACAGTTTTCAGTTTAGCGGTTATGGAAATTTAGGGTTTAGAGTTTTATTTGTTGGGGTTTTCAGGAAGTTTAGGTTTAGGGTTTACCGTTATCTTTTGATTTTGAGTGTTTAGGCTCAGTTATTGTACACCTTTAAAATTTTAGGGTTAGCGGTTTTAGGGGTTATATTGTTTTGGATTGTAGTGTTTTGGGGTTTAGGGTTTAGGTTTACGGGATTTGGGCGTTTTGTGGTCTTGGATTCTAGTATTTTTGGGTTTTAGTGTTCCGAATTTTAAGGTTTTAAGGTTTACGGTTTACGGTTTTCGGGTTTTAAGGTTTACTGTTTTCGGTTTAGGGGTTATGGAAATTTAGGGTTTAGAGTTTGATTTGTTGAGCTTTTCAGGAAGTTTAGGTTTAGGGTTTAGGTTTACGGGATTTGAGCGTTATGTAGTCTAGGATTCTAGTATTTTGTGGTTTTGGAGTTTAGAACTTTAAGGTTTTAGGGTTTACGGTTTACGGTTTTAGTGTTTTAAGGTTTTACGGTTTTCTGTTTATTGGTTATGGAAATTTAGGGTTTAGAGTTTTATTTGTTGGGTTTTTCAGGAAGTTTAGGTATAGGGTTTACCGTTATCTTTTGATTTTGAGTGTTTAGGCTCAGTAATCGTACTCTTTTAAAATTTTAAAATTTTAGGGTTACCGGTTTTAGGAATTATATTGTTTTGGATTGTAGTGTTTTGGGGTTTAGGGTTTAGGTTTACGGGATTTGAGCGTTATGTGGTCTTGGATTCTTGTATTTTGGGGTTTTAGAGTTTAGAATTTTAAGGTTTTACGGTTTACAGTTTACGGTTTTAGGGTTTTAAGGTTTTATAGTTTTTTGTTTAGGGGTTATGGAAATTTAGGGTTTAGAGTTTTATTTGTGGGGGTTTTTAGGAAGCTTTGGTTTAGGGTTTACCGTTATCTTTTGATTTTGAGTGTTTAGGCTCAGTAATCGTACTCCTTTAAAATTTTAAAATTTTAGGGTTACCGGTTTTAGGGGTTATGTTGTTTTGTATTGTAGTGTTTTGGGGTTTAGGGTTTAGGTTTACGGGATTTGGGCGTTATGTGGTCTTGGATTCTAGTATTTTTGGGTTTTAGATTTTCGAATTTTAAAGTTTTAAAGTTTACGGTTTACGGTTTTCGGGTTTTAATGTTTTACCGTTTTCGGTTTAGGGGTTATGGAAATTTAGGGTTTAGAGTTTTATTCATTGGGGTTTTCAGGAAGTTTAGGTTTAGGGTTTACCGTTATCTTTTGATTTTGAGTGTTTAGGCTCAGTAATCGTACTCTTTTAAAATTTTTAAATTTTAGGGTTACCGGTTTTAGGAATTATATTGTTTTGGATTGTAGTGTTTTGGGGTTTAGGGTTTAGGTTTACGGGATTTGAGCGTTATGTGGTCTTGGATTCTTGTATTTTGGGGTTTTAGAGTT
>JAZFAW010000018.1:208349-243349 GCA_036850905.1 Luffa acutangula | reverse complement strand
AACCCTAAACCCTAAACCCTAAACCCTAAACCCTAAACCCTAAACCCTAAACCCTAAACCCTAAACCCTAAACCCTAAACCCTAAACCCTAAACCCTAAACCCTAAACCCTAAACCCTAAACCCTAAACCCTAAACCCTAAACCCTAAACCCTAAACCCTAAACCCTAAACCCTAAACCCTAAACCCTAAACCCTAAACCCTAAACCCTAAACCCTAAACCCTAAACCCTAAACCCTAAACCCTAAACCCTAAACCCTAAACCCTAAACCCTAAACCCTAAACCCTAAACCCTAAACCCTAAACCCTAAACCCTAAACCCTAAACCCTAAACCCTAAACCCTAAACCCTAAACCCTAAACCCTAAACCCTAAACCCTAAACCCTAAACCCTAAACCCTAAACCCTAAACCCTAAACCCTAAACCCTAAACCCTAAACCCTAAACCCTAAAACCCTAAACCCTAAACCCTAAACCCTAAACCCTAAACCCTAAACCCTAAACCCTAAACCCTAAACCCTAAACCCTAAACCCTAAACCCTAAACCCTAAACCCTAAACCCTAAACCCTAAACCCTAAACCCTAAACCCTAAACCCTAAACCCTAAAACCCTAAACCCTAAACCCTAAACCCTAAACCCTAAACCCTAAACCCTAAACCCTAAACCCTAAACCCTAAACCCTAAACCCTAAACCCTAAACCCTAAACCCTAAACCCTAAACCCTAAACCCTAAACCCTAAACCCTAAACCCTAAACCCTAAACCCTAAACCCTAAACCCTAAACCCTAAACCCTAAACCCTAAACCCTAAACCCTAAACCCTAAACCCTAAACCCTAAACCCTAAACCCTAAACCCTAAACCCTAAACCCTAAACCCTAAACCCTAAACCCTAAACCCTAAACCCTAAACCCTAAACCCTAAACCCTAAACCCTAAACCCTAAACCCTAAACCCTAAACCCTAAACCCTAAACCCTAAACCCTAAACCCTAAACCCTAAACCCTAAACCCTAAACCCTAAACCCTAAACCCTAAACCCTAAACCCTAAACCCTAAACCCTAAACCCTAAACCCTAAACCCTAAACCCTAAACCCTAAACCCTAAACCCTAAACCCTAAACCCTAAACCCTAAACCCTAAACCCTAAACCCTAAACCCTAAACCCTAAACCCTAAACCCTAAACCCTAAACCCTAAACCCTAAACCCTAAACCCTAAACCCTAAACCCTAAACCCTAAACCCTAAACCCTAAACCCTAAACCCTAAACCCTAAACCCTAAACCCTAAACCCTAAACCCTAAACCCTAAACCCTAAACCCTAAACCCTAAACCCTAAACCCTAAACCCTAAACCCTAAACCCTAAACCCTAAACCCTAAACCCTAAACCCTAAACCCTAAACCCTAAACCCTAAACCCTAAACCCTAAACCCTAAACCCTAAACCCTAAACCCTAAACCCTAAACCCTAAACCCTAAACCCTAAACCCTAAACCCTAAACCCTAAACCCTAAACCCTAAACCCTAAACCCTAAACCCTAAACCCTAAACCCTAAACCCTAAACCCTAAACCCTAAACCCTAAACCCTAAACCCTAAACCCTAAACCCTAAACCCTAAACCCTAAACCCTAAACCCTAAACCCTAAACCCTAAACCCTAAACCCTAAACCCTAAACCCTAAACCCTAAACCCTAAACCCTAAACCCTAAACCCTAAACCCTAAACCCTAAACCCTAAACCCTAAAAAACCCTAAACCCTAAACCCTAAACCCTAAACCCTAAACCCTAAACCCTAAACCCTAAACCCTAAACCCTAAACCCTAAACCCTAAACCCTAAACCCTAAACCCTAAACCCTAAACCCTAAACCCTAAACCCTAAACCCTAAACCCTAAACCCTAAACCCTAAACCCTAAACCCTAAACCCTAAACCCTAAACCCTAAACCCTAAACCCTAAACCCTAAACCCTAAACCCTAAACCCTAAACCCTAAACCCTAAACCCTAAACCCTAAACCCTAAACCCTAAACCCTAAACCCTAAACCCTAAACCCTAAACCCTAAACCCTAAACCCTAAACCCTAAACCCTAAACCCTAAACCCTAAACCCTAAACCCTAAACCCTAAACCCTAAACCCTAAACCCTAAACCCTAAACCCTAAACCCTAAACCCTAAACCCTAAACCCTAAACCCTAAACCCTAAACCCTAAACCCTAAACCCTAAACCCTAAACCCTAAACCCTAAACCCTAAACCCTAAACCCTAAACCCTAAACCCTAAACCCTAAACCCTAAACCCTAAACCCTAAACCCTAAACCCTAAACCCTAAACCCTAAACCCTAAACCCTAAACCCTAAACCCTAAACCCTAAACCCTAAACCCTAAACCCTAAACCCTAAACCCTAAACCCTAAACCCTAAACCCTAAACCCTAAACCCTAAACCCTAAACCCTAAACCCTAAACCCTAAACCCTAAACCCTAAACCCTAAACCCTAAACCCTAAACCCTAAACCCTAAACCCTAAACCCTAAACCCTAAACCCTAAACCCTAAACCCTAAACCCTAAACCCTAAACCCTAAACCCTAAACCCTAAACCCTAAACCCTAAACCCTAAACCCTAAACCCTAAACCCTAAACCCTAAACCCTAAACCCTAAACCCTAAACCCTAAACCCTAAACCCTAAACCCTAAACCCTAAACCCTAAACCCTAAACCCTAAACCCTAAACCCTAAACCCTAAACCCTAAACCCTAAACCCTAAACCCTAACCCTAAACCCTAAACCCTAAACCCTAAACCCTAAACCCTAAACCCTAAACCCTAAACCCTAAAACCCTAAACCCTAAACCCTAAACCCTAAACCCTAAACCCTAAACCCTAAACCCTAAACCCTAAACCCTAAACCCTAAACCCTAAACCCTAAACCCTAAACCCTAAACCCTAAACCCTAAACCCTAAACCCTAAACCCTAAACCCTAAACCCTAAACCCTAAACCCTAAACCCTAAACCCTAAACCCTAAACCCTAAACCCTAAACCCTAAACCCTAAACCCTAAACCCTAAACCCTAAACCCTAAACCCTAAACCCTAAACCCTAAACCCTAAACCCTAAACCCTAAACCCTAAACCCTAAACCCTAAACCCTAAACCCTAAACCCTAAACCCTAAACCCTAAACCCTAAACCCTAAACCCTAAACCCTAAACCCTAAACCCTAAACCCTAAACCCTAAACCCTAAACCCTAAACCCTAAACCCTAAACCCTAAACCCTAAACCCTAAACCCTAAACCCTAAACCCTAAACCCTAAACCCTAAACCCTAAACCCTAAACCCTAAACCCTAAACCCTAAACCCTAAACCCTAAACCCTAAACCCTAAACCCTAAACCCTAAACCCTAAACCCTAAACCCTAAACCCTAAACCCTAAACCCTAAACCCTAAACCCTAAACCCTAAACCCTAAACCCTAAACCCTAAACCCTAAACCCTAAACCCTAAACCCTAAACCCTAAACCCTAAACCCTAAACCCTAAACCCTAAACCCTAAACCCTAAACCCTAAACCCTAAACCCTAAACCCTAAACCCTAAACCCTAAACCCTAAACCCTAAACCCTAAACCCTAAACCCTAAACCCTAAACCCTAAACCCTAAACCCTAAACCCTAAACCCTAAACCCTAAACCCTAAACCCTAAACCCTAAACCCTAAACCCTAAACCCTAAACCCTAAACCCTAAACCCTAAACCCTAAACCCTAAACCCTAAACCCTAAACCCTAAACCCTAAACCCTAAACCCTAAACCCTAAACCCTAAACCCTAAACCCTAAACCCTAAACCCTAAACCCTAAACCCTAAACCCTAAACCCTAAACCCTAAACCCTAAACCCTAAACCCTAAACCCTAAACCCTAAACCCTAAACCCTAAACCCTAAACCCTAAACCCTAAACCCTAAACCCTAAACCCTAAACCCTAAACCCTAAACCCTAAACCCTAAACCCTAAACCCTAAACCCTAAACCCTAAACCCTAAACCCTAAACCCTAAACCCTAAACCCTAAACCCTAAACCCTAAACCCTAAACCCTAAACCCTAAACCCTAAACCCTAAACCCTAAACCCTAAACCCTAAACCCTAAACCCTAAACCCTAAACCCTAAACCCTAAACCCTAAACCCTAAACCCTAAACCCTAAACCCTAAACCCTAAACCCTAAACCCTAAACCCTAAACCCTAAACCCTAAACCCTAAACCCTAAACCCTAAACCCTAAACCCTAAACCCTAAACCCTAAACCCTAAACCCTAAACCCTAAACCCTAAACCCTAAACCCTAAACCCTAAACCCTAAACCCTAAACCCTAAACCCTAAACCCTAAACCCTAAACCCTAAACCCTAAACCCTAAACCCTAAACCCTAAACCCTAAACCCTAAACCCTAAACCCTAAACCCTAAACCCTAAACCCTAAACCCTAAACCCTAAACCCTAAACCCTAAACCCTAAACCCTAAACCCTAAACCCTAAACCCTAAACCCTAAACCCTAAACCCTAAACCCTAAACCCTAAACCCTAAACCCTAAACCCTAAACCCTAAACCCTAAACCCTAAACCCTAAACCCTAAACCCTAAACCCTAAACCCTAAACCCTAAACCCTAAACCCTAAACCCTAAACCCTAAACCCTAAACCCTAAACCCTAAACCCTAAACCCTAAACCCTAAACCCTAAACCCTAAACCCTAAACCCTAAACCCTAAACCCTAAACCCTAAACCCTAAACCCTAAACCCTAAACCCTAAACCCTAAACCCTAAACCCTAAACCCTAAACCCTAAACCCTAAACCCTAAACCCTAAACCCTAAACCCTAAACCCTAAACCCTAAACCCTAAACCCTAAACCCTAAACCCTAAACCCTAAACCCTAAACCCTAAACCCTAAACCCTAAACCCTAAACCCTAAACCCTAAACCCTAAACCCTAAACCCTAAACCCTAAACCCTAAACCCTAAACCCTAAACCCTAAACCCTAAACCCTAAACCCTAAACCCTAAACCCTAAACCCTAAACCCTAAACCCTAAACCCTAAACCCTAAACCCTAAACCCTAAACCCTAAACCCTAAACCCTAAACCCTAAACCCTAAACCCTAAACCCTAAACCCTAAACCCTAAACCCTAAACCCTAAACCCTAAACCCTAAACCCTAAACCCTAAACCCTAAACCCTAAACCCTAAACCCTAAACCCTAAACCCTAAACCCTAAACCCTAAACCCTAAACCCTAAACCCTAAACCCTAAACCCTAAACCCTAAACCCTAAACCCTAAACCCTAAACCCTAAACCCTAAACCCTAAACCCTAAACCCTAAACCCTAAACCCTAAACCCTAAACCCTAAACCCTAAACCCTAAACCCTAAACCCTAAACCCTAAACCCTAAACCCTAAACCCTAAACCCTAAACCCTAAACCCTAAACCCTAAACCCTAAACCCTAAACCCTAAACCCTAAACCCTAAACCCTAAACCCTAAACCCTAAACCCTAAACCCTAAACCCTAAACCCTAAACCCTAAACCCTAAACCCTAAACCCTAAACCCTAAACCCTAAACCCTAAACCCTAAACCCTAAACCCTAAACCCTAAACCCTAAACCCTAAACCCTAAACCCTAAACCCTAAACCCTAAACCCTAAACCCTAAACCCTAAACCCTAAACCCTAAACCCTAAACCCTAAACCCTAAACCCTAAACCCTAAACCCTAAACCCTAAACCCTAAACCCTAAACCCTAAACCCTAAACCCTAAACCCTAAACCCTAAACCCTAAACCCTAAACCCTAAACCCTAAACCCTAAACCCTAAACCCTAAACCCTAAACCCTAAACCCTAAACCCTAAACCCTAAACCCTAAACCCTAAACCCTAAACCCTAAACCCTAAACCCTAAACCCTAAACCCTAAACCCTAAACCCTAAACCCTAAACCCTAAACCCTAAACCCTAAACCCTAAACCCTAAACCCTAAACCCTAAACCCTAAACCCTAAACCCTAAACCCTAAACCCTAAACCCTAAACCCTAAACCCTAAACCCTAAACCCTAAACCCTAAACCCTAAACCCTAAACCCTAAACCCTAAACCCTAAACCCTAAACCCTAAACCCTAAACCCTAAACCCTAAACCCTAAACCCTAAACCCTAAACCCTAAACCCTAAACCCTAAACCCTAAACCCTAAACCCTAAACCCTAAACCCTAAACCCTAAACCCTAAACCCTAAACCCTAAACCCTAAACCCTAAACCCTAAACCCTAAACCCTAAACCCTAAACCCTAAACCCTAAACCCTAAACCCTAAACCCTAAACCCTAAACCCTAAACCCTAAACCCTAAACCCTAAACCCTAAACCCTAAACCCTAAACCCTAAACCCTAAACCCTAAACCCTAAACCCTAAACCCTAAACCCTAAACCCTAAACCCTAAACCCTAAACCCTAAACCCTAAACCCTAAACCCTAAACCCTAAACCCTAAACCCTAAACCCTAAACCCTAAACCCTAAACCCTAAACCCTAAACCCTAAACCCTAAACCCTAAACCCTAAACCCTAAACCCTAAACCCTAAACCCTAAACCCTAAACCCTAAACCCTAAACCCTAAACCCTAAACCCTAAACCCTAAACCCTAAACCCTAAACCCTAAACCCTAAACCCTAAACCCTAAACCCTAAACCCTAAACCCTAAACCCTAAACCCTAAACCCTAAACCCTAAACCCTAAACCCTAAACCCTAAACCCTAAACCCTAAACCCTAAACCCTAAACCCTAAACCCTAAACCCTAAACCCTAAACCCTAAACCCTAAACCCTAAACCCTAAACCCTAAACCCTAAACCCTAAACCCTAAACCCTAAACCCTAAACCCTAAACCCTAAACCCTAAACCCTAAACCCTAAACCCTAAACCCTAAACCCTAAACCCTAAACCCTAAACCCTAAACCCTAAACCCTAAACCCTAAACCCTAAACCCTAAACCCTAAACCCTAAACCCTAAACCCTAAACCCTAAACCCTAAACCCTAAACCCTAAACCCTAAACCCTAAACCCTAAACCCTAAACCCTAAACCCTAAACCCTAAACCCTAAACCCTAAACCCTAAACCCTAAACCCTAAACCCTAAACCCTAAACCCTAAACCCTAAACCCTAAACCCTAAACCCTAAACCCTAAACCCTAAACCCTAAACCCTAAACCCTAAACCCTAAACCCTAAACCCTAAACCCTAAACCCTAAACCCTAAACCCTAAACCCTAAACCCTAAACCCTAAACCCTAAACCCTAAACCCTAAACCCTAAACCCTAAACCCTAAACCCTAAACCCTAAACCCTAAACCCTAAACCCTAAACCCTAAACCCTAAACCCTAAACCCTAAACCCTAAACCCTAAACCCTAAACCCTAAACCCTAAACCCTAAACCCTAAACCCTAAACCCTAAACCCTAAACCCTAAACCCTAAACCCTAAACCCTAAACCCTAAACCCTAAACCCTAAACCCTAAACCCTAAACCCTAAACCCTAAACCCTAAACCCTAAACCCTAAACCCTAAACCCTAAACCCTAAACCCTAAACCCTAAACCCTAAACCCTAAACCCTAAACCCTAAACCCTAAACCCTAAACCCTAAACCCTAAACCCTAAACCCTAAACCCTAAACCCCTAAACCCTAAACCCTAAACCCTAAACCCTAAACCCTAAACCCTAAACCCCTAAACCCTAAACCCTAAACCCTAAACCCTAAACCCTAAACCCTAATATAACCCCTAAAACCGGTAACCCTACAATTTTAAAATTTTAAAGGTGTACCATTACTGAGCCTAAACACTCAAAATCAAAAGATAACGGAAACCCTAAACCTAAACTTCCTGAAAACCCCAACAAATAAAACTCTTAACCCTAAATTTCCATAACCCCTAAACCGAAAACCGTAAAACCTAAAAACTCTAAAACCGTAAACCATAAACCCTAAAACCTTAAATTTCTAAACTCTAAAACCCCAAAATAAGAGAATCCAAGACCACATAATCCCCAAATCCCGTAAACCTAAACCCTAAACCCCAAAACACTACAATCCAAAACAACATAACCCCTTAAACCGGTAACCCTAAAATTTTAAAATTTTAAAGGTGTACGATTACTGAGCCTAAACACTCAAAATCAAAAGATAACGGTAAACCCTAAACCTAAACTTCCTTAAAAACCCAACAATAAAACTCTAAACCCTAAATTTCCATAACCCCTAAACAGAAAAACGTAAAACCTTTAAACCCTAAAACCGTAAATCGTAAACCCTAAAACCTTCAAGTTCTAAACTCTAAAACCCCAAAATACTAGAATCCAAGACTACATAACGCTCAAATTTCGTAAACCTAAACCCTAAACCCCAAAACACTACAATCCAATACAATATAACCCCTAAAACCGGTAACCCTACAATTTTAAAATTTTAAAGGAGTACGATTACTGAGCCTAAACACTCAAAATCAAAAGATAACGGTAAACCCTAAACCTAAACTTCCTGAAAAGCCCAACAAATAAAACTCTTAACCCTAAATTTCCATAACCCATAAAAAGAAAACCGTAAAACCTTAAAACCCTAATACCGTAAACCGTAAACCCTAAAACCTTAAAGTTCTAAACTCTAAAACCCCAAAATACTAGAATCCAAGACTACCTAACGCTCAAATCCCGTAAACCTAAACCCTAAACCCCAAAACACTACAATCCAATACAATATAACCCCTAAAACCGGTAACCAAAAAATTTTAAAATTTTAAAGGTGTACGATTACTGAGCCTAAACACTCAAAATCAAAAGATAACGGTAAACCCTAAACCTAAACTTCCTGAAAAACCCAACAAATAAAACTCTAAACCATAAATTTCCATAACCCCTAAACAGAAAACCGTAAAACATTAAAACCCTAAAACCGTAAACCGTAAACCCTAAAACCTTAAAGTTCTAAACTCTAAAACCTATAAATACTAGAATCCAAGACCACATAACGCCCAAATCTCGTAAACCTAAACCCTAAACCCCAAAACACTACAATCAAAAACAATATAACCCCTAAAACCGGTTACCCTAAAATTTTATAATTTTAAAGGAGTACAATTACTGAGCCTAAACACTTAAAATCAAAAGATAACGGTAAACCCTAAACCTAAACATCCTTAAAACCCCAACAAATAAAACTCTTAACCCTAAATTTCCATAACCCCTAAACCGAAAACCGTAAAACCTTAAAACTCTAAAACCGTAAACCGAAAACCCTAAAACCTTAAAGTTCTAAACTCTAAAACCCCAAAATACTAGAATCCAAGACTACATAACTTTCAAATCCCGTAAACCTAACCCTAAACCCCAAAACACTACAATCAAATACAATATAACCCCTAAAACCGGTAACCCAAAAATTTGAAAATTTTAAAGGTGTACGATTACTGAGCCTAAACACTCAAAATCAAAAGATAGCGGTAAACCCTAAACCCAAACTTCCTGAAAACCCCAACCAATAAAACTCTAAACCCTAAATTTCCATAACCCCTAAACCGAAAACTGTAAAACCTTAAAACCCTAAAACCGTAAACCGTAAACTGTAAAACCTTAAAATTCTAAACTCTAAAACCCCAAAATACAAGAATCCAAGACCACATAACACCCAAATCCCGTAAACCTAAACCCTAAACCCCAAAACACTACAATCCAAAACAATATAACCCCTAAAACCGGTAACCCAAAAATTTTAAAATTTTAAAGGAGTACGATTACTGAGCCTAAACACTCAAAATCAAAAGATAACGGTAAACCCTAAACCTAAACTTCCTGAAAACCCCAACAAATAAAACTCTTAACCCTAAATTTCCATAACCCCTAAACCGAAAACCATAAAACCTCAAAACTCTAAAACCGTAAACCGTAAACCCTAAAACCATAAAATTCTAAACTCTAAAACCAAAAAATACAAGAATCCAAGACCACATAATCCCCAAATCCCGTAAACCTAAACCCTAAACCCCAAAACACTACAATCCAAAACAACATAACCCCTAAAACCGGTAACCCTAAAATTTTAAAATTTTAAAGGAGTACGATTACTGAGCCTAAACACTCAAAATCAAAAGATAACGGTAAACCCTAAACCTAAACTTCCTGAAAAACCCAACAAATAAAACTCTAACCCCTAAATTTCCATAACCCCTAAACAGAAAAACGTAAAACCTTAAAACTCTAAAACCGTAAATCGTAAACCCTAAGACCTTAAAGTTCTAAACTCTAAAACCACAAAATACTAGAATCAATGACTAGATAATGCTCAAATCCCGTAAACCTAAACCCTAAACCCCAAAACACTACCATCCAATACAATATAACCCCTAAAACCGGTAACCCTAAAATTTTAAAATTTTAAAGGAGTACGATTACTGAGCCTAAACACTCAAAATCAAAAGATAACGGTAAACACTAAACCTATACTTCCTAAAAACCCCAACAAATCAAACTCTAAACCCTAAATTTCCATAACCCCTAAACAGAAAACTTTAAAACCATAAAACCCTAAAACCGTAAACCGTAAACCGTAAAACCTTAAAATTCTAAACTCTAAAACCCCAAAATAAAAGAATCCAAGACCACATAATCCCCAAATCCCGTAAACCTAAACCCTAAACCCCAAAACACTACAATCCAAAACAACATAACCCCTAAAACCGGTAACCCTAAAATTTTAAAATTTTAAAGGAGTACGATTACCGAGCCTAAACACTCAAAATCAAAAGATAACGGTAAACCCTAAACCTAAACTTCCTGAAAAACCCAACAAATAAAACACTAAACCCTAAATTTCCATAACCCCTAAACAGAAAAACGTAAAACCTTAAAACTCTAAAACCGTAAATCGTAAACCCTAAGACCTTAAAGTTCTAAACTCTAAAACCACAAAATACTAGAATCAATGACTAGATAACGCTCAAATCCCGTAAACCTAAACCCTAAACCCCAAAACACTACCATCCAATACAATATAACCCCTAAAACCGGTAACCCTAAAATTTTAAAATTTTAAAGGAGTACGATTACTGAGCCTAAACACTCAAAATCAAAAGATAACGGTAAACCCTCAACCTAAACTTCCTGAAAACCCCAACAAATAAAACTCTTAACCCTAAATTTCCATAACCCCTAAACCGAAAACCGTAAAACCTCAAAACTCTAAAACCGTAAACCGTAAACCCTAAAACCTTAAAATTCTAAACTCTAAAACCCAAAAATACAAGAATCCAAGACCACATAATCCCCAAATCCCGTAAACCTAAACCCTAAACCCCAAAACACTACAATCCAAAACAACATAACCCCTAAAACCGGTAACCCTAAAATTTTAAAATTTTAAAGGAGTACGATTACTGAGCCTAAACACTCAAAATCAAAAGATAACGGTAAACCCTAAACCTAAACTTCCTGAAAAACCCAACAAATAAAACTCTAAACCCTAAATTTCCATAACCCCTAAACCGAAAACCGTAAAACCTCAAAACTCTAAAACCGTAAACCGTAAACCCTAAAACCTTAAAATTCTAAACTCTAAAACCCAAAAATACAAGAATCCAAGACCACATAATCCCCAAATCCCGTAAACCTAAACCCTAAACCCCAAAACACTACAATCCAAAACAACATAACCCCTAAAACCGGTAACCCTAAAATTTTAAAATTTTAAAGGAGTACGATTACTGAGCCTAAACACTCAAAATCAAAAGATAACGGTAAACCCTAAACCTAAACTTCCTGAAAAACCCAACAAATAAAACTCTAACCCCTAAATTTCCATAACCCCTAAACAGAAAAACGTAAAACCTTAAAACTCTAAAACCGTAAATTGTAAACCCTAAGACCTTAAAGTTCTAAACTCTAAAACCACAAAATACTAGAATCAATGACTAGATAACGCTCAAATCCCGTAAACCTAAACCCTAAACCCCAAAACAATATAACCCCTAAAACCGCTAACCTTAAAATTTTAAAATTTTAAAGGTGTACGATTACTGAGCCTAAACACTCAAAATCAAAAGATAACGGTAAACCCTAAACCTAAACTTCCTGAAAACCCCAAAAAATAAAACTCTAAACCCTAAATTTCCATAACCCCTAAACCGAAAACTGTAAAACCTTAAAACCCTAAAACCGTAAACCGTAAACCCTAAAACCTTAAAGTTCTAAACTCTAAAACCCCAAAATACAAGAATCCAAGACCACATATTCCCCAAATCCCGTAAACCTAAACCCTAAACCCCAAAACACTACAATCCAAAACAATATAACCCCTAAAACCGGTAACCCTAAAATTTTAAAATTTTAAAGGAGTACGATTACTGAGCCTAAACACTAAAAATCAAAAGATAACGATAAACCCTAAACCTAAACTTCCTGAAAACCCCAACAAATAAAACTCTTAACCCTAAATTTCCATAACCCCTAAACCGAAAACCGTAAAACCTCAAAACTCTAAAACCGTAAACCGTAAACCCAAAAACCTTAAAATTCCAAACTCTAAAACCCCAAAATACAAGAATCCAAGACCACATAATCCCCAAATCCCGAAAACCTAAACCGTAAACCCCAAAACACTACAATCCAAAACAACATAACCCCTAAAACCGGTAACCCTAAAATTTATAATTTTAAAGGTGTACGATTACTGAGCCTAAACACTCAAAATAAAAAGATAACGGTAAACCCTAAACCTAAACTTCCTGAAAACCCCAACAAATAAAACTCTAAACCCTAAATTTCCATAACCCCTAAACCGAAAACCGTAAAACCTTAAAACCCGAGAACCGTAAACCGTAAACCTTAAAACCTTAAAATTCGAAACTCTAAAACACAAAAATACCAGAATCCAAGACCACAAAACGCCCAAATCCCGTAAACCTAAAACCTAAACCCCAAAACAAAATAACCCCTAAAACCGGTAACCCTAAAATTTTAAAATTTTAAAGGTGTACGATTACTGAGCCTAAACACTCAAAATCAAAAGATAACGGTAAACCCTAAACCTAAACTTCCTGAAAACCCCAACAAATACAACTCTAAACCCTAAATTTCCATAACACCTAAACCGAAAACCGTAAAACCTCAAAACTCTAAAACCGGAAACCGTAAACCCTAAAACCTTAAAATTCCAAACTCTAAAACCCCAAAATACAAGAATCCAAGACCACATAATCCCCAAATCCCGTAAACCTAAACCCTAAACCCCAAAACACTACAATCCAAAACAACATAACCCCTAAAACCGGTAACCCGAAAATTTTAAAATTTTAAAGGAGTACGATTACCGAGCCTAAACACTCAAAATCAAAAGAAAACGGTAAACCCTAAACCTAAACTTCCTGAAAAATCCAACAAATAAAACTCTAAACCCTAAATTTCTATAACCCCTAAACAGAAAAACGTAAAACCTTAAAACCCTAAAACCGTAAATCGTAATCGTACCCCTAAACAGATAACGGTAAACCCTACAACCAGAAAAACGTAGGGTTTACGATTTACGGTTTTAGGGTTTTAAGGTTTTACGTTTTTCTGTTTAGGGGTTATAGAAATTTAGGGTTTAGAGTTTTATTTGTTGGATTTTTCAGGAAGTTTAGGTTTAAGGTTTACCGTTTTCTTTTGATTTTGAGTGTTTAGGCTCGGTAATCGTACTCCTTTAAAATTTTAAAATTTTCGGGTAACCGGTTTTAGGGGTTATGTTGTTTTGGATTGTAGTGTTTTGGGGTTTAGGGTTTAGGTTTACGGGATTTGGGGATTATGTGGTCTTGGATTCTTGTATTTTGGGGTTTTAGAGTTTGGAATTTTAAGGTTTTAGGGTTTACGGTTTCCGGTTTTAGAGTTTTGAGGTTTTACGGTTTTCGGTTTAGGTGTTATGGAAATTTAGGGTTTAGAGTTTTATTTGTTGGGGTTTTAAGGAAGTTTAGGTTTAGGGTTTACCGTTATCTTTTGATTTTGAGTGTTTAGGCTCAGTAATCGTACACCTTGAAAATTTAAAAATTTTAGGGTTAGCGGTTTTAGGGGTTATTTTGTTTTGGGGTTTAGGTTTTAGGTTTACGGGATTTGGGCGTTTTGTGGTCTTGGATTCTGGTATTTTTGTGTTTTAGAGTTTCGAATTTTAAGGTTTTAAGGTTTACGGTTTACGGTTTTCGGGTTTTAAGGTTTTACGGTTTTCGGTTTAGGGGTTATGGAAATTTAGGGTTTAGAGTTTTATTTGTTGGGGTTTTTAGGAAGTTTAGGTTTAGGGTTTACCGTTATCTTTTGATTTTGAGTGTTTAGGCTCAGTAATCGTACACCTTTAAAATTTTAAAATTTTTTGGTTACTGGTTTTAGGGGTTATATTGTATTGGATTGTAGTGTTTTGGGGTTTAGGGTTTAGGTTTACGGGATTTGAGCGTTAGGTAGTCTTGGATTCTAGTATTTTGGGGTTTTAGAGTTTAGAACTTTAAGGTTGTAGGGTTTACGATTTACGGTTTTAGGGTTTTAAGGTTTTACGTTTTTCTGTTTAGGGGTTATAGAAATTTAGGGTTTAGAGTTTTATTTGTTGGATTTTTCAGGAAGTTTAGGTTTAGGGTTTACCGTTTTCTTTTGATTTTGAGTGTTTAGGCTCGGTAATCGTACTCCTTTAAAATTTTAAAATTTTCGGGTTACCGGTTTTAGGGGTTATGTTGTTTTGGATTGTAGTGTTTTGGGGTTTAGGGTTTAGGTTTACGGGATTTGGGGATTATGTGGTCTTGGATTCTTGTATTTTGGGGTTTTAGAGTTTGGAATTTTAAGGTTTTAGGGTTTACGGTTTACGGTTTTAGAGTTTTGAGGTTTTACGGTTTTCGGTTTAGGGGTTATGGAAATTTAGGGTTTAGAGTTTTATTTGTTGGGGTTTTCAGGAAGTTTAGGTTTAGGGTTTACCGTTATCTTTTGATTTTGAGTGTTTAGGCTCAGTAATCGTACACCTTTAAAATTTTAAAATTTTAGGGTTACCGGTTTTAGGGGTTATTTTGTTTTGGGGTTTAGGGTTTAGGTTTACGGGATTTGGGCGTTTTGTGGTCTTGGATTCTAGTATTTTTGTGTTTTAGAGTTTCGAATTTTAAGGTTTTAAGGTTTACGGTTTACGGTTTTCGGGTTTTAAGGTTTTACGGTTTTCGGTTTAGGGGTTATGGAAATTTAGGGTTTAGAGTTTTATTTGTTGGGGTTTTCAGGAAGTTTAGGTTTAGGGTTTACCGTTATCTTTTTATTTTGAGTGTTTAGGCTCAGTAATCGTACACCTTTAAAATTTTAAATTTTAGGGTTACCGGTTTTAGGGGTTATGTTGTTTTGGATTGTAGTGTTTTGGGGTTTACGGTTTAGGTTTACGGGATTTGGGGATTATGTGGTCTTGGATTCTTGTATTTTGGGGTTTTAGAGTTTAGAATTTTAAGGTTTTAGGGTTTACGGTTTACGGTTTTAGAGTTTTGAGGTTTTACGGTTTTCGGTTTAGGGGTTATGGAAATTTAGGGTTAAGAGTTTTATTTGTTGGGGTTTTCAGGAAGTTTAGGTTTAGGGTTTATCGTTATCTTTTGATTTTTAGTGTTTAGGCTCAGTAATCGTACTCCTTTAAAATTTTAAAATTTTAGGGTTACCGGTTTTAGGGGTTATATTGTTTTGGATTGTAGTGTTTTGGGGTTTAGGGTTTAGGTTTACGGGATTTGGGGAATATGTGGTCTTGGATTCTTGTATTTTGGGGTTTTAGTGTTTAGAACTTTAAGGTTTTAGGGTTTACGGTTTACGGTTTTAGGGTTTTAAGGTTTTACAGTTTTCGGTTTAGGGGTTATGGAAATTTAGGGTTTAGAGTTTTATTTTTTGGGGTTTTCAGGAAGTTTAGGTTTAGGGTTTACCGTTATCTTTTGATTTTGAGTGTTTAGGCTCAGTAATCGTACACCTTTAAAATTTTAAAATTTTAAGGTTAGCGGTTTTAGGGGTTATATTGTTTTGGGGTTTAGGGTTTAGGTTTACGGGATTTGAGCGTTATCTAGTCATTGATTCTAGTATTTTGTGGTTTTAGAGTTTAGAACTTTAAGGTCTTAGGGTTTACAATTTACGGTTTTAGAGTTTTAAGGTTTTACGTTTTTCTGTTTAGGGGTTATGGAAATTTAGGGGTTAGAGTTTTATTTGTTGGGTTTTTCAGGAAGTTTAGGTTTAGGGTTTACCGTTATCTTTTGATTTTGAGTGATTAGGCTCAGTAATCGTACTCCTTTAAAATTTTAAAATTTTAGGGTTACCGGTTTTAGGGGTTATGTTGTTTTGGATTGTAGTGTTTTGGGGTTTAGGGTTTAGGTTTACGGGATTTGGGGATTATGTGGTCTTGGATTCTTGTATTTTTGGGTTTTAGAGTTTAGAATTTTAAGGTTTTAGGGTTTACGGTTTACGGTTTTAGAGTTTTGAGGTTTTACGGTTTTCGGTTTAGGGGTTATGGAAATTTAGGGTTTAGAGTTTTATTTGTTGGGTTTTTCAGGAAGTTTAGGTTTAGGGTTTACCGTTATCTTTTGATTTTGAGTGTTTAGGCTCAGTAATCGTACTCCTTTAAAATTTTAAAATTTTAGGGTTACCGGTTTTAGGGGTTATGTTGTTTTGGATTGTAGTGTTTTGGGGTTTAGGGTTTAGGTTTACGGGATTTGGGGATTATGTGGTCTTGGATTCTTGTATTTTTGGGTTTTAGAGTTTAGAATTTTAATGTTTTAGGGTTTACGGTTTACGGTTTTAGAGTTTTGAGGTTTTACGGTTTTCGGTTTAGGGGTTATGGAAATTTAGGGTTAAGAGTTTTATTTGTTGGGGTTTTCAGGAAGTTTAGGTTGAGGGTTTACCGTTATCTTTTGATTTTGAGTGTTTAGGCTCAGTAATCGTACTCCTTTAAAATTTTAAAATTTTAGGGTTACCGGTTTTAGGGGTTATATTGTATTGGATGGTAGTGTTTTGGGGTTTAGGGTTTAGGTTTACGGGATTTGAGCGTTATCTAGTCATTGATTCTAGTATTTTGTGGTTTTAGAGTTTAGAACTTTAAGGTCTTAGGGTTTACGATTTACGGTTTTAGAGTTTTAAGGTTTTACGTTTTTCTGTTTAGGGGTTATGGAAATTTAGGGTTTAGTGTTTTATTTGTTGGGTTTTTCAGGAAGTTTAGGTTTAGGGTTTACCGTTATCTTTTGATTTTGAGTGTTTAGGCTCGGTAATCGTACTCCTTTAAAATTTTAAAATTTTAGGGTTACCGGTTTTAGGGGTTATGTTGTTTTGGATTGTAGTGTTTTGGGGTTTAGGGTTTAGGTTTACGGGATTTGGGGATTATGTGGTCTTGGATTCTTTTATTTTGGGGTTTTAGAGTTTAGAATTTTAAGGTTTTACGGTTTACGGTTTACGGTTTTAGGGTTTTATGGTTTTAAAGTTTTCTGTTTAGGGGTTATGGAAATTTAGGGTTTAGAGTTTGATTTGTTGGGGTTTTTAGGAAGTATAGGTTTAGTGTTTACCGTTATCTTTTGATTTTGAGTGTTTAGGCTCAGTAATCGTACTCCTTTAAAATTTTAAAATTTTAGGGTTACCGGTTTTAGGGGTTATATTGTATTGGATGGTAGTGTTTTGGGGTTTAGGGTTTAGGTTTACGGGATTTGAGCATTATCTAGTCATTGATTCTAGTATTTTGTGGTTTTAGAGTTTAGAACTTTAAGGTCTTAGGGTTTACGATTTACGGTTTTAGAGTTTTAAGGTTTTACGTTTTTCTGTTTAGGGGTTATGGAAATTTAGGGGTTAGAGTTTTATTTGTTGGGTTTTTCAGGAAGTTTAGGTTTAGGGTTTACCGTTATCTTTTGATTTTGAGTGTTTAGGCTCAGTAATCGTACTCCTTTAAAATTTTAAAATTTTAGGGTTACCGGTTTTAGGGGTTATGTTGTTTTGGATTGTAGTGTTTTGGGGTTTAGGGTTTAGGTTTACGGGATTTCGGGATTATGTGGTCTTGGATTCTTGTATTTTTTGGTTTTAGAGTTTAGAATTTTATGGTTTTAGGGTTTACGGTTTACGGTTTTAGAGTTTTGAGGTTTTACGGTTTTCGGTTTAGGGGTTATGGAAATTTAGGGTTAAGAGTTTTATTTGTTGGGGTTTTCAGGAAGTTTAGGTTTAGGGTTTACCGTTATCTTTTGATTTTGAGTGTTTAGGCTCAGTAATCGTACTCCTTTAAAATTTTAAAATTTTTGGGTTACCGGTTTTAGGGGTTATATTGTTTTGGATTGTAGTGTTTTGGGGTTTAGGGTTTAGGTTTACGGGATTTGGGCGTTATGTGGTCTTGGATTCTTGTATTTTGGGGTTTTAGAGTTTAGAATTTTAAGGTTTTACGGTTTACGGTTTACGGTTTTAGGGTTTTAAGGTTTTACAGTTTTCGGTTTAGGGGTTATGGAAATTTAGGGTTTAGAGTTTTATTTGTTGGGGTTTTCAGGAAGTTTAGGTTTAGGGTTTACCGTTATCTTTTGATTTTGAGTGTTTAGGCTCAGTAATCGTACACCTTTAAAATTTTCAAATTTTTGGGTTACCGGTTTTAGGGGTTATATTGTATTTGATTGTAGTGTTTTGGGGTTTAGGGTTAGGTTTACGGGATTTGAAAGTTATGTAGTCTTGGATTCTAGTATTTTGGGGTTTTAGAGTTTAGAACTTTAAGGTTTTAGGGTTTTCGGTTTACGGTTTTAGAGTTTTAAGGTTTTACGGTTTTCGGTTTAGGGGTTATGGAAATTTAGGGTTAAGAGTTTTATTTGTTGGGGTTTTAAGGATGTTTAGGTTTAGGGTTTACCGTTATCTTTTGATTTTAAGTGTTTAGGCTTAGTAATTGTACTCCTTTAAAATTATAAAATTTTAGGGTAACCGGTTTTAGGGGTTATATTGTTTTTGATTGTAGTGTTTTGGGGTTTAGGGTTTAGGTTTACGAGATTTGGGCGTTATGTGGTCTTGGATTCTAGTATTTATAGGTTTTAGAGTTTAGAACTTTAAGGTTTTAGGGTTTACGGTTTACGGTTTTAGGGTTTTAATGTTTTACGGTTTTCTGTTTAGGGGTTATGGAAATTTATGGTTTAGAGTTTTATTTGTTGGGTTTTTCAGGAAGTTTAGGTTTAGGGTTTACCGTTATCTTTTGATTTTGAGTGTTTAGGCTCAGTAATCGTACACCTTTAAAATTTTAAAATTTTTTGGTTACCGGTTTTAGGGGTTATATTGTATTGGATTGTAGTGTTTTGGGGTTTAGGGTTTAGGTTTACGGGATTTGAGCGTTAGGTAGTCTTGGATTCTAGTATTTTGGGGTTTTAGAGTTTAGAACTTTAAGGTTTTAGGGTTTACGGTTTACGGTATTAGGGTTTTAAGGTTTTACGGTTTTCTTTTTATGGGTTATGGAAATTTAGGGTTAAGAGTTTTATTTGTTGGGCTTTTCAGGAAGTTTAGGTTTAGGGTTTACCGTTATCTTTTGATTTTGAGTGTTTAGGCTCAGTAATCGTACTCCTTTAAAATTTTAAAATTGTAGGGTTACCGGTTTTAGGGGTTATATTGTATTGGATTGTAGTGTTTTGGGGTTTAGGGTTTAGGTTTACGAAATTTGAGCGTTATGTAGTCTTGGATTCTAGTATTTTGGGGTTTTAGAGTTTAGAACTTGAAGGTTTTAGGGTTTACGATTTACGGTTTTAGGGTTTAAAGGTTTTACGTTTTTCTGTTTAGGGGTTATGGAAATTTAGGGTTTAGAGTTTTATTGTTGGGTTTTTAAGGAAGTTTAGGTTTAGGGTTTACCGTTATCTTTTGATTTTGAGTGTTTAGGCTCAGTAATCGTACACCTTTAAAATATTAAAATTTTAGGGTTACCGGTTTAAGGGGTTATGTTGTTTTGGATTGTAGTGTTTTGGGGTTTAGGGTTTAGGTTTACGGGATTTGGGGATTATGTGGTCTTGGATTCTCTTATTTTGGGGTTTTAGAGTTTAGAAATTTAAGGTTTTAGGGTTTATGGTTTACGGTTTTAGAGTTTTTAGGTTTTACGGTTTTCGGTTTAGGGGTTATGGAAATTTAGGGTTAAGAGTTTTATTTGTTGGGGTTTTCAGGAAGTTTAGGTTTAGGGTTTCCGTTATCTTTTGATTTTGAGTGTTTAGGCTCAGTAATGGTACACCTTTAAAATTTTAAAATTGTAGGGTTACCGGTTTTAGGGGTTATATTGTATTGGATTGTAGTGTTTTGGGGTTTAGGGTTTAGGTTTATGAAATTTGAGCGTTATGTAGTCTTGGATTCTAGTATTTTGGGGTTTTAGAGTTTAGAACTTTAAGGTTTTAGGGTTTACGATTTACGGTTTTAGGGTTTTAAGGTTTTACGTTTTTCTGTTTAGGGGTTATGGAAATTTAGGGTTTAGAGTTTTATTGTTGGGTTTTTCAGGAAGTTTAGGTTTAGGGTTTACCGTTATCTTTTGATTTTGAGTGTTTAGGCTCAGTAATCGTACTCCTTTAAAATTTTAAAATTTCAGGGTTACCGGTTTTAGTTGTTATATTGTTTTGGATTGTAGTGTTTTGGGGTTTAGGGTTTAGGTTTACGGGATTTGGGTGTTATGTGGTCTTGGATTCTTGTATTTTGGGGTTTTAGAGTTTAGAATTTTAAGGTTTAACGGTTTACGGTTTACGGTTTTAGGGTTTTAAGGTTTTACAGTTTTCGGTTTAGGGGTTATGGAAATTTAGGGTTTAGAGTTTTATTTGTTGGGGTTTTCAAGAAGTTTAGGTTTAGGGTTTACCGTTATCTTTTGATTTTGATTGTTTAGGCTCAGTAATCGTACACCTTTAAAATTTAAAAATTTAAGGGTTAGCGGTTTTAGGGGTTATATTGTTTTGGATTGTAGTGTTTTGGAGTTTAGGGTTTATGTTTACGGGATTTGGGGATTATGTGGTCTTGGATTCTCTTATTTTGGGGTTTTAGAGTTTAGAATTTTAAGGTTTTAGGGTTTATGGTTTACGGTTTTAGAGTTTTTAGGTTGTACGGTTTTCGGTTTAGGGGTTATGGAAATTTAGGGTTAAGAGTTTTGTTTGTTGGGGTTTTCAGGAAGTTTAGGTTTAGGGTTTACCGTTATCTTTTGATTTTGAGTGTTTAGGCTCAGTAATGGTACACCTTTAAAATTTTAAAATTGTAGGGTTACCGGTTTTAGGGGTTATATTGTATTGGATTGTAGTGTTTTGGGGTTTAGGGTTTAGGTTTACGAAATTTGAGCGTTATGTAGTCTTGGATTCTAGTATTTTGGGGTTTTAGAGTTTAGAACTTTAAGGTTTTAGGGTTTACGATTTACGGTTTTAGGGTTTTAAGGTTTTACGTTTTTCTGTTTAGGGGTTATGGAAATTTAGGGTTTAGAGTTTTATTGTTGGGTTTTTAAGGAAGTTTAGGTTTAGGGTTTACCGTTATCTTTTGATTTTAAGTGTTTAGGCTCAGTAATTGTACTCCTTTAAAATTATAAAATTTTAGAGTTACCGGTTTTAGGGGTTATATTGTTTTGGATTGTAGTGTTTTGGGGTTTAGGGTTTAGGTTTACGAGATTTGGGCGTTATGTGGTCTTGGATTCTAGTATTTATGGGTTTTAGAGTTTAGAACTTTAAGGTTTTAGGGTTTACGGTTTACGGTTTTAGGGTTTTAAGGTTTTACGGTTTTCTGTTTAGGGGTTATGGAAATTTAGGGTTTAGAGTTTTATTTGTTGGGTTTTTCAGGAAGTTTAGGTTTAGGGTTTACCGTTATCTTTTGATTTTGAGTGTTTAGGCTCAGTAATCGTACTCCTTTAAAATTTTAAAATTTTAGGGTTACCGGTTTTAGGGGTTATGTTGTTTTGGATTTTAGTGTTTTGGGGTTTAGGGTTTAGGGTTACGGGATTTGGGGATTATGTGGTCTTGGATTCTTGTATTTTGGGGTTTTAGAGGTTAGAACTTTAAGGTTTTAGGGTTTACGGTTTACGGTTTTAGGGTTTTAATGTTTTACGGTTTTCTGTTTAGGGGTTATGGAAATTTAGGGTTTAGAGTTTTATTTGTTGGGTTTTTCAGGAAGTTTAGGTTTAGGGTTTACCGTTATCTTTTGATTTTGAGTGTTTAGGCTCAGTAATCGTACTCCTTTAAAATTTTAAAATTTTAGGGTTACCGGTTTTAGGGGTTTTGTTGTTTTGGATTGTAGTGTTTTGGGGTTTAGGGTTTAGGTTTACGAGATTTGGGCGTTATGTGGTCTTGGATTCTAGTATTTATAGGTTTTAGAGTTTAGAACTTTAAGGTTTTAGGGTTTACGGTTTACGGTTTTAGGGTTTTAATGTTTTACGGTTTTCTGTTTAGGGGTTATGGAAATTTAGGGTTTAGAGTTTTATTTGTTGGGTTTTTCAGGAAGTTTAGGTTTAGGGTTTACCGTTATCTTTTGATTTTGAGTGTTTAGGCTCGGTAATCGTACTCCTTTAAAATTTTAAAATTTTAGGGTTACCGGTTTTAGGGGTTATGGTGTTTTGGATTGTAGTGTTTTGGGGTTTAGGGTTTAGGTTTACGAGATTTGGGCGTTATGTGGTCTTGGATTCTAGTATTTATAGGTTTTAGAGTTTAGAACTTTAAGGTTTTAGGGTTTACGGTTTACGGTTTTAGGGTTTTAATGTTTTACGGTTTTCTGTTTAGGGGTTATGGAAATTTAGGGTTTAGAGTTTTATTTGTTGGGTTTTTCAGGAAGTTTAGGTTTAGGGTTTACCGTTATCTTTTGATTTTGAGTGTTTAGGCTCGGTAATCGTACTCCTTTAAAATTTTAAAATTTTAGGGTTACCGGTTTTAGGGGTTATGGTGTTTTGGATTGTGGTGTTTTGGGGTTTAGGGTTTAGGTTTACGGGATTTGGGGATTATGTGGTCTTGGATTCTTGTATTTTGGGGTTTTAGAGTTTAGAACTTTAAGGTTTTAGGGTTTACGGTTTACGGTTTTAGGGTTTTAATGTTTTACGGTTTTCTGTTTAGGGGTTATGGAAATTTAGGGTTTAGAGTTTTATTTGTTGGGGTTTTCAGGAAGTTTAGGTTTAGGGTTTACCGTTATCTTTTGATTTTGAGTGTTTAGGCTCGGTAATCGTACTCCTTTAAAATTTTAAAATTTTAGGGTTACCGGTTTTAGGGGTTATGGTGTTTTGGATTCTAGTGTTTTGGGGTTTAGGGTTTAGGTTTACGGGATTTGAGCGTTATGTGGTCTTGGATTCTTGTATTTTGGGGTTTTAGAGTTTAGAATTTTAAGGTTTTACGGTTTACGGTTTACGGTTTTAGGGTTTTAAGGTTTTATAGTTTTCGGTTTAGGGGTTATGGAAATTTAGGGTTTAGAGTTTTATTTGTTGTGGTTTTCAGGAAGTTTAGGTTTAGGGTTTACCGTTATCTTTTGAGTTTGAGTGTTTAGGCTCAGTAATGGTACACCTTTAAAATTTTAAAATTGCAGGGTTACCGGTTTTAGGGGTTATATTGTATTGGATTGTAGTGTTTTGGGGTTTAGGGTTTAGGTTTACGAAATTTGAGCGTTATGTAGTCTTGGATTCTAGTATTTTGGGGTTTTAGAGTTTAGAACTTTAAGGTTTTAGGGTTTACGATTTACGGTTTTAGGGTTTTAAGGTTTTACGTTTTTCTGTTTAGGGGTTATGGAAATTTAGGGTTTAGAGTTTTATTGTTGGGTTTTTAAGGAAGTTTAGGTTTAGGGTTTACCGTTATCTTTTGATTTTGAGTGTTTAGGCTCAGTAATCGTACACCTTTAAAATTTTAAAATTTTAGGGTTACCGGTTTAAGGGGTTATGTTGTTTTGGATTGTAGTGTTTTGGGGTTTAGGGTTTAGGTTTACGGGATTTGGGGATTATGTGGTCTTGGATTCTCTTATTTTGGGGTTTTAGAGTTTAGAAATTTAAGGTTTTAGGGTTTATGGTTTACGGTTTTAGAGTTTTTAGGTTTTACGGTTTTCGGTTTAGGGCTTATGGAAATTTAGGGTTAAGAGTTTTGTTTGTTGGGGTTTTCAGGAAGTTTAGGTTTAGGGTTTACCGTTATCTTTTGATTTTGAGTGTTTAGGCTCAGTAATGGTACACCTTTAAAATTTTAAAATTGTAGGGTTACCGGTTTTAGGGGTTATATTGTATTGGATTGTAGTGTTTTGGGGTTTAGGGTTTAGGTTTACGAAATTTGAGCGTTATGTAGTCTTGGATTCTAGTATTTTGGGGTTTTAGAGTTTAGAACTTTAAGGTTTTAGGGTTTACGATTTACGGTTTTAGGGTTTTAAGGTTTTACGTTTTTCTGTTTAGGGGTTATGGAAATTTAGGGTTTAGAGTTTTATTGTTGGGTTTTTAAGGAAGTTTAGGTTTAGGGTTTACCGTTATCTTTTGATTTTGAGTGTTTAGGCTCAGTAATCGTACACCTTTAAAATTTTAAAATTTTAGGGTTACCGGTTTAAGGGGTTATGTTGTTTTGGATTGTAGTGTTTTGGGGTTTAGGGTTTAGGTTTACGGGATTTGGGGATTATGTGGTCTTGGATTCTCTTATTTTGGGGTTTTAGAGTTTAGAAATTTAAGGTTTTAGGGTTTATGGTTTACGGTTTTAGAGTTTTTAGGTTTTACGGTTTTCGGTTTAGGGGTTATGGAAATTTAGGGTTAAGAGTTTTGTTTGTTGGGGTTTTCAGGAAGTTTAGGTTTAGGGTTTACCGTTATCTTTTGATTTTGAGTGTTTAGGCTCAGTAATGGTACACCTTTAAAATTTTAAAATTGTAGGGTTACCGGTTTTAGGGGTTATATTGTATTGGATTGTAGTGTTTTGGGGTTTAGGGTTTAGGTTTACGAAATTTGAGCGTTATGTAGTCTTGGATTCTAGTATTTTGGGGTTTTAGAGTTTAGAACTTTAAGGTTTTAGGGTTTACGATTTACGGTTTTAGGGTTATAAGGTTTTACGTTTTTCTGTTTAGGGGTTATGGAAATTTAGGGTTTAGAGTTTTATTGTTGGGTTTTTAAGGAAGTTTAGGTTTAGGGTTTACCGTTATCTTTTGATTTTGAGTGTTTAGGCTCAGTAATCGTACACCTTTAAAATTTTAAAATTTTAGGGTTACCGGTTTAAGGGGTTATGTTGTTTTGGATTGTAGTGTTTTGGGGTTTAGGGTTTAGGTTTACGGGATTTGGGGATTATGTGGTCTTGGATTCTCTTATTTTGGGGTTTTAGAGTTTAGAAATTTAAGGTTTTAGGGTTTATGGTTTACGGTTTTAGAGTTTTTAGGTTTTACGGTTTTCGGTTTAGGGGTTATGGAAATTTAGGGTTAAGAGTTTTGTTTGTTGGGGTTTTCAGGAAGTTTAGGTTTAGGGTTTACCGTTATCTTTTGATTTTGAGTGTTTAGGCTCAGTAATGGTACACCTTTAAAATTTTAAAATTGTAGGGTTACCGGTTTTAGGGGTTATATTGTATTGGATTGTAGTGTTTTGGGGTTTAGGGTTTAGGTTTACGAAATTTGAGCGTTATGTAGTCTTGGATTCTAGTATTTTGGGGTTTTAGAGTTTAGAACTTTAAGGTTTTAGGGTTTACGATTTACGGTTTTAGGGTTTTAAGGTTTTACGTTTTTTTGTTTAGGGGTTATGGAAATTTAGGGTTTAGAGTTTTATTGTT
Organism: Luffa acutangula; assembly: GCA_036850905.1. Lineage (NCBI taxonomy): Eukaryota > Viridiplantae > Streptophyta > Magnoliopsida > Cucurbitales > Cucurbitaceae > Luffa > Luffa acutangula. Next base: position 217,649 of record JAZFAW010000018.1, on the reverse strand, counting down.
GGGTTTTTCAGGAAGTTTAGGTTTAGGGTTTACCGTTATCTTTTGATTTTGAGTGTTTAGGCTCAGTAATCGTACTCCTTTAAAATTTTAAAATTTCAGGGTTACCGGTTTTAGGGGTTATATTGTTTTGGATTGTAGTGTTTTGGGGTTTAGGGTTTAGGTTTACGGGATTTGGGCGTGATGTGGTCTTGGATTCTTGTATTTTGGGGTTTTAGAGTTTAGAATTTTAAGGTTTTACGGTTTACGGTTTACGGTTTTAAGGTTTTATGGTTTTAAAGTTTTCTGTTTAGGGGTTATGGAAATTTAGGGTTTAGAGTTTTATTTGTTGGGGTTTTCAAGAAGTTTAGGTTTAGGGTTTACCGTTATCTTTTGATTTTGATTGTTTAGGCTCAGTAATCGTACACCTTTAAAATTTAAAAATTTAAAGGTTAGCGGTTTTAGGGGTTATATTGTTTTGGGGTTTAGGTTTTAGGTTTACGGGATTTGGGCGTTTTGTGGTCTTGGATTCTAGTATTTTTGTGTTTTAGAGTTTCAAATTTTAAGGTTTTAAGGTTTACGGTTTACGGTTTTCGGGTTTTAAGGTTTTACGGTTTTCGGTTTAGGGGTTATGGAAATTTAGGGTTTAGAGTTTTATTTGTTGGGGTTTTCAGGAAGTTTAGGTTTAGGGTTTACCATTATCTTTTGATTTTGAGTGTTTAGGCTTAGTAATCGTACACCTTTAAAATTTTAAAATTTTAGGGTTACCGGTTTTAGAGGTTATGTTGTTTTGGATTGTAGTGTTTTGGAGTTTAGGGTTTATGTTTACGGGATTTGGGGATTATGTGGTCTTGGATTCTCTTATTTTGGGGTTTTAGAGTTTAGAATTTTAAGGTTTTAGGGTTTATGGTTTACGGTTTTAGAGTTTTTAGGTTTTACGGTTTTCGGTTTAGGGGTTATGGAAATTTAGGGTTAAGAGTCTTATTTGTTGGGGTTTTCAGGAAGTTTAGGTTTAGCGTTTACCGTTATCTTTTGATTTTGAGTGTTTAGTCTCCGTAATCGTACACCTTTAAAATTTTAAAATCTTAGGGTTACCGGTTTTAGGGGTTATATGATTTTGGATTGTAGTGTTTTGGGGTTTAGGGTTTAGGTTTACGGGATTTGAGCGTTATGTGGTCTTGGATTCTTGTATTTTGGGGTTTTAGAGTTTAGAATTTTAATGTTTTACGGTTTACGGTTTACGGTTTTAGGGTTTTAAGGTTTTATAGATTTCGGTTTAGGGGTTATGGAAATTTAGGGTTTAGAGTTTTATTTGTTGGGGTTTTCAGGAAGTTTAGGTTTAGGGTTTACCGTTATCTTTTGAGTTTGAGTGTTTAGGCTCAGTAATCGTACAACTTTAAAATTTTAAAATTTTAGGGTTACCGGTTTTAGAGGTTATGTTGTTTTGGATTGTAGTGTTTTGGAGTTTAGGGTTTATGTTTACGGGATTTGGGGATTATGTGGTCCTTGATTCCCTTATTTTGGGGTTTTAGAGTTTAGAATTTTAAGGTTTTAGGGTTTATGGTTTACGGTTTTAGAGTTTTTAGGTTTTACGGTTTTCGGTTTAGGGGTTATGGAAATTTAGGGTTAAGAGTTTTATTTGTTGGGGTTTTCAGGAAGTTTAGGTTTAGCGTTTACCGTTATCTTTTGATTTTGAGTGTTTAGGCTCAGTAATGGTACACCTTTAAAATTTTAAAATCTTAGGGTTACCGGTTTTAGGGGTTATATGATTTTGGATTGTAGTGTTTTGGGGTTTAGGGTTTAGGTTTACGGGATTTGAGCGTTATGTGGTCTTGGATTCTTGTATTTTGGGGTTTTAGAGTTTAGAATTTTAAGGTTTTACGGTTTACGGTTTACGGTTTTAGGCTTAGTAATCGTACACCTTTAAAATTTAAAAATTTTAGGGTTACCGGTTTTAGAGGTTATGTTGTTTTGGATTGTAGTGTTTTGGAGTTTAGGGTTTATGTTTACGGGATTTGGGGATTATGTGGTCTTGGATTCTCTTATTTTGGGGTTTTAGAGTTTAGAATTTTAAGGTTTTAGGGTTTATGGTTTACGGTTTTAGAGTTTTTAGGTTTTACGGTTTTCGGTTTAGGGGTTATGGAAATTTAGGGTTAAGAGTTTTATTTGTTGGGGTTTTCAGGAAGTTTAGGTTTAGCGTTTACCGTTATCTTTTGATTTTGAGTGTTTAGGCTCCGTAATCGTACACCTTTAAAATTTTAAAATCTTAGGGTTACCGGTTTTAGAGGTTATGTTGTTTTGGATTGTAGTGTTTTGGAGTTTAGGTTTTATGTTTACGGGATTTGGGGATTATGTGGTCTTGGATTCTCTTATTTTGGGGTTTTAGAGTTTAGAATTTTAAGGTTTTAGGGTTTATGGTTTACGGTTTTAGAGTTTTTAGGTTGTACGGTTTTCGGTTTAGGGGTTATGGAAATTTAGGGTTAAGAGTTTTGTTTGTTGGGGTTTTCAGGAAGTTTAGGTTTAGGGTTTACCGTTATCTTTTGATTTTGAGTGTTTAGGCTCAGTAATGGTACACCTTTAAAATTTTAAAATTGTAGGGTTACCGGTTTTAGGGGTTATATTGTATTGGATTGTAGTGTTTTGGGGTTTAGGGTTTAGGTTTACGAAATTTGAGCGTTAGGTAGTCTTGGATTCTAGTATTTTGGGGTTTTAGAGTTTAGAACTTTAAGGTTTTAGGGTTTACGATTTACGGTTTTAGGGTTTTAAGGTTTTACGTTTTTTTGTTTAGGGGTTATGGAAATTTAGGGTTTAGAGTTTTATTGTTGGGTTTTTAAGGAAGTTTAGGTTTAGGGTTTGCCGTTATCTTTTGATTTTGAGTGTTTAGGCTCAGTAATCGTACACCTTTAAAATTTTAAAATTTTAGGGTTACCGGTTTAAGGGGTTATGTTGTTTTGGATTGTAGTGTTTTGGGGTTTAGGGTTTAGGTTTACGGGATTTGGGGATTATGTGGTCTTGGATTCTCTTATTTTGGGGTTTTAGAGTTTAGAAATTTAAGGTTTTAGGGTTTATGGTTTACGGTTTTAGAGTTTTTAGGTTTTACGGTTTTCGGTTTAGGGGTTATGGAAATTTAGGGTTAAGAGTTTTGTTTGTTGGGGTTTTCAGGAAGTTTAGGTTTAGGGTTTACCGTAATCTTTTGATTTTGAGTGTTTAGGCTCAGTAATGGTACACCTTTAAAATTTTAAAATTGTAGGGTTACCGGTTTTAGGGGTTATATTGTATTGGATTGTAGTGTTTTGGGGTTTAGGGTTTAGGTTTACGAAATTTGAGCGTTATGTAGTCTTGGATTCTAGTATTTTGGGGTTTTAGAGTTTAGAACTTTAAGGTTTTAGGGTTTACGATTTACGGTTTTAGGGTTTTAAGGTTTTACGTTTTTCTGTTTAGGGGTTATGGAAATTTAGGGTTTAGAGTTTTATTGTTGGGTTTTTAAGGAAGTTTAGGTTTAGGGTTTGCCGTTATCTTTTGATTTTGAGTGTTTAGGCTCAGTAAACGTACACCTTTAAAATTTTAAAATTTTAGGGTTACCGGTTTAAGGGGTTATGTTGTTTTGGATTGTAGTGTTTTGGGGTTTAGGGTTTAGGTTTACGGGATTTGGGGATTATGTGGTCTTGGATTCTCTTATTTTGGGGTTTTAGAGTTTAGAAATTTAAGGTTTTAGGGTTTATGGTTTACGGTTTTAGAGTTTTTAGGTTTTACGGTTTTCGGTTTAGGGGTTATGGAAATTTAGGGTTAAGAGTTTTGTTTGTTGGGGTTTTCAGGAAGTTTAGGTTTAGGGTTTACCGTAATCTTTTGATTTTGAGTGTTTAGGCTCAGTAATGGTACACCTTTAAAATTTTAAAATTGTAGGGTTACCGGTTTTAGGGGTTATATTGTATTGGATTGTAGTGTTTTGGGGTTTAGGGTTTAGGTTTACGAAATTTGAGCGTTATGTAGTCTTGGATTCTAGTATTTTGGGGTTTTAGAGTTTAGAACTTTAAGGTTTTAGGGTTTACGATTTACGGTTTTAGGGTTTTAAGGTTTTACGTTTTTCTGTTTAGGGGTTATGGAAATTTAGGGTTTAGAGTTTTATTGTTGGGTTTTTAAGGAAGTTTAGGTTTAGGGTTTACCGTTATCTTTTGATTTTGAGTGTTTAGGCTCAGTAATCGTACACCTTTAAAATTTTAAAATTTTAGGGTTACCGGTTTAAGGGGTTATGTTGTTTTGGATTGTAGTGTTTTGGGGTTTAGGGTTTAGGTTTACGGGATTTGGGGATTATGTGGTCTTGGATTCTCTTATTTTGGGGTTTTAGAGTTTAGAAATTTAAGGTTTTAGGGTTTATGGTTTACGGTTTTAGAGTTTTTAGGTTTTACGGTTTTCGGTTTAGGGGTTATGGAAATTTAGGGTTAAGAGTTTTGTTTGTTGGGGTTTTCAGGAAGTTTAGGTTTAGGGTTTTACCGTTATCTTTTGATTTTGAGTGTTTAGGCTCAGTAATGGTACACCTTTAAAATTTTAAAATTGTAGGGTTACCGGTTTTAGGGGTTATATTGTATTGGATTGTAGTGTTTTGGGGTTTAGGGTTTAGGTTTACGAAATTTGAGCGTTATGTAGTCTTGGATTCTAGTATTTTGGGGTTTTAGAGTTTAGAACTTTAAGGTTTTAGGGTTTACGATTTACGGTTTTAGGGTTTTAAGGTTTTACGTTTTTTTGTTTAGGGGTTATGGAAATTTAGGGTTTAGAGTTTTATTGTTCGGTTTTTCAGGAAGTTTAGGTTTAGGGTTTACCGTTATCTTTTGATTTTGAGTGTTTAGGCTCAGTAATCGTACTCCTTTAAAATTTCAAAATTTCAGGGTTACCGGTTTTAGGGGTTATATTGTTTTGGATTGTAGTGTTTTGGGGTTTAGGGTTTAGGTTTACGGGATTTGGGCGTGATGTGGTCTTGGATTCTTGTATTTTGGGGTTTTAGAGTTTAGAATTTTAAGGTTTTACGGTTTACGGTTTACGGTTTTAAGGTTTTATGGTTTTAAAGTTTTCTGTTTAGGGGTTATGGAAATTTAGGGTTTAGAGTTTTATTTGTTGGGGTTTTCAAGAAGTTTAGGTTTAGGGTTTACCGTTATCTTTTGATTTTGATTGTTTAGGCTCAGTAATCGTACACCTTTAAAATTTAAAAATTTAAAGGTTAGCGGTTTTAGGGGTTATATTGTTTTGGGGTTTAGGTTTTAGGTTTACGGGATTTGGGCGTTTTGTGGTCTTGGATTCTAGTATTTTTGTGTTTTAGAGTTTCAAATTTTAAGGTTTTAAGGTTTACGGTTTACGGTTTTCGGGTTTTAAGGTTTTACGGTTTTCGGTTTAGCGGTTATGGAAATTTAGGGTTTAGAGTTTTATTTGTTGGGGTTTTCAGGAAGTTTAGGTGTAGGGTTTACCATTATCTTTTGATTTTGAGTGTTTAGGCTTAGTAATCGTACACCTTTAAAATTTTAAAATTTTAGGGTTACCGGTTTTAGAGGTTATGTTGTTTTGGATTGTAGTGTTTTGGAGTTTAGGGTTTATGTTTACGGGATTTGGGGATTATGTGGTCTTGGATTCTCTTATTTTGGGGTTTTAGAGTTTGGAATTTTAAGGTTTTAGGGTTTATGGTTTACGGTTTTAGAGTTTTTAGGTTTTACGGTTTTCGGTTTAGGGGTTATGGAAATATAGGGTTAAGAGTTTTATTTGTTGGGGTTTTCAGGAAGTTTAGGTTTAGCGTTTACCGTTATCTTTTGATTTTGAGTGTTTAGGCTCCGTAATCGTACACCTTTAAAATTTTAAAATCTTAGGGTTACCGGTTTTAGGGGTTATATGATTTTGGATTGTAGTGTTTTGGGGTTTAGGGTTTAGGTTTACGGGATTTGAGCGTTATGTGGTCTTGGATTCTTGTATTTTGGGGTTTTAGAGTTTAGAATTTTAAGGTTTTACGGTTTACGGTTTACGGTTTTAGGGTTTTAAGGTTTTATAGTTTTCGGTTTAGGGGTTATGGAAATTTAGGGTTTAGAGTTTTATTTGTTGGGGTTTTCAGGAAGTTTAGGTTTAGGGTGTATCGTTATCTTTTGAGTTTGAGTGTTTAGGCTCAGTAATCGTACAACTTTAAAATTTTAAAATTTTAGGGTTACCGGTTTTAGAGGTTATGTTGTTTTGGATTGTAGTGTTTTGGAGTTTAGGTTTTATGTTTACGGGATTTGGGGATTATGTGGTCTTGGATTCTCTTATTTTGGGGTTTTAGAGTTTAGAATTTTAATGTTTTAGGGTTTATGGTTTACGGTTTTAGAGTTTTTAGGTTGTACGGTTTTCGGTTTAGGGGTTATGGAAATTTAGGGTTAAGAGTTTTGTTTGTTGGGGTTTTCAGGAAGTTTAGGTTTAGGGTTTACCGTTATCTTTTGATTTTGAGTGTTTAGGCTCAGTAATGGTACACCTTTAAAATTTTAAAATTGTAGGGTTACCGGTTTTAGGGGTTATATTGTATTGGATTGTAGTGTTTTGGGGTTTAGGGTTTAGGTTTACGAAATTTGAGCGTTATGTAGTCTTGGATTCTAGTATTTTGGGGTTTTAGAGTTTAGAACTTTAAGGTTTTAGGGTTTACGATTTACGGTTTTAGGGTTTTAAGGTTTTACGTTTTTTTGTTTAGGGGTTATGGAAATTTAGGGTTTAGAGTTTTATTGTTGGGTTTTTAAGGAAGTTTAGGTTTAGGGTTTGCCGTTATCTTTTGATTTTGAGTGTTTAGGCTCAGTAAACGTACACCTTTAAAATTTTAAAATTTTAGGGTTACCGGTTTAAGGGGTTATGTTGTTTTGGATTGTAGTGTTTTGGGGTTTAGGGTTTAGGTTTACGGGATTTGGGGATTATGTGGTCTTGGATTCTCTTAATTTGGGGTTTTAGAGTTTAGAAATTTAAGGTTTTAGGGTTTATGGTTTACGGTTTTAGAGTTTTTAGGTTTTACGGTTTTCGGTTTAGGGGTTATGGAAATTTAGGGTTAAGAGTTTTGTTTGTTGAGGTTTTCAGGAAGTTTAGGTTTAGGGTTTACCGTTATCTTTTGATTTTGAGTGTTTAGGCTCAGTAATGGTACACCTTTAAAATTTTAAAATTGTAGGGTTACCGGTTTTAGGGGTTATATTGTATTGGATTGTAGTGTTTTGGGGTTTAGGGTTTAGGTTTACGAAATTTGAGCGTTATGTAGTCTTGGATTCTAGTATTTTGGGGTTTTAGAGTTTAGAACTTTAAGGTTTTAGGGTTTACGATTTACGGTTTTAGGGTTTTAAGGTTTTACGTTTTTCTGTTTAGGGGTTATGGAAATTTAGGGTTTAGAGTTTTATTGTTGGGTTTTTAAGGAAGTTTAGGTTTAGGGTTTACCGTTATCTTTTGATTTTGAGTGTTTAGGCTCAGTAATCGTACACCTTTAAAATTTTAAAATTTTAGGGTTACCGGTTTAAGGGGTTATGTTGTTTTGGATTGTAGTGTTTTGGGGTTTAGGGTTTAGGTTTACGGGATTTGGGGATTATGTGGTCTTGGATTCTCTTATTTTGGGGTTTTAGAGTTTAGAAATTTAAGGTTTTAGGGTTTATGGTTTACGGTTTTAGAGTTTTTAGGTTTTACGGTTTTCGGTTTAGGGGTTATGGAAATTTAGGGTTAAGAGTTTTGTTTGTTGGGGTTTTCAGGAAGTTTAGGTTTAGGGTTTACCGTTATCTTTTGATTTTGAGTGTTTAGGCTCAGTAATGGTACACCTTTAAAATTTTAAAATTGTAGGGTTACCGGTTTTAGGGGTTATATTGTATTGGATTGTAGTGTTTTGGGGTTTAGGGTTTAGGTTTACGGGATTTGGGGATTATGTGGTCTTGGATTCTCTTATTTTGGGGTTTTAGAGTTTAGAATTTTAATGTTTTAGGGTTTATGGTTTACGGTTTTAGAGTTTTTAGGTTTTACGGTTTTCGGTTTAGGGGTTATGGAAATTTAGGGTTAAGAGTTTTATTTGTTGGGGTTTTCAGGAAGTTTAGGTTTAGCGTTTACCGTTATCTTTTGATTTTGAGTGTTTAGGCTCAGTAATGGTACACCTTTAAAATTTTAAAATCTTAGGGTTACCGGTTTTAGGGGTTATATGATTTTGGATTGTAGTGTTTTGGGGTTTAGGGTTTAGGTTTACGGGATTTGAGCGTTATGTGGTCTTGGATTCTTGTATTTTGGGGTTTTAGAGTTTAGAATTTTAAGGTTTTACGGTTTACGGTTTACGGTTTTAGGCTTAGTAATCGTACACCTTTAAAATTTTAAAATTTTAGGCTTACCGGTTTTAGAGGTTATGTTGTTTTGGATTGTAGTGTTTTGGAGTTTAGGGTTTATGTTTACGGGATTTGGGGATTATGTGGTCTTGGATTCTCTTATTTTGGGGTTTTAGAGTTTGGAATTTTAAGGTTTTAGGGTTTATGGTTTACGGTTTTAGAGTTTTTAGGTTTTACGGTTTTCGGTTTAGGGTTATGGAAATATAGGGTTAAGAGTTTTATTTGTTGGGGTTTTCAGGAAGTTTAGGTTTAGCGTTTACCGTTATCTTTTGATTTTGAGTGTTTAGGCTCCGTAATCGTACACCTTTAAAATTTTAAAATCTTAGGGTTACCGGTTTTTAGGGGTTATATGATTTTTGGATTGTAGTGTTTTGGGGTTTAGGGTTTAGGTTTACGGGATTTGAGCGTTATGTGGTCTTGGATTCTTGTATTTTGGGGTTTTAGAGTTTAGAATTTTAAGGTTTTAAACGGTTTACGGTTTACGGTTTTAGGGTTTTAAGGTTTTATAGTTTTCGGTTTAGGGGTTATGGAAATTTAGGGTTTAGAGTTTTATTTGTTGGGGTTTTCAGGAAGTTTAGGTTTAGGGTGTATCGTTATCTTTTGAGTTTGAGTGTTTAGGCTCAGTAATCGTACAACTTTAAAATTTTAAAATTTTAGGGTTACCGGTTTTAGAGGTTATGTTGTTTTGGATTGTAGTGTTTTGGAGTTTAGGTTTTATGTTTACGGGATTTGGGGATTATGTGGTCTTGGATTCTCTTATTTTGGGGTTTTAGAGTTTAGAATTTTAATGTTTTAGGGTTTATGGTTTACGGTTTTAGAGTTTTTAGGTTGTACGGTTTTTCGGTTTAGGGGTTATGGAAATTTAGGGTTAAGAGTTTTGTTTGTTTGGGTTTTCAGGAAGTTTAGGTTTAGGGTTTACCGTTATCTTTTGATTTTGAGTGTTTAGGCTCAGTAATGGTACACCTTTAAAATTTTAAAATTGTAAGGG
>JAZFAW010000018.1:0-206349 GCA_036850905.1 Luffa acutangula | reverse complement strand
TTTAGGGTTTACCGTTATCTTTTGATTTTGAGTGTTTAGGCAAAGTAATCGTACATCTTAAAAACTTTATGATTTTTTGGTTACTGGTTTTGGGGGTTATGTGGTTTTGGATTCTAGTGTTCTGCGGTTTAGGGTTTAGGTTTATTTGTTTTGGGTGTTATGATGTATTGGATTTTAGTATTTTGGGGTTTTAAAGTTTAGAATTTTAGGGTTTTAGTGTTTACGGTTTACGGTATTAGGGTTTTAAGGTTTTACGGTTTTCGGTTTAGGGTTATGGGAAACTTAGGGTTTAGAATTTTATTTTTTGGGGTTTTCGGGAAGTTTAGGTTTATGGTTAACCGTTTATATTTGTATTTTGAGTGTTTACGCTAAGAAATCATACATCTTTAAAATTTTAAGATTTTAGGGTTACCGATTTTGGGGTTCTGTGGTTTTGGATTCCAGTGTTTTGGGGTTTTAGGGTTTAGGTTTTTTTTTGGGTCTTATGTGGTATTGGATTTTAGTATTTGTGCGTTTTAGAGTTTAGAATTTTAGGGTTTCAGGGTTTTACGGTTACGGTTTTAGGGTTTTAAGGTTTTAAGGTTTTCAGTTTAGGGGTTATGGAAATTTAGGGTTTAGAATTTTATTTTTTGGGGTTTTCAGGAAGTTTAGGTTTAGGGTTAACCGTTATATTTTGATTTTGAGTGTTTACGCTAAGAAATCATACATCTTTAAAATTTTAAGATTTTAAGGTTAACGGTTTAGGGGTTATGTGGTTTTCGATTCTAGTGTTTTGGGGTTTAGGGTTTAGGTTTATTTGTTTTGGGTGTTATGATGTATTGGATTTTAGTATTTTGGGGTTTTAAAGTTTAGAATTTTAGGGTTTTAGTGTTTACGGTTTACGGTATTAGGGTTTTAAGGTTTTACGGTTTTCGATTTAGGGGTTATGGAAACTTAGGGTTTAGAATTTTATTTTTTGGGGTTTTCGGGAAGTTTAGGTTTATGGTTATACGTTATATTTGTATTTTGAGTGTTTACGCTAAGAAATCATACATCTTTAAAATTTTAAGATTTTAGGGTTACCGATTTTGGGGGTTCTGTGGTTTTGGATTCCAGTGTTTTGGGGTTTAGGGTTTAGGTTTATTTTTTTTGGGTCTTATGTGGTATTGGATTTTAGTATTTGTGCGTTTTAGAGTTTAGAATTTTAGGGTTTCAGGGTTTACGGCTTACGGTTTTAGGGTTTTAAGGTTTTAAGGTTTTCAGTTTAGGGGTTATGGAAATTTAGGGTTTAGAATTTTATTTTTTGGGGTTTTCGGGAAGTTTAGGTTTAGGGTTAACCGTTATATTTTGATTTTGAGTGTTTACGCTAAGAAATCATACATCTTTAAAATTTTAAGATTTTAAGGTTACCGGTTTAGGGGTTATGTGGTTTTCGATTCTAGTGTTTTGGGGTTTAGGGTTTAGGTTTATTTGTTTTGGGTGTTATGATGTATTGGATTTTAGTATTTTGGGGTTTTAAAGATTAGAATTTTAGGGTTTTAGTGTTTACGGTTTACGGTATTAGGGTTTTAAGGTTTTACGGTTTTCGGTTTAGGGGTTATGGAAACTTAGGGTTTAGAATTTTATTTTTTGGGGTTTTCGGGAAGTTTAGGTTTATGGTTAACCGTTATATTTGTATTTTGAGTGTTTACGCTAAGAAATCATACATCTTTAAAATTTTAAGAATTTAGGGTTACCGGTTTTGGGGGTTATGTGGTTTTGGATTCTAGTGTTTTGGGGTTTAGTGTTTAGGTTTATTTTTTTTTTGGGTGTTATGATGTATTGGATTTTAGTATTTTCGGGTTTTAGAGTTTAGAATTTTAGGGTTTTAGTGTTTACGGTTTACGGTTTTAGGGTTTTAAGGTTTTACGGTTTTCGATTTAGGGGTTATGGAAATTTAGGGTTTAAGGTTTTATTTGGTGGTGTTTTCCGGAAGTTTTTGTCTAGGGTTTACCGTTATCTTTTGATTTTGAGTGTTTAGGCTAAGTAATTGTACATCTTAAAAACTTTATGATTTTTGGGTTACCGGTTTTGGGGGTTATGTGGTTTTGGATTCTAGTGTTTTGGGGTTTAGGGTTTAGGCTTATTTTTTTGGGTGTTATGATGTATCCTATTTTTGTATTTTCGGGTTTTAGAGTTTAGAATTTTAGGGTTTTAGTGTTTACGGTTTATGGTTTTAGGGTTTTAATGTTTTCGGTTTAGGGTTTATGGAAATTTAGGGTTTAGAGTTTTATTTGTTGGGGTTTTCGGGAAGTTTTTGTTACGGGTTTCCCGTTATCTTTTGATTTTGAGTGATTAGGCTAAGTAATCATACATCTTTAAAATTTTATGATTTTAAGGTTACCGATTTTAGGGGTTATGTGGTTTTTGATTCCAGTGTTTTGTGGTTTAGGGTTTAGGTTTACTTTTTTTGGGTGTTATGAGGTATTGGATTTTAGTATTTTGGGGTTTTAGAGTTTCAAATTTTAGGGTTTTAGGGTTTACGGTTTACGGTTTTAGGGTTTTAAGGATTTACAGTTTTCGATTTAGGGGTTACGGAAATTTAGGGTTTAGCATTTTATTTGGTTGGGTTTTCAGAAAGTTTTTATTTAGGGTTTACCGTTATCCTTTGATTTTGAGTGTTTAGGCTAAGTAATCGTACATCTTTAAAACTTAATGAATTTACGGTTACCGGTTTTGGGGGTTATGTTGTTTTGGATTCTAGTGTTTTGGGGTTTACGGTTTACGGTTTTAGGGTTTTAAGGTTTTACGGTTTTCGATTTAGGGGTTATGGAAATTTAGTGTTTAAGGTTTTATTTGGTGGGGTTTTCCGGAAGTTTTTATTTAGGGTTTACCGTTATCTTTTGATTTTGAGTGTTTAGGCAAAGTAATCGTACATCTTAAAAACTTTATGATTTTTGGGTTACTGGTTTTGGGGGTTATGTGGTTTTGGATTCTAGTGTTCTGGGGTTTAGGGTTTAGGTTTATTTGTTTTGGGTGTTATGATGTATTGGATTTTAGTATTTTGGGGTTTTAAAGTTTAGAATTTTAGGGTTTTAGTGTTTACGGTTTACGGTATTAGGGTTTTAAGGTTTTACGGTTTTCGGTTTAGGGTTATGGAAACTTAGGGTTTAGAATTTTATTTTTTGGGGTTTTCGGGAAGTTTAGGTTTATGGTTAACCGTTATATTTGTATTTTGAGTGTTTACGCTAAGAAATCATACATCTTTAAAATTTTAAGATTTTAGGGTTACCGATTTTGGGGGTTCTGTGGTTTTGGATTCCAGTGTTTTGGGGTTTAGGGTTTAGGTTTATTTTTTTGGGTCTTATGTGGTATTGGATTTTAGTATTTGTGCGTTTTAGAGTTTAGAATTTTAGGGTTTCAGGGTTTACGGCTTACGGTTTTAGGGTTTTAAGGTTTTAAGGTTTTCAGTTTAGGGGTTATGGAAATTTAGGGTTTAGAATTTTATTTTTTGGGGTTTTCAGGAAGTTTAGGTTTAGGGTTAACCGTTATATTTTGATTTTGAGTGTTTACGCTAAGAAATCATACATCTTTTAAAATTTTAAGATTTTAAGGTTAACGGTTTAGGGGTTATGTGGTTTTCGATTCTAGTGTTTTGGGGTTTAGGGTTTAGGTTTATTTGTTTTGGGTGTTATGATGTATTGGATTTTAGTATTTTGGGGTTTTAAAGTTTAGAATTTTAGGGTTTTAGTGTTTACGGTTTACGGTATTAGGGTTTTAAGGTTTTACGGTTTTCGATTTAGGGGTTATGGAAACTTAGGGTTTAGAATTTTATTTTTTGGGGTTTTCGGGAAGTTTAGGTTTATGGTTATACGTTATATTTGTATTTTGAGTGTTTACGCTAAGAAATCATACATCTTTAAAATTTTAAGATTTTAGGGTTACCGATTTTGGGGGTTCTGTGGTTTTGGATTCCAGTGTTTTGGGGTTTAGGGTTTAGGTTTATTTTTTTTGGGTCTTATGTGGTATTGGATTTTAGTATTTGTGCGTTTTAGAGTTTAGAATTTTAGGGTTTCAGGGTTTACGGCTTACGGTTTTAGGGTTTTAAGGTTTTAAGGTTTTCAGTTTAGGGGTTATGGAAATTTAGGGTTTAGAATTTTATTTTTTGGGGTTTTCGGGAAGTTTAGGTTTAGGGTTAACCGTTATATTTTGATTTTGAGTGTTTACGCTAAGAAATCATACATCTTTAAAATTTTAAGATTTTAAGGTTACCGGTTTAGGGGTTATGTGGTTTTCGATTCTAGTGTTTTGGGGTTTAGGGTTTAGGTTTATTTGTTTTGGGTGTTATGATGTATTGGATTTTAGTATTTTGGGGTTTTAAAGATTAGAATTTTAGGGTTTTAGTGTTTACGGTTTACGGTATTAGGGTTTTAAGGTTTTACGGTTTTCGGTTTAGGGGTTATGGAAACTTAGGGTTTAGAATTTTATTTTTTGGGGTTTTCGGGAAGTTTAGGTTTATGGTTAACCGTTATATTTGTATTTTGAGTGTTTACGCTAAGAAATCATACATCTTTAAAATTTTAAGATTTTAGGGTTACCGGTTTTGGGGGTTATGTGGATTTGGATTCTAGTGTTTTGGGGTTTAGTGTTTAGGTTTATTTTTTTTTTGGGTGTTATGATGTATTGGATTTTAGTATTTTCGGGTTTTAGAGTTTAGAATTTTAGGGTTTTAGTGTTTACGGTTTACGGTTTTAGGGTTTTAAGGTTTTACGGTTTTCGATTTAGGGGTTATGGAAATTTAGGGTTTAAGGTTTTATTTGGTGGTGTTTTCCGGAAGTTTTTGTCTAGGGTTTACCGTTATCTTTTGATTTTGAGTGTTTAGGCTAAGTAATTGTACATCTGAAAAACTTTATGATTTTTGGGTTACCGGTTTTGGGGGTTATGTGGTTTTGGATTCTAGTGTTTTGGGGTTTAGGGTTTAGGCTCATTTTTTTTGGGTGTTATGATGTATCGTATTTTTGTATTTTCGGGTTTTAGAGTTTAGAATTTTAGGGTTTTAGTGTTTACGGTTTACGGTTTTAGGGTTTTAATGTTTTCGGTTTAGGGGTTATGGAAATTTAGGGTTTAGAGTTTTATTTGTTGGGGTTTTCGGGAAGTTTTTGTTACGGGTTTCCCGTTATCTTTTTATTTTGAGTGTTTAGGCTAAGTAATCATACATCTTTAAAATTTTATGATTTTAAGGTTACCGATTTTAGGGGTTATGTGGTTTTTGATTCCAGTGTTTTGTGGTTTAGGGTTTAGGTTTACTTTTTTTGGGTGTTATGAGGTATTGGATTTTAGTATTTTGGGGTTTTAGAGTTTCAAGTTTTAGGGTTTTAGGGTTTACGGTTTACGGTTTTAGGGTTTTAAGGATTTACAGTTTTCGATTTAGGGGTTACGGAAATTTAGGGTTTAGCATTTTATTTGGTTGGGTTTTCAGAAAGTTTTTATTTAGGGTTTACCGTTATCTTTTGATTTTGAGTGTTTAGGCTAAGTAATCGTACATCTTTAAAACTTAATGAATTTACGGTTACCGGTTTTGGGGGTTATGTTGTTTTGGATTCTAGTGTTTTGGGGTTTACGGTTTACGGTTTTAGGGTTTTAAGGTTTTACGGTTTTCGATTTAGGGGTTATGGAAATTTAGTGTTTAAGGTTTTATTTGGTGGGGTTTTCCGGAAGTTTTTATTTAGGGTTTACCGTTATCTTTTGATTTTGAGTGTTTAGGCAAAGTAATCGTACATCTTAAAAACTTTATGATTTTTGGGTTACTGGTTTTGGGGGTTATGTGGTTTTGGATTCTAGTGTTCTGGGGTTTAGGGTTTAGGTTTATTTGTTTTGGGTGTTATGATGTATTGGATTTTAGTATTTTGGGGTTTTAAAGTTTAGAATTTTAGGGTTTTAGTGTTTACGGTTTACGGTATTAGGGTTTTAAGGTTTTACGGTTTTCGGTTTAGGGTTATGGAAACTTAGGGTTTAGAATTTTATTTTTTGGGGTTTTCGGGAAGTTTAGGTTTATGGTTAACCGTTATATTTGTATTTTGAGTGTTTACGCTAAGAAATCATACATCTTTAAAATTTTAAGATTTTAGGGTTACCGATTTTGGGGGTTCTGTGGTTTTGGATTCCAGTGTTTTGGGGTTTAGGGTTTAGGTTTATTTTTTTTGGGTCTTATGTGGTATTGGATTTTAGTATTTGTGCGTTTTAGAGTTTAGAATTTTAGGGTTTCAGGGTTTACGGCTTACGGTTTTAGGTTTTTAAGGTTTTAAGGTTTTCAGTTTAGGGGTTATGGAAATTTAGGGTTTAGAATTTTATTTTTTGGGGTTTTCAGGAAGTTTAGGTTTAGGGTTAACCGTTATATTTTGATTTTGAGTGTTTACGCTAAGAAATCATACATCTTTAAAATTTTAAGATTTTAAGGTTAACGGTTTAGGGGTTATGTGGTTTTCGATTCTAGTGTTTTGGGGTTTAGGGTTTAGGTTTATTTGTTTTGGGTGTTATGATGTATTGGATTTTAGTATTTTGGGGTTTTAAAGATTAGAATTTTAGGGTTTAGTGTTTACGGTTTACGGTATTAGGGTTTTAAGGTTTTACGGTTTTCGATTTAGGGGTTATGGAAACTTAGGGTTTAGAATTTTATTTTTTGGGGTTTTCGGGAAGTTTAGGTTTATGGTTAACCGTTATATTTGTATTTTGAGTGTTTACGCTAAGAAATCATACATCTTTAAAATTTTAAGATTTTAGGGTTACCGATTTTGGGGGTTCTGTGGTTTTGGATTCCAGTGTTTTGGGGTTTAGGGTTTAGGTTTATTTTTTTTGGGTCTTATGTGGTATTGGATTTTAGTATTTGTGCGTTTTAGAGTTTAGAATTTTAGGGTTTCAGGGTTTACGGCTTACGGTTTTAGGGTTTTAAGGTTTTAAGGTTTTCAGTTTAGGGGTTATGGAAATTTAGGGTTTAGAATTTTATTTTTTGGGGTTTTCGGGAAGTTTAGGTTTAGGGTTAACCGTTATATTTTGATTTTGAGTGTTTACGCTAAGAAATCATACATCTTTAAAATTTTAAGATTTTAAGGTTACCGGTTTAGGGGTTATGTGGTTTTCGTTTCTAGTGTTTTGGGGTTTAGGGTTTAGGTTTATTTGTTTTGGGTGTTATGATGTATTGGATTTTAGTATTTTGGGGTTTTAAAGATTAGAATTTTAGGGTTTTAGTGTTTACGGTTTACGGTATTAGGGTTTTAAGGTTTTACGGTTTTCGGTTTAGGGGTTATGGAAACTTAGGGTTTAGAATTTTATTTTTTGGGGTTTTCGGGAAGTTTAGGTTTATGGTTAACCGTTATATTTGTATTTTGAGTGTTTACGCTAAGAAATCATACATCTTTAAAATTTTAAGATTTTAGGGTTACCGGTTTTGGGGGTTATGTGGTTTTCGATTCTAGTGTTTTGGGGTTTAGTGTTTAGGTTTATTTTTTTTTGGGTGTTATGATGTATTGGATTTTAGTATTTTCGGGTTTTAGAGTTTAGAATTTTAGGGTTTTAGTGTTTACGGTTTACGGTTTTAGGGTTTTAAGGTTTTACGGTTTTCGATTTAGGGGTTATGGAAATTTAGGGTTTAAGGTTTTATTTGGTGGTGTTTTCCGGAAGTTTAGGTTTAGGGTTAACCCTTATCTTTTGATTTTGAGTGTTTACGCTAAGTAATCATACATCTTTAAAATTTTATAATTTTAGGGTTACCGATTTTGGGGGTTATTTGGTTTTTGATTCCAGTGTTTTGGGGTTTGGGGTTTAGGTTTATTTTTTTTGGGTCTTATGTCGTATTGGATTTTAGTATTTGTTGGTTTTAGAGTTTGAATTTTTGGGTTTTAGGGTTTACGGTTTACGGTTATAGGGTTTTAAGGTTTTACGGTTTTCGATTTAGGGGTTATGGAAATTTAGGGTTTAGAGTTTTATTTATTGGGGTTTCGGGAAGTTTAGGTTTAGGGTTAACGATTATCTTTTTATTTTTAGTGTTTACGCTAAGTAATCGTACATCTTTAAAATTTTATAATTTTAGGGTTACAGATTTTGGGGGTTATGTGGTTTTGGATTCCAATGTTTTGGGGTTTAGGGTTTAGGTTTATTTTTTTTGGGTCTTATGTGGTATTGGATTTTAGTATTTGTGGGTTTTAGAGTTTAGAATTTTAGGCTTTTAAGGTTTACGGTTTACAGTTTTAGGGTTTTAAGGTTTTACGGTTTTTGATTTAGGGGTTATGGAAATTTAGGGTTTAGAGTTTTATTTGTTGGGGTTTCGGGAAGTTTAGGTTTGGGGTTAACCGTTTTCTTTTTTATTTTGAGTGTTTAGGCTAAGTAATCGTACATCTTTAAAATTTTATGATTTTAGGGTTACTGGTTTTGGGGGTTATGTGGTTTTGGATTCTAGTGTTTTGGCGTTTAGGGTTTAGGTTTACTTGTTTTGGGTTTTATGTGGTATTGGATTTTAGTATTTTGGGGTTTTTTAGTTTAGAATTTTAGGGTTTAAGTAGTTACGGTTTACGGTTTTAGGGTCTTAAGGTTTTACGGTTTTCGATTTAGGGGTTATGGAAATTTAAGGTTTATAGTTTTATTTGTTGGGGTTTTCGAGAAGTTTAGGTTTAGGGTTAACCCTTATCTTTTGATTTTGATTGTTTAAGCTAAGTAATCGTACATCTTTAAAATTTTATTATTTTAGGGTTACTGGTTTACGGGGTTATGTGGTTTTGGATTCTAGTGTTTTGGTGTTTAGGGTTTAGGTTTATTTGTTTTGGGTGTTATGATGTATTGGATTTTAGTATTTTGGGGTTTTAGAATTTAGAATTTTAGGGTTTTAGTGTTTACGGTTTACGGTTTTAGGGTTTTAAGGTTTTACAGTTTTCGATTTAGGGGTTACGGAAATTTAGGGTTTAGCGTTTTATTTGGTGGGGTGTTCAGGAATTTTTTGTTTAGGGTTTACCGTTATCTTTTAATTTTGAGTGTTTAGGCTAAGTAATCGTACATCTTTAAAACTTTATGATTTTAAGGTTATTGGTTTTGGTGGTTATGTGGTTTTGGATTCCAGTGTTTTGGGGTTTAGGGTTTAGGTTTATTTTTTTTTTGGTCTTATGTGGTATTGGATTTTAGTATTTGTGCGTTTTAGAGTTTAGAATTTTTTTTTTTAGGGTTTACGGTTTACGGTTTTAGGGTTCTAAGGTTTTACGGTTTTTCGATTTAGGGGTTATGGAAATTTTTGGTTTAGAGTTTTATTTGTTGGGGTATTCAGGAAGTTTAGGTTTAGGGTTAACCGTTATCTTTTTATTTTGAGTGTTTAGGCTAAGTAATCGTACATCTTTAAAATTTTATGATTTTAGGGTTACTGGTTTTGAGGGTTATGTGGTTTTGGATTCTAGTGTTTTGGCGTTTACGGTTTAGGTTTACTTGTTTTGGGTGTTATGTGGAATTGGATTTTAGTATTTTGGGGTTTTAGAGTTTAGAGTTTTAGGGTTTTAGTGTTTACGGTTTACGGTTTTAGGGTCTTAAGGTTTTACGGTTTTCGTTTTAGGGGTTATGGAAATTTAGGGTTTAGCGTTTTATTTGGTGGGGTTTTCTGGAAGTTTTTGTTTAGGGTTTACCGTTATCTTTTGATTTTGAGTGTTTAGGCTAAGTAATCGTACATCTTAAAAACGTTATGATTTTTGGGTTACCGGTTTTGGGGGTTATGTGGTTTTTGATTCTAGTGTTTTGGGGTTTAGGGTTTAGGTTTATTTGTTTTGGGGTTTTATGATGTATTGAATTTTAGTATTTTGGGGTGTTAGAGTTTAGAATTTTAGGGTTTTAGTGTTTACGGTTTACGGTTTTAGGGTTTTAAGGTTTTATGGTTTTCGGTTTAGGTGTTATGGAAATTTAGGGTTTAGAGTTTAATTGGTTGGGGTTTTCGGGAAGTTTAGGTTTAGGGTTAACCGTTATATTTTGATTTTTAGTGTTTACGCTAAGTAATCATACAACTTAAAATTTTATGATTTTAGGGTTGCCGATTTTGGGGGTTATGTGGTTTTGGATTCTAGTGTTTTGGGGTTTAGGGTTTAGGTTTATTTTTTTGGGTCTTATGTGGTATTGGATTTTAGTATTTGTGGGTTTTAGAGTTTAGAATTTTAGGGTTTCAGGGTTTACGGTTTACGGTTTTAGGGTTTTAAGGTTTTCGGTTTTCGATTTAGGGGTTATGGAAATTAAGGGTTTAGAGTTTTATTTGTTGGGGTTTTCGGGAAATTTAGGTTTAGGGTTAACGGTTATCTTTTTATTTTGAGTGTTTAAGCTAAGTAATCGTACATCTTTAAATTTTATAATTTTAGGGTTACAGATTTTGGGGGTTATGTGGTTTTGGATTCCAGTGTTTTGGGGTTTAGGGTTTAGGTTTATTTTTTTTGGGTCTTATGTGGTATTGGATTTTAGTATTTTGGGGTTTTAGAGTTTAGAATTTTAGGGTTTTAGTGTTTACGATTTACGGTTTTAAGGTTTTAAGGTTTTACAGTTTTCGATTTAAGGGTTACGGAAATTTAGGGTTTAGCATTTTATTTGGTGGGGTTTTCAGAAAGTTTTTGTTTAGGGTTTATCGTTATCTTTTGATTTTGATTGTTTAGGCTAAGTAATCGTACATCTTTAAAACTTTATGAATTTAGGGTTACCGGTTTTTTGGGTGTTATGTGGTTTTGGATCTAGTGTTTTGGGGTTTAGTGTTTAGGTTTATTTTTTTTGGGTGTTATGATGTATTGGATTTTAGTATTTTTGGGTTTTAGAGTTTAGAATTTTAGGGTTTTAGTGTTTACGGTTTACGGTTTTAGGGTTTTAAGGTTTTACGGTTTTCGATTTAGGGGTTATGGAAATTTAGGGTTTAAGGTTTTATTTGGTGGGGTTTTCAGGAAGTGTTTTTTTAGGGTTTACCGTTATCTTTTGATTTTGAGTGTTTAGGCTAAGTAATTGTACATCTTAAAAACTTTATGATTTTTGGGTTACCGGTTTTGGGGGTTATGTGGTTTTGGATTCTAGTGTTTTGGGGTTTAGGGTTTAGGCTTATTAGTTTTGGGTGTTATGATGTATCGTATTTTTGTATTTTTGGGGTTTTAGAATTTAGAATTTTAGGGTTTTAGTGTTTACGGTTTACGGTTGTAGGGTATTAATGCTTTCGGTTTAGGGGTTATGGAAATTTAGGGTTTAGAGTTTTATTTGTTGGGGTTTTCGGGAAGTTTTTGTTACGGGTTTACCGTTATCTTTTGATTTTGAGTGTTTAGGCTAAGTAATCATAAATCTTTAAAATTTTATGATTTTAAGGTTACCGATTTTAAGGGTTATGTGGTTTTGGATTCCAGTGTTTTGGGGTTTAGGGTTTAGGTTTACTTGTTTGGGTGTTATGTGGTATTGGATTTTAGTATTTGTGGGTTTTAGAGTTTAGAATTTTAGGGTTTCAGGGTTTACGGTTTACGGTTTTAGGGTTTTAAGATTTTACGGTTTTCGATTTAGGGGTTATGGAAATTTAGGGTTTAGAGTTTTATATGTTACGGTTTTTTGGAAGTTTAGGTTTAGGGTTAACCGTTATCTTTTGATTTTGAGTGTTTACGCTAAGTAATCATACATCTTTAAAACTCTATAATTTTAGGGTTACCGATTTTGGGGGTTATGTGGTTTTGGATTCCAGTGTTTTGGGGTTTGGGGTTTAGGTTTATTTTTTTTGGGTCTTATGTGGTATTGGATTTTAGTATTTGTTGGTTTTAGAGTTTAGAATTTTAGGGTTTTATGGTTTACGGTTTACGGTTATAGGGTTTTAAGATTTTACGGTTTTCGATTTAGGGGTTATGGAAATTTAGGGTTTAGAGTTTTATTTATTGGGGTTTCGGGAAGTTTAGGTTTAGGGTTAACGGTTATCTTTTTATTTTTAGTGTTTACGCTAAGTAATCGTACATCTTTAAATTTTATAATTTTAGGGTTACAGATTTTGGGGGTTATGTGGTTTTGGATTCCAGTGTTTTGGGGTTTAGGGTTTAGGTTTATTTTTTTTGGGTCTTATGTGGTATTGGATTTTAGTATTTGTTGGTTTTAGAGTTAAAATTTAGGGTTTAGAGTTTTATTCGTTGGGGTTTTCGGGAAGTTTAGGTTTAGGGTTAACCCTTATCTTTTGATTTTGAGTGTTAAGCTAAGTAATCGTACATCTTTAAAATTTTATTATTTTAGGGTTACTTGTTTACGGGGTTATGTGGTTTTGGATTCTAGTGTTTTGGTGTTTAGGGTTTAGGTTTATTTGTTTTGGGTGTTATGATGTATTGGATTTTAGTATTTTGGGGTTTTAGAATTTAGAATTTTAGGGTTTTAGTGTTTACGGTTTACGGTTTTAGGGTTTTAAGGTTTTACAGTTTTCGATTTAGGGGTTACGGAAATTTAGGGTTTAGCGTTTTATTTGGTGGGGTGTTCAGGAATTTTTTGTTTAGGGTTTACCGTTATCTTTTAATTTTGAGTGTTTAGGCTAAGTAATCGTACATCTTTAAAACTTTATGATTTTAAGGTTATTGGTTTTGGTGGTTATGTGGTTTTGGATTCCAGTGTTTTGGGGTTTAGGGTTTAGGTTTATTTTTTTTTTGGTCTTATGTGGTATTGGATTTTAGTATTTGTGCGTTTTAGAGTTTAGAATTTTTTTTTTTAGGGTTTACGGTTTACGGTTTTAGGGTTCTAAGGTTTTACGGTTTTCGATTTAGGGGTTATGGAAATTTTTGGTTTAGAGTTTTATTTGTTGGGGTATTCAGGAAGTTTAGGTTTAGGGTTAACCGTTATCTTTTTATTTTGAGTGTTTAGGCTAAGTAATCGTACATCTTTAAAATTTTATGATTTTAGGGTTACTGGTTTTGAGGGTTATGTGGTTTTGGATTCTAGTGTTTTGGCGTTTACGGTTTAGGTTTACTTGTTTTGGGTGTTATGTGGAATTGGATTTTAGTATTTTGGGGTTTTAGAGTTTAGAGTTTTAGGGTTTTAGTGTTTACGGTTTACGGTTTTAGGGTCTTAAGGTTTTACGGTTTTCGTTTTAGGGGTTATGGAAATTTAGGGTTTAGCGTTTTATTTGGTGGGGTTTTCTGGAAGTTTTTGTTTAGGGTTTACCGTTATCTTTTGATTTTGAGTGTTTAGGCTAAGTAATCGTACATCTTAAAAACGTTATGATTTTTGGGTTACCGGTTTTGGGGGTTATGTGGTTTTTGATTCTAGTGTTTTGGGGTTTAGGGTTTAGGTTTATTTGTTTTGGGTTTTATGATGTATTGAATTTTAGTATTTTGGGGTGTTAGAGTTTAGAATTTTAGGGTTTTAGTGTTTACGGTTTACGGTTTTAGGGTTTTAAGGTTTTATGGTTTTCGGTTTAGGTGTTATGGAAATTTAGGGTTTAGAGTTTAATTGGTTGGGGTTTTCGGGAAGTTTAGGTTTAGGGTTAACCGTTATATTTTGATTTTTAGTGTTTACGCTAAGTAATCATACTACTTAAAATTTTATGATTTTAGGGTTACCGATTTTGGGGGTTATGTGGTTTTGGATTCTAGTGTTTTGGGGTTTAGGGTTTAGGTTTATTTTTTTGGGTCTTATGTGGTATTGGATTTTAGTATTTGTGGGTTTTAGAGTTTAGAATTTTAGGGTTTCAGGGTTTACGGTTTACGGTTTTAGGGTTTTAAGGTTTTCGGTTTTCGATTTAGGGGTTATGGAAATTAAGGGTTTAGAGTTTTATTTGTTGGGGTTTTCGGGAAATTTAGGTTTAGGGTTAACGGTTATCTTTTTATTTTGAGTGTTTAAGCTAAGTAATCGTACATCTTTAAATTTTATAATTTTAGGGTTACAGATTTTGGGGGTTATGTGGTTTTGGATTCCAGTGTTTTGGGGTTTAGGGTTTAGGTTTATTTTTTTTGGGTCTTATGTGGTATTGGATTTTAGTATTTTGGGGTTTTAGAGTTTAGAATTTTAGGGTTTTAGTGTTTACGATTTACGGTTTTAAGGTTTTAAGGTTTTACAGTTTTCGATTTAAGGGTTACGGAAATTTAGGGTTTAGCATTTTATTTGGTGGGGTTTTCAGAAAGTTTTTGTTTAGGGTTTATCGTTATCTTTTGATTTTGATTGTTTAGGCTAAGTAATCGTACATCTTTAAAACTTTATGAATTTAGGGTTACCGGTTTTGGGTGTTATGTGGTTTTGGATCTAGTGTTTTGGGGTTTAGTGTTTAGGTTTATTTTTTTTGGGTGTTATGATGTATTGGATTTTAGTATTTTTGGGTTTTAGAGTTTAGAATTTTAGGGTTTTAGTGTTTACGGTTTACGGTTTTAGGGTTTTAAGGTTTTACGGTTTTCGATTTAGGGGTTATGGAAATTTAGGGTTTAAGGTTTTATTTGGTGGGGTTTTCAGGAAGTGTTTTTTTTAGGGTTTACCGTTATCTTTTGATTTTGAGTGTTTAGGCTAAGTAATTGTACATCTTAAAAACTTTATGATTTTTGGGTTACCGGTTTTGGGGGTTATGTGGTTTTGGATTCTAGTGTTTTGGGGTTTAGGGTTTAGGCTTATTAGTTTTGGGTGTTATGATGTATCGTATTTTTGTATTTTTGGGGTTTTAGAATTTAGAATTTTAGGGTTTTAGTGTTTACGGTTTACGGTTGTAGGGTATTAATGCTTTCGGTTTAGGGGTTATGGAAATTTAGGGTTTAGAGTTTTATTTGTTGGGGTTTTCGGGAAGTTTTTGTTACGGGTTTACCGTTATCTTTTGATTTTGAGTGTTTAGGCTAAGTAATCATAAATCTTTAAAATTTTATGATTTTAAGGTTACCGATTTTAAGGGTTATGTGGTTTTGGATTCCAGTGTTTTGGGGTTTAGGGTTTAGGTTTACTTGTTTGGGTGTTATGTGGTATTGGATTTTAGTATTTGTGGGTTTTAGAGTTTAGAATTTTAGGGTTTCAGGGTTTACGGTTTACGGTTTTAGGGTTTTAAGATTTTACGGTTTTCGATTTAGGGGTTATGGAAATTTAGGGTTTAGAGTTTTATATGTTACGGTTTTTTGGAAGTTTAGGTTTAGGGTTAACCGTTATCTTTTGATTTTGAGTGTTTACGCTAAGTAATCATACATCTTTAAAACTCTATAATTTTAGGGTTACCGATTTTGGGGGTTATGTGGTTTTGGATTCCAGTGTTTTGGGGTTTGGGGTTTAGGTTTATTTTTTTTGGGTCTTATGTGGTATTGGATTTTAGTATTTGTTGGTTTTAGAGTTTAGAATTTTAGGGTTTTATGGTTTACGGTTTACGGTTATAGGGTTTTAAGATTTTACGGTTTTCGATTTAGGGGTTATGGAAATTTAGGGTTTAGAGTTTTATTTATTGGGGTTTCGGGAAGTTTAGGTTTAGGGTTAACGGTTATCTTTTTATTTTTAGTGTTTACGCTAAGTAATCGTACATCTTTAAATTTTATAATTTTAGGGTTACAGATTTTGGGGGTTATGTGGTTTTGGATTCCAGTGTTTTGGGGTTTAGGGTTTAGGTTTATTTTTTTTGGGTCTTATGTGGTATTGGATTTTAGTATTTGTTGGTTTTAGAGTTAAAATTTAGGGTTTAGAGTTTTATTCGTTGGGGTTTTCGGGAAGTTTAGGTTTAGGGTTAACCCTTATCTTTTGATTTTGAGTGTTAAGCTAAGTAATCGTACATCTTTAAAATTTTATTATTTTAGGGTTACTTGTTTACGGGGTTATGTGGTTTTGGACTCTAGTGTTTTTGTGTTTAGGGTTTAGGTTTATTTGTTTTGGGTGTTATGATGTATTGGATTTTAGTATTTTGGGGTTTTAGAGTTTAGAATTTTAGGGTTTTAGTGTTTACGGTTTACGGTTTTAAGGTTTTAAGGTTTTACGGTTTTCGATTTAGGGGTTATGGAAATTTAGGGTTTAGAGTTTTATTTATCGGGGTTTCGGGAAATTTAGGTTTAGGGTTAACGGTTATCTTTTTATTTTTAGTGTTTACGCTAAGTAATCGTACATCTTTAAATTTTATAATTTTAGGGTTACAGATTTTGGGGGTTATGTGGTTTTGGACTCCAGTGTTTTGGGGTTTAGGGTTTAGGTTTATTTTTTTTGGGTCTTATGTGGTATTGGATTTTAGTATTTGTTGGTTTTAGAGTTTAGAATTTTAGGCTTTTAGGGTTTACGGTTTACAGTTTTAGTGTTTTAAGGTTTTACGGTTTTCGATTTAGGGGTTATGGAAATTAAGGGTTTAGAGTTTTATTTGTTGGGGTTTTCGGGAAGTTTAGGTTTTGGGTTAACCGTTATCTTTTGATTTTGAGTGTTTAGGCTAAGTAATCGTACATCTTTAAAATTTTATGATTTTAGGGTTACTGGTTTTGGGGGTTATGTGGTTTTGGATTCTAGTGTTTTGGCGTTTAGGGTTTAGGTTTACTTGTTTTGGGTGTTATGTGGTATTGGATTTTAGTATTTTGGGGTTTTTGAGTTTAGAATTTTAGGGTTTAAGTGTTTACGGTTTACGGTTTTAGGGTCTTAAGGTTTTACGGTTTTCGATTTAGGGGTTAGGGAAATTTAGGGTTTAGAGTTTTATTTGTTGGGGTTTTCGGGAAATTTAGGTTTAGGGTTAACCCTTATCTTTTGATTTTGAGTGTTTAAGCTAAGTAATCGTACATCTTTAAAATTTTATTATTTTAGGGTTACTGGTTTACGGGGTTATGTGGTTTTGGACTCTAGTGTTTTTGTGTTTAGGGTTTAGGTTTATTTGTTTTGGGTGTTATGATGTATTGGATTTTAGTATTTTGGGGTTTTAGAGTTTAGAATTTTAGGGTTTTAGTGTTTACGGTTTACGGTTTTAAGGTTTTAAGGTTTTACAGTTTTCGATTTAGGGGTTACGGAAATTTAGGGTTTAGCATTTTATTTGGTGGGGTTTTCAGAAAGTTTTT
This sequence comes from Luffa acutangula, assembly GCA_036850905.1. Classification (NCBI taxonomy): domain Eukaryota; kingdom Viridiplantae; phylum Streptophyta; class Magnoliopsida; order Cucurbitales; family Cucurbitaceae; genus Luffa; species Luffa acutangula. Next base: position 189,415 of record JAZFAW010000018.1, on the reverse strand, counting down.
GTTTAGGGTTTACCGTTATCTTTTGATTTTGAGTGTTTAGGCTAAGTAATCGTACATCTTTAAAACTTTATGAATTTAGGGTTACCGGTTTTGGGGGTTATGTGGTTTTGGATCTAGTGTTTTGGGGTTTAGTGTTTAGGTTTATTTTTTTTGGGTGTTATGATGTATTGGATTTTAGTATTTTTGTGTTTTAGAGTTTAGAATTTTAGGGTTTTAGTGTTTACGGTTTACGGTTTTAGGGTTTTTAGGTTTTACCGTTTTCGATTTAGAATTTTTAAAATTTTATTGTTACCGGTTTTGGGGGTTATGTGGTTTTCGATTTTAGAGTTTTGGGGTTCAAGGGTTAGGTTTACGGGATTTGGGCGTTATGTGGTTTTTTATATTAGTATTTTGGGGTTTTAGAGTTTAGAATTTTAGGGTTTTAGGGTTTACTGTTTATGGTTTTAGGGTTTTAGGGTTTTAAGGTTTTAGGGTTTTCGGTTTACATTTAGGGTTTACAGTTTTATTTGTTGGGGTTTTCGGGAAGTTTAGGTTTAGGGTTTACCGTTATCTTTTGATTTCTAGTGTTTAGGCTATGTAATCATACATCTTCAAAATTTTAAAATTTTAGGGTTACCGATTTTGTGGGTTATGTGGTTTTGGATTTTCGTGTTTTGGGGTTTAGGGGTTATGTGTACGGGTTTTTGGGGTTATGTGGTTTTGGATTTTAGTATTTTGGTGTTATTGAGTTTAGAATTTTAGGGTTTTATTGTTTGTCGTTTATGGTTTTAGCGTTTTAGGTTTTTAAGGTTTTGGGTTTTCGGTTTAGGGGTTATGGACATTTAGGGTTTAAAGTTTTATTTGTTTGGGTACTCGGGAAGTTTAGGTTTAGGGTTTTACGTTATCTTTTGATTTTGAGTGGTTAGGCTAAGTAATAATACAGCTTCAAAATTTTAAATTTTTCGGGTTACCGATTTTTTGCGTTATGTGGTTTTGGATTTTAGTGTTTTGGGGTTTAGGGGTTAGGTTTACGGGTTTTGGGGGTTATGTTGTTTTGGATTTTAGTATTTTGGGGTTTTAGAGTATAGAATATTTGTATTTAGGGTTTACGGTTTATGGTTTTAGGGTTTTAGGGTTTTAAGGTTTTAGGGTTTTAAGGTTTTAGGGTTTTCGGTTTAGGGGTTATGGACATTTAGGGTTTCGAGTTTTATTTGTTGGGCTTTTTGGGAAGTTTAGGTTTAGGGTTTACCGTGATCTTTTGATTTTGAGTGTTTAGGCTAAGTAATCATAAAACTTCAAAATTTTAAAATTTTATTGTTGCCGATTTTGGGGGTTATGTGGTTTTGATTTTAGTGTTTTTAGGTTCAAGGGTTAGGTTTACCAGTTTTGGGCGTTATGTGGTTTTTTATATTAGGATTTTGTTGTTTTAGAGTTTAGAATTTCAGGGTTTTAGGGTTTACGGTTTATGGTTTTAGGGTTTTAAGGTTTTAGGGTTTTCGGTTTAGGGGTCATGGACATTTAGGGTTTAGAGTTTTATTTGTTGGGGTTTTCGGGAAGTTTAGGTTTAGGGTTTACCGTTATCTTTTGATTTCTAGTGTTTAGGCTATGTAATCATACATCTTCAAAATTTTAAAATTTTAGGGTTACGGTTTATGGTTTTAGGGATTTAGGGTTTTACGGTTTTAGGGTTTTCGGTTTAGGGGTTATGGACATTTAGGGTTTAGAGTTTTATTTGTTGGGATTTTCGGGAAGTTTTGGTTTAGGGTTTACTGTTATCTTTTGATTTTGAGTGTTTAGGCTAATTGATCGTACAACTTCAAAATTCTAAAATTTTAGGGTTACGTGTTTTGGGAGTTATGTGGTTTTTGATTTTAGTGTTTTGGGGTTTAGGGGTTAGGTTTACGGGTTTTAGGGGTTATGTGGTTTTGGATTTTAGTATTTTGGGGTCTTAGAGTTTAAAATTATAGGGTTTTAGGGTTTATGGTTTATGGTTTTAGGGTTTTAAGGCTTTAGGGTTTTCGGTTTAGGGGCTATGGACATTTAGGGTTTCGAGTTTTATTTGTTTGGCTTTTCGGGAAGTTTAGGTTTAGGGTTCACCATAATCTTTTGATTTTTAGTATTTAGGCTAAGTAATCATACAGCTTCAAAATTTTAAAATTTTATTGTTACCGGTTTTGGGGGTTATGTGGTTTTGAATTTTAGTGTTTTGGGGTTCAAGGGTTAGGTTTATGGGATTTGGTCGTGATGTGGTTTTTGATTTTAGTATTTTGGTGTTTTATAGTTTAGAATTTTAGGGTTTTTGGGTTTTAGAGTTTTAAGGTTTTAGGGTTTTCGGTTTAGGGCTTATGGACATTTAGGGTTTCGAGTTTTATTTGTTGGTCTTTTCGGGAAGTTGAGGTTTAGGGTTTACCGTTATCTTTTGGTTTTTAGTTTTTAGGCGAAGTAATCATACAGCTTCAAAATTTTAAAATTTTAGGGTTACCGATTTTGTTGGTTATGTGGTTTTGGATTTTAGTGTTTTGGGGTTTAGGGGTTAGGTTTACGGGTTTTTGGGGTTATGTGATTTTGGATTTTAGTATTTTGGGGTTTTAGAGTTTAAAATTTTAGGGTTTTAGGGTTTACGGTTTATGGTTTTAGGGTTTTAGGGTTTAAAGGTTTTAGGGTTTTCGGTTTAGGGGTTATGGACATTTAGGGTTTAGAGTTTTATTTGTTAGGGTTTTCGGGAAGTTTAGGTTTAGCGTTTACCGTTATCTTTTGATTTTGAGTGTTTAGGCTATGTAATCACATACATCTTCAAAATTGTAAAATTTTAGGGTTAAGGTTTATGGTTTTCGGGATTTAGGGTTTTAAGGTTTTAGGGTTTTCGGTTTAGGGGTTATGGACATTTAGGGTTTAGAGTTTTATTTGTTGGGATTTTCGGGAAGTTTTGGTTTAGGGTTTACTGTTATCTTTTGATTTTGAGTGTTTAGGCTAATTGATCGTACAACTTCAAAATTCTAAAATTTTAGGGTTACGTGTTTTGTGAGTTATGTGGTTTTTGATTTTAGTGTTTTGGGGTTTTAGAGTTTAGAATTATAGGGTTTTAGGGTTTACGGTTTATGTTTTTAGGGTTTTAGGGTTTTCAGTTTAGGGGTTATGTACATTTAGGGTTTCGAGTTTTATTTGTTGGGCTTTTCGGGAAGTTTAGGTTTAGGGTTTACCGTTATCTTTTGATTTTGAGTGTTTAGGCTAAGTAATCATACAACTTCAAAAATTTAAAATTTTCGGGTTACCGATTGTTTGGGTTATGTGGTTTTTGATTTTAGTGTTTTGTGGTTTAGGGGTTACGTTTACGAGTTTTGGGGGTTATGTGGTTTTTGATTTTAGTATTTTGGGGTCTTAGAGTTTAAAATTTTAGGGTTTTAGGGTTTATGGTTTATGGTTTTAGGGTTTTAGGGTTTTAAGGCTTTAGGGTTTTCGGTTTAGGAGCTATGGACATTTAGGGTTTCGAGTTTTATTTGTTGGGATTTTCGGGAAGTTTTGGTTTAGGGTTTACCGTAATCTTTTGATTTTGAGTGTTTTTGCTAAGTAATCGTACAACTTCAAAATTTTAAAATTTTATTGTTACCGGTTTTGGGGATTATGTTGTTTTGGATTTTGGTGTTTTGGGGTTCAAGGGTTAGGTTTATGGGATTTGGGCGTTATGTGGTTTTTTATTTTAGTATTTTGGGGTTTTATAGTTAAAAATTTTAGAGTTTTAGGGTTTTAGGGTTTTAAGGTTTTAGGGTTTTCGATTTAGGGGTTATGGACATTTACTTTTTCGAGTTTTATTTGTTGGTCTTTTCGGGAAGTTGAGGTTTAGGGTTTCCCGTTATCTTTTGATTTTTAATGTTTAGGGGAAGTAATCATACAACTTCAAAATTTTAAAATTTTAGGGTTACCGATTTTGTGGGTTATGTGGTTTTGGATTTTAGTGTTTTGGGGTTTGGGGGTTAGGTTTACGGGTTTTTGGGGTTATGTGGTTTTGGATTTTAGTATTTCGGGGTTTTAGAGTTTAGAATTTACGGTTTTAGGGTTTGGTTTATGGTTTTGGGGTTTTAGGGTTTTAGGGTTTGAAGGTTTTAGGGTTTTCAGTTTAGGGGTTATGGACATTTAGGGTTTAAAGTTTTATTTGTTGGGGTATTCGGGAAGTTTACGTTTAGGGTTTACCGTTATCTTTTGATTTTGAGTGTTTAGGCTAAGTAATCGTAAGCTTCAAAATTTTAAAATTCTAGTGCTACCGATTTTTTGGGTTATGTGGTTTTGGATTTTAGTGATTTGGGGTTTAGGGGTTAGGTTTACGGGTTTTGGGGGTTATGTGGTTTTGGATTTTAGTATTTTGGGGTTTTAGAGTTTAGAATTTACGGTTTTAGGGTTTGGTTTATGGTTTTAGGGTTTTAAGGTTTTATGGTTTTCGCTTCAGGGGTTATGGACATTTAGTGTTTAAAGTTTTAGTTGTTGGGGTATTCGAGAAGTTTAAGTTTAGGGTTTACCGTTATCTTTTGATTTTGAGTGTTTAGGCTAAGTAATCGTACAGCTTTAAAATTTTAAAATTCTAGGGTTACCGATTTTTTGGGTTATGTGGTTTTGGATTTTAGTGTTTTGGGGTTTAGGGGTTAGATTTACGGGTTTTGGGGGTTATGTGGTTTTGGATTTTAGTATTTTTGGGTTTTAGAGTTTAAAATTTTAGGGTTTTAGGGTTTACGGTTTATGGTTTTGGGGTTTTAGGGTTTTAAGGTTTTAGGGTTTTCGGTTTTGGGGTTATGAACATTGAGGGTTTCGAGTTGCATTTGTTGGGCTTTTCAAGAAGTGTAGGTTTAGGGTTTACCGTAATCTTTTTTATTTTGAGTGTTTAGGCTAAGTAATCATACTGCTTCAAAATTTTAAAATTTTAGGGTTACCGATTTTGAGGTTTATGTGGTTTTTGATTTTAGTGTTTTGGGGTATAAGGGTTAGGTTTACGGGTTTTGAGGGTTGTGTGGTTTTGGATTTTAGTATTTTGGGGTTTTAGACTTTAGAATTTTAGGGTTTTAGGGTTTACGGTTTATGGTTTTAGGGTTTTAGGGTTTTAAGGTTTTAGGCTTTTCGGATTAGGGGTTATGGATATTTAGGATTTAGAGTTTTATTTTTTGGGGTTTTAAGGAAGTTTAGGTTTAGGGTTTACCGTTATCTTTTTATTTTGAGTTTTTAGGCTAAGTAATCGTACATCTTCAAAATTTTAAAATTTTAGGGTTACGGGTTTTGGTGGTTACGTGGTTTTGGATTTTAGTTTTTTTGTGTTTTAGAGTTTAGAAATTTAGGGTTTTAGGGTTTGAAGGTTTTAGGGTTTTCGGTTTAGGGGTTATGGACATTTAGGGTTTAGAGTTTTATTTGTTGGTGTTTTAGGGAAGTTTAGGTTTAGGGTTTACCGTTATCTTTTGATTTTGAGTGTTTAGGCTAAGTAATTGTACATCTTCAAAATTTTAAAATTTTAGGGTTACGTGTTTTGGGTGTTATGTGGTTTCTGATTTTATTGTTTTGGGGTTTTAGAGTTTAGAATTTTTTGGTGTTAGGGTTTACGGTTTACGGTTTTAGGGTTTTAGGGTTTTCAGTTCACGGGTTATGGATGTTTAGGGTTTAGAGTTTTATTTGTTGTGGTTTTAGGGCAGTTTAGGTTTAGGGTTTACCGTTATCTTTTGATTTTTATAGTTTAGGCTGAGTAATCGTACATCTTCAAAATTTTAAAATTTTAGGGTTACGGGTTTTAGGGGTTATGTGGTTTTGGATTTTAGTGTTTTGGGGTTTTAGAGTTTAGAATTTTAGGGTTTTAGGGTTTACGGTTTATGGTTTTTGGGTCTTAGGGTGTTAAGGTTTTAGGGTTTCAGATTTAGGGGTTGTGGATATTTAGGATTTAGAGTTTTATTTTTTTGGGTTTTAAGGAAGTTTAGGTTTCGGGTTTACCGTTATCTTTTGATTTTGAGTGTTTAGGCTAAGTAATCGTACATCTTCAAAATTTTAAAATTTTAGGGTTACGGGTTTTGGTGGTTACGTGGTTTTGGATTTTAGTTTTTTTGTTTTTTAGAGTTTAGAATTTTAGGGTTTTAGGGTTTGAAGGTTTTAGGGTTTTCGGTTTAGGGGTTATGGACATTTAGGGTGTAGAGTTTTATTTGTTGGGGTTTTAGGGAAGTTTAGGTTTAGGGTTTACCGTTATTTTTCTATTTTGAGTGTTTAGGCTAAGTAATCGTACATCTGCAAAATTTTAAAATTTTAGGGTTACGGGTTTTGGGGGTTATGTGGTTTAGCAATTTAGTGTTTTGGGGATTTAGAGTTTAGAATTTTAGGGTTTTAGGGTTTAAGTTTTATGGTTTTTAGGTTTTAGGATTTAGGGTTTTCGGTTTAACGGTTATGGACATTTAGGGTTTAGAGTTTTATTTGTTGGGGTTTTCGGGAAGTTTAGGCTTATCTTTGGATTTTGAGTGTTTAGGCTAATTAAATGTGCAAATTCAAAATTTAAAAAATTTTGGGTTACGGGTTTTGGGGTTATGTGTTCTTGGATTTTAGTGTTTTGTGATTTTAGTGTTTTGGGGTTTTACAGTTTAGAATTTTAGGGTTTATGGCTTTAAGGTTTTGGGTTTTAGGGTTTTTGGTTTAGGGGTTATGGACATTTAGGGTTTAAAGTTTTATTTGTTATGGTTTTGGCGAAAATTAGGTTTAGGGGTTACCGTTATCTTTGGATTTTGAGTGTTTAGGCTAATTAATCGTGCATCTTCAAAGATTTAAAATTTTTGGGTTATGGGTTTTGGGGGTTATGTGGTTTTTTATTTTAGTGTTTTGGGGTTTAGAGTTTAGAATTTTAGGGTTTTAGGGTTTACGGTTTATGGTTTTAGGGTTTTGAGGTTTTAGGGTTTTCGGTTTAGGGGTTATGGACTTTTAGGGTTTAGAGTTTTATTTGTTGGGTTTTTCGAGAAGTTTAGGTTTAGGGTTTACCGTTTTCTTTGGAATTTGAGTGTTTAGGCTAAGTAATCGTGCATCTTCAAAATTTTAAAATTTTAGGGTTACGGGTTTTGGGGGTTATGTGGTTTTGGATTTTAGTGTTTTGGGGTTTTAGAGTTTAGAATTTTAGGGTTTTAGGGTTTACGGTTTTTGGTTTTAGGGTTTTAGGGTTTTCGGTTTAAGGGTCATGGACATTTAGAGTTTAGAGTTTTATTTGTTGGGGTTTTAGGGAAATTTAGGTTTAGGGTTTACCGTTATCTTTTGATTTTGAGTGTTTAGGCTAAGTAATCGTACATCTGCAAAATTTTAAAATTTTAGGGTTACGGGTTTTGGGGGTTATGTGGTTTAGCATTTTCGTGTTGTGGGGTTTTAGAGTTTAGAATTTTAGGGTTTTTGGGTTTATGGTTTATGGTTTTAAGGTTTTATGATTTTAGGGTTTTCGGTTTAAGGGTTATGGACATTTAGGGTTTAGAGTTTTATTTGTTGGGGTTTTCTGGAAGTTTAGGCTTATTTTTGGATTTTGAGTGTTTAGGCTAATTAATCATGCATCTTCAAAATTTAAAAATCTTTGGGTTACGAGTTTTGGGGGTTATGTGGTCTTGGATTTTAGTGTTTTGATGTTTTAGAGTTTAGAATTTTAGGGTTTTAGGATTTACGGTTTATGGTTTTAGGTTTTAGGGTCTTCGGTTTAGGGTTTACGGGTTTTGGGGGTTATTTGGTTTAGGATTTTAGTGTTTTGGGGTTTTAGAGTTTAGAATTGTAGGGTTTTAGGGTTTACGGTTTATGGTTTTAGGGTGTTAGGGTTTTAATGTTTTACGGTTTTCGGTTTAGGGGTTATGGATATTTATGGTGTAGAGTTTTATTTGTTGGGGTTTTAGGGAAGTTTAGGTTTGGGGTTTATCGTTATCTTTTGATTTTGTATTAGGCTAAGTAATCGTACATCTTCAAAATTTTAAAATTTTAGGGTTACGGGTTTTGAGGGTTATGTTGTTTAGGATTTTAGTGTTTTGGGGTTTTAGAGTTTAGAATTTTAGGGTTTTAGGGTTTAAGGTATATGGTTTTAAGGTTTTAGGGTTTAGGGTTTTCGGTTCAGGGGTTATGGACATTTAGGGTTTAGAGTTTTATTTGTTGGGGTTTTCGAGAAGTTTAGGTTTAGGGTTTACCGTTTTCTTAGGAATTTGAGTGTTTAGGCTAAGTAATTTGAGTGTTTTAGGGTGTTAGGGTTTTAAGGTTTTACGGTTTTCGGTTTAGGGGTTATGGATATTTAGGGTGTAGAGTTTTATTTGTTGGGGTTGTAGGGAAGTTTAGGTTTGGGGTTTACCGTTATCTTTTGATTTTGTATTAGGCTAAGTAATCGTACATCTTCAAAATTTTAAAATTTTAGGGTTACGGGTTTTGGGGTTTATGTTGTTTTGGATTTTAGTGTTTTGGGGTTTTAGAGTTTAGAATTTTAGGGTTTTAAGGTTTACGGGTTATGGTTTTAGGGTTTTTGGGTTTTCGGTTCAGGGGTTATGGACATCTAGGGTTTAGAGTTTTACTTGTTGGGGTTTTAGGGAAGTTTAGGTTTAGGGGTTACTGTTATCTTTTGGTTTTGAGTGTTTAGGCTAAGTAATTGTACATCTTCAAAATTTTAAAATTTTAGGGTTACGTGTTTTGGGGGTTATGTGGTTTTGGATTTTAGTGTTTTGGGGTTTTAGAGTTTTGATTTTTAGGGTTTTTGGATTTACGGTTTATGGTTTTAGGGTTTTAAGGTTTTAGGGTTTTTCGGTTTAGGGGTTATGGACATTTAGGATTTAGAGTTTTATTTGTTGGGGTTTTAGGGAAGTTTAGGTTTAGGGTTTACCGTTATCTTTTGATTTTGAGTGTTTAGGCTAAGTAATCGTACATCTTCAAAATTTTAAAATTTTAGGGTTACGGGTTTTGGGGTTATGTGGTTTAGGATTTTAGAATTTTAGGATTTTAGTGTTTTAAAGTATATGGTTTTAAGGTTTTAGGGTTTTAGGGTTTTCGATTTAGGGGTTATGGACATCAATGATATCTAAAATATTTGTTCAAAAATTAAACAAAATTCTTCTATTTATTTATTTAGTATAAATTTTAAACATGAGATGAATATTTGTTACTCTTTTTTTTTTTGAAAAAGAATATTTGTTACTCTTTAAATTTCCAATAAAGTCATGAAAGTCCTATTGATTATATATATATATATATATATATATATATATAAATTCGTCAAACTTATCTTAAAGATTTACATTTGTTGCAATATATAAAATAAAATATTCGTCAACTTATCTTGTTATATAAAATATATAATCATCTAAATTTCAAAATACAATGATTTAGCTAAAGATCTTTTTTTTTTTACGAGAAGATTTATCTAAAGATTTACGGTTGCAATATACAATGCAATTACACAAATTCATATATTTATGGTTCCACTGAGTATATTATGCAAGATTTAACAATGAAGGAGGGTTTTTGTTCAAAAAAAAAAAAAAAAAAAACAATGAAGGAGGGTTTCAATTCAACTTCATTCAAGCTTCAAAAGAAAAAAAAATCAACATTTATCTGTTTAAAAAAAAGTCATATTTCATTTATCTTTGTAAAAAAAAAAAAATCAACTTCATTTATTATTATAAAAAAAACCAAATTCATTTTTTTTTAAAGAACTTCGTTTATTATTATTAAAAAGAAACCAACTTCATTTATTTATCAAAAAAATGGAATTTTTTTTCTTTTTTTGAAAAGGAAAAAAAAACTTCCTTTAAGTTTTTTTTTTTTTTTTTTTTTTTTATAATAACTTCTTTTAAGAAGTATCAGCCAGTCAATAAAAAAAATTATATATATATATATTAGCTGGAAAGTAAAAAAAAAAAAAATCGGAGTAAGTTTTTATTTTTTTGAAAATTACAGTAAGTATCATTAAGTATCATTTAATGACGTAATCAGGGATTTGATTCTGTTTTCAAAACTGTAACCGTAAGTAATTAATTTCGACACGCTCCCCACGCTCCAACGGATCTTTTTACAACCTATTAATCCCAATTTCCTTTTGCGATCGAAGACTCACTCCATTTTTCCTCCTTAGGCTTCAGGGCTCTGCGAAATCGCGTCTCTCATGGCGACTGCCGGCACCACCGTCTCTCCGCCGTCAACTCCGCCGCTCTATGGGATCTCCGGAATGACCCTGCTTCGGTATGTTTTCTACTCTCGTTTTCTGTTTTCAATCACTAACCCTAGAAAATCAGGGTTTTTTCAATCACTAACCCTAGAAAATCAGGGTTTTAAAATCGATTTCTCTCTGACTTCAGGGCTCTGCGAAATCGCGTCTCTCATGGCGACTGCCGGCACCACCGTCTCTCCGCCGCTCTATGGGATCTCCGGAATGACCCTGCTTCGGTATGTTTTCTACTCGTCCTGTTTTCAATTACTAACACTAGAAAATCAGGGTTTTAAAATCGATTTCTCTCTGACTTCATCAGGGCTCTGCGAAATAGCGTCTCTCATGGCGACTGCCCGCACCACCGTCTCTCCGCCGTCAACTCCGCCGCTCTATGGGATCTCCGGAATGACCCTGCTTCGGTATGTTTTCTGCTCTCGTTTTCTATTTTCAATTACTAACCCTTGAAAACCAGGGTTTTTTCAATCACTAACCCTATAAAATCAGGGTTTCTTCAGGGCTCGCGAAGTCAGCGAAGTCAGCGAAGTCATCTCTCATGCACCATTGGAGATCTCTGAAATGATCCACGGTATGTTTTTCTACTCTGTCTTTTGTGAAAATCACCAAACCCTAGAAAATTAGGGGTTTAAATTGATTTCTACTCTGTCTTTGGTGATATTGTTGTTTAAATGTGAGTGTTAGATTAGAACACTGATGTTGAAGAACAAAATAAGTAATTGCTTGTGAATAACCCTGTTAATTACTTTACATTATTTATGTGTTGATCGAAAGAGAGTATATAATGATGTAAACTTTGTGTGTGCTGTTTGGACTGCAGGTGAACAAGTATGATATTGATGCTGTTTTGTTTTGGGGTGTATCTCCTCTAAATTACCTATCTTGGAGGTTAGTATAGTAACTATATATCTATGTTTTCTAATTTTAAAGCAAATAACTATATTTGAATTCCTGGTTAATGGTTTTTTTAAGTACAAACAGTTAATGATTGACATATTATTAATTTGTTCATGAAAATTTCAGATAACCAAATTCTGGAGTTCATGGAATATTATGATATTAGAATGTATTAAAGCTTCAATCAGAATTGGTACGTTCTCAAACTCCAATCGCTTTACATTATTTATGTTAGAACTGCATATGGAATGAAAGCACCTAGCTATGATCTTAACAAACCCTTCCAATTTTTTTTCTCTTCAAAATTTGACTTTCTAACTTCTTTTATCTCCTAAATTCCCTCTTCTTTCATCATACAATTTGTATTTTTCACTCCCGAAACTTTTCCTCTAGAATTCCTTTTCTAGAATTTATCTAAAGATTTTCAAAAACTCTTTTTGATCTTTTCTTGATTTTTATCTCTTCAAGAAAACTTTTTTTAAGCGTTTTTCTTCAAAATTTTTTAAACCACTTTTGTCTAATTTTAATTTCAAACATTTTCTCTTCAAAGATTTTTTCTCTTTCTAACTTCTGTTATCTCCAAAATGCTCTTTCCAAAGATTTTTCTAATTTATTTTTTACTTCCTAAATTGTTTTCTCTTAGAATTTATCCCTCACACATTTACTTTTATTCAAAAGTTGTCTCTTTTCCACTCAAAAAGTTTTGTTTCAAATCTTTTGTTCTTCAAATTTGTCTCTCTGGTTCCAACTTCTTTTATCTCATGATTTTTTCACGAAAACTTTTTCTTTACATCGTCTCGTTTTTATCTCTTTACAATAGCTTTCATAAATTCTTTTGTTTTGCCTCCAAATGCTTCTCTGTTTAAGGGTTTTTTTTATTCTTAAAATGTTACTTAAAACTTTTTCTGATTTAAAATTGTTTGTTCGAAATTTGCGTTTTCTTGATTTTTCTCACTTTCTAATGTTTTCTTAAAAATTTCTCTGTTTTCCGACCTTGGTTTTCTAAAAAATATATCTTCAAAATTTTGCTTTCCACCTTTTCAAAATGCATCTCTTTTTAATATTTTCAATTAAAAGTTTTTATTTTATCTTTTTTCTAGAATTTATCACCTTTTTTCAAACTTCTCTCCAAAAAGTTTTACTTTTTCCTTATTCAAATGTTTCAAATGTTTTCATTTTCCGAATGCTTCTCTTTTTAAGGTTTCTTTTCTTTAATTTGTCCATAAAACTTTTTCCTCTTTAAAACTGTTTATTCAAAATTTTCAAATATTTTCTTAAAAATTCCTCTGTTTTCCTTTAAAAAAAAATCCTCTGTTTTCCAACCTCAGTTTTCTAAAAACTATCTCTTCAAAATCTTTTTAATATTTTTTATTAAAATTTTTTACTTAACTTTTTTTCAACTTCAATTTTTTAAAAAATATCTCTTGAAAATGTTTATCTCTTTTTAATATTTTTTATTAAATGTTTTTACTGATTTTTTTGGCTAGAATTCATCTCAAAACCCTTTTTCAAATATTTCCCTATTTTAACTTCATTTCAAACGCTTACATTTTCCAAATGCTTATCTTTTTTAAGTTTTTTTATCTTTAAAACTTTTTTCGGTTTAAAATTGTTTCTTCAACATTTGCGTTTTCTTGATTTCTCACTTTTCTTAAAAACTTCTCTTTTTTCCAACCTCCGTTTTCTTCACCTTTTTTCAAATTTTTTTCTCCGAAAATTTTTCCTTTTTCAAATGTTTCCCTCTTTTAACTTCCATTTCAAATGTTTTCATTTTCCAAATGGCCTCTCTTTTTAAGTTTTGTTTTTCCTTAAAACTTTTTCCTGTTTAAAATTGTTTCTTCAAAATTTTCGTTTATTTTTTCTCCCTTTCAAAATGTTTTCTTATTAATTTCTCATTTTTCATCCTCAGTTTTCTAAAAAAATCTCTTAAAAACTTGTCTTTCCAACTTTTTATTTTCAAAAGTTTTCCTTTTCAAAATGCATATCTTTTTAATAATTTTTTCTTAAATGTTTTTACTTAAAAGTTTTCTCTCCAAAATTTTTACTTTTTCCTTTTTCAAATGTTTCCCTCTCTTTTAACTTCAGCTCAAAATTTTCTTTTTAAGGTTTTTTTTCTTAAATTTTCCTGAAAACTTTTTCCTTTAAATTGTTTCTTCCAAATTTGCGTTTTCTTTATTGATCTCACTTTCGAAAAATTTCTCTGTTTTCCAATTTCAGTTTTCTAAAAAATATCTCTTGAAAAATTGTCTTTCCAACTTCTTTTTATCTTTCAAAGGTTTTCCTTTTCAAAATGTCATCTCTTTTTAATACTTTTTTTTTATTAAAAGTTGTTACTTTTTTTTTCTAGAATTTTTTTTCAAAACCTTCTTTCAACTTTTCTCTCCAAAATGTTTAGTTTTTCCTTTCTCAAATGTTTCGTTTTTTTCTTAAATTTTTCCTTGATTTTTTTTCTGTTTAAAATTGTTTTCTTAAAAATTTCTCAACCCCAGTTTTCTAAAAAAAATATCTCTTGAAAACGTGCCTTTCCAACCTCTTTTTATCTTCAAATGTTTTCCATTTCAAAATGCTCATGTCTTTTTAATATTTTTTTATTAAATGTTTTTATGTAATTTTTTTATAGAATTTATCTCGAAACTCTTTTTATTAAAATTTTTTTCTCCAAAATTTTTTCCCTTTTTTCAAATATTTTTCAAATATTTCCTTCTTTTAACTCCATTTCAAACTTTTTCATTTTCCAAATGCTTATCTTTTTAAAGTTTTTTTTGTTAACGCAAATTTTTTCTAATCATGATTTCTCACTTTCTAATGTTTCTTCAAAATTTGTGTTTTCTTGATTTTTCTCACTTTCAAAATGTTTTCTTAAAAAATTCTTATCTTTCCATCCTCGATTTTCTTAAAAATCTCTTCAAGACTTATCTTTCCAACTCCTTTTTTTCTTCAAATGTTTTCCTTTTCAAAATGCATCTCTTTTTAATAATTTTTTATTTAATGTTTTTACTTAAAAGTTTTCTCTCCAAAATTTTTACTTTTTCCTAAATGTTTCCATCTTTTTTTATCTTCATCCAAAAATTTTCTTTCAAATGTTTTCATTTCCCAAATTAAGGTTTTTTTTTCCCTTCAATTTTCCTTAACTTTTTCCTTCAAAATGTTTTCTTAAAAATTTCTTATTTTGTCCATCCTCGGTTTTCTAAAAAATCTCTTCAAAACTTGTCTTTCCAATCCTTTTTATCTTCAAATGTTTTCCTTTTAAAAATGCATATCTTTTTAATATTTTTTATTAAATGTTTTTACTTAAAAGTTCTCTCCAAAATTTTTCCTTTTTCAAATGTTTCCTCTTTTAACTTCACTCAATTTTCTTTCAAAAGTTTTCATTTCCCAAATGCTTTTCTTTTAAAGTTTTTTTTTTAAAAAAAATTCCTTAACTTTTTCCTTCAAAATGTTTTCTAAAAATTTCTCATTTTTCCATCCTCAGTTTTCTAAAAAATCTCTTCAAAACTTGTTTTTCCAACTTTTTATCTTCAAATGTCTTCCTTTTCAAAATGAATCTCTTTTTAAAATGTTTTGACTTAAAAGTTCTCTCCAAAATTTTTAGACCCCGTTTGATAACCATTTGGTTTTTAGTTTTTGGTTTTTCAAAATTATGCTTGTTTTCTCTTAATTTATTTTTAATGATTTTCTCTTAATTATAAAATGATTTTCATCTTTAAAACATGGACATGGGGAGGGAAGTAGGTAACAAACCAAATAAATGTATAGGTAGAAGGAGGGTTTATAAGCTTAATTTTCAAAAACTAAAAGTGAAATGGTTATCAAATGGGGCCTTACTTTTTCCTTTTTCAAAATTTTCCCTCTTTTAACTTCATCCCAAAATTCTTTCAAATGTTTTCATATCCCAAATGCTTTTCTTTTTAATGTTTTTTTTCTTAAATTTTCCTTAAAACTTTTTCCTTCAAAATGTTTTCTTAAAAATTTATTATTTTTCCATCCTCAGTTTTCTAAAAAATCTCTTCAAAACTTGTTTTTCCAACTTCTTTTTATCTTCAAATGATTTCCTTTTCAAAATGCATCTCTTTATTAAATGTTTTTACTTAAAATTTTCTCTCCAAAAATTTTACTTTCAAATGTTTTTTCCCTCTTTTAACTTCACTCAAAATTTTCTTTCAAATGTTTTCATTTCCCAAATGCTTTTCTTTTTAAGGTTTTTTTTCTTAAATTTTTTCCATAAAACTTTTTCCTTCAAAATGTTTTCTTAAAAATTTCTCATTTTTCCATCCTCTGTTTTCTAAAAAAATCTCTTCAAAACTTGTTTTTCCAACTTCTTTTTATTTTCAAATGCTTTCCTTTTCAAAATGCATCTCTTTTTAATAATTTTTTATTAAATGTTTTTAGTTAAAAGTTCTCTCCAAAATTTTTACTTTTTCCTTTTTCAAATGCTTCCCTCATTTAACTTCATCCCAAAAGTTTCTTTGAAATGTTCTCATTTCCCAAATTTTCCTTAAAACCCTTTCCTTTAAAATGTTTCTTCAAAATTTGTGTTTTCTTTATTTTTTTCACTTTCAAATGTTTTCTTAAAAGTTCTCTGTTTTCCAACTTCCGTTTTCTAAAAAATATCTCTTGAAAACTTGTTTTTCCAACTTCTTTATCTTCAAATATTTTTCTTTTGAAAACATTCATCTCTTTTTAATATTTTTTATCAAATGTTTTTACTTTTTTTTTTTCTAGAATTTATCTCAAAACCTTTTTTCAATTTTTTTTTTCTCCAAAAATGTTTTCCTGTTTTAATTTCCTCCATTTCGAATGTTTTCATCTTCCAATTGCTTCTCTTTGTAAGTTTTTTTTCCTTGAAACTTATTCCTGTTTAAAATTATTTCTTCAAAATTTGTGTTTTCTTTATTTTTCTAACTTTCAAATTGTTTTCTTAAAAAATTCTCATTATTTCTTCAAAACTTGTCTTTCCAACTCATTTTTATCTTCAAATTTTTTCCTTTTCAAAATGCATCTCTTTTTAATAATTTTTTATTAAATGTTTTTACTTAAAAGTTCTCTCCAAATGTTTCCCTTTTTAACTTCACTCAAAATTTTCTTTCAAATGTTTTCATTTCCCAAGTGCTTTTCTTTTCAAGGTTTTTTTTTCCCTTATATTTTCCTTAAAACTCTTTTTTTTTTTTTTTTTTTTTTTTTTTTATCTTCCAAGTGTTTTCGTTTTCAAAATGCATCTCTTTTTAAGATTTTTTTTATTAAATGTTTTTACTTAAAAGTTTTCTCTCCAAAATTTTTACCTTTGTCCTTTTTCAAATGTTTCTCTCTTTTAACTTCAACTCAAAATTTTCTAAATGTTTTCATTTCCCAAATTCTTTTCTTTTTAAGGTTTTTTTTCTTAAATTTTCCTTAAAACTTTCATAAAACTTTCTCCTTTAAATTGTTTCTTCAAAATTTGTGTTCTCTTTATTTTTCTCACTTTCAAATGTTTTCTTAAAATTTCTCTGTGTTCCAACTTCCGTTTTCTAAAAACATCTCTTGAAAACTTGTCTTTCCAACTTCTTTATCTTCAAATCTTTTCCTTTTGAAAATGTTCATCTCTTTTTAATATTTTAAAACTTTTTTATTTTTCTCACTTTCAAATGTTTTCTTAAAATTTCTCTGTTTTCCAACTTTCGTTTTCTAAAAACATCTCTTGAAAACTTGTCTTTCCAACTTCTTTATCTTCAAATGCTTTCCTTTTGAAAATGTTCATCTCTTTTTAATATTTTAAAACTTTTTCCTTTAAATTGTTTCTTCAAAATTTGTGTTCTCTTTATTTTTCTCACTTTCAAATGTTTTCTTAATTTTTTTCTGTTTTCCAACTTCTGTTTTCTAAAAAACATCTCTTGAAAACTTGTCTTTCCAACTTCTTTATCTTTGAAAATGTTAATTTCTTTTTATCAATTATTTTTACTTAATTTTTTTCTACAATTTATCTCCAAACCCTTTTTTCCCTCTTTTAACTTCCATTTCAAATGTTTTCATCTTCCAAATGCTTCTCTTTTTAAGTTTTTTTTTTCCTTAAAACTTTTTCTTGTTTAAAATTGTTTCTTCAAAATTTGCATTTTCTATATTTCTCATTTTTCCATCCTCAGTTTTCAAAAAAAATATCTTCAAAAGTCTTTCCAACTCCTTTTTTATCTTCAAATGTTTTCCTTTTTAATAATTTTTTTATTAAATGTTTTTACTTAAAAGTTCTCTCCAAAATTTTTACTTTTTCCTTTTTCAAATGTTTCCCTCTTTTAACTTCACTCAAAATTTTCTTTCAAATGCTTTTCTTTTTAAGGTTTTTTTTTTCTTAAATTTTCCTTAAAATTTTTCCATCCTCAAACTTCTTTTTATCTTCAAATGTTTTCCTTTTCAAACGGTCTCTTTTTAATATGTTTTTATTAATTTTTTTTACTTAAAAGTTCTCTCCAAAATTTTTACTTTTTCATTTTTCAAATGTTTCCCTCTTTTAACTTCATCTGAAGAAAATGTTTTCATTTCCCAAATGCTTTTCTTTTTAAGGTTTTTTTTTTCTTAAATTTTCCTTAAAACTTTTCCTTTAAATTGTTTCTTCAAAATTTGTGTTTTATTTAATTTTTTCTCATTTTCAAATGTTTTCTTAAAATTTCTCTTTTTCTCAACTTTCGTTTTCTAAAAAATATCTCTTGAAAACTTGTGTTTCCAACTTCTCTTTATCTTCAAATGTTTTCCTTTTGAAAATGTTCATCTCTTTTTAATATTTTTTTAGCAAATGTTTTTAATTTTTTTCTAGAATTTATCTCAAAACCTTTTTCAAATTTTTTTCTCCAAACCTTTTTCAAATGTTTTCATTTCCCAGATCCTTTTCTTTCTTCCTAACTGATTCCTCTTTAAAATTGTTTCGGGAAAATTTTCTCTTTCAAATGTTTTCTACAAAGTTTGTCCCGTTTTCCAACTTCTTATATCTAAAAAAATCTGCTTTCAAACTCTCTGTTTTATCTCCAATAGTTTTTCTCTAAAAAGATTTTTCATCTTATACATTCTCTCAATTTTTTTGTCTAGAATTTATCTCAAAGTTTTCATAAAACTCTTTCTGGAAGTTATTTATTTAAAAAATTTCTTTCTTCAAATTGAATTAGAAAGCATTTGAATGTGAGAAGTTTTGAGATAATTTCCAGATAAAATTTTTCAAATTTTGTAGTTGTGTATAGATTTGAAGTGATTTATGACAAATTGATTGTCCGGAAATCAATTTTCCCTATTTCACTTCTCTATCCTAAGTTTCTTAATTCTGTTTTATGATAAAATATTTACCCTCCGTTTCTAACTTCCTTCACTTTCCCTTTTGCAGCAGGCCAACTCGGAATTTTATCTAGCTTTATCTTTTGTTGGGAGTTTGTTATTGAACTTTTATATCTTGTAGAATCTATATTTCTCCCTAGCATGTTGCATTTGCACCATGCGACTTTTATATCTTGTTTTTTTTATTTATTTTTTATTCAATTCTTTTCTTGAGTTGATTTTCTGTTTATTTGGTGTATGCTTTCTCTTTGTCCATAAATTATCGAATTGTTTGGGCCCTGTTTTTGAACCATTTGGTACAATGTTTTCATTTGGTGTTGGGTTCAATTATTTTCTTTAGTTGATTTTCTGTTTAACAATTTGCTGCTGTATGCTTCTCGTTGTCCATAAATTTTGGAATTGTTTGGGCCCGTTTTTTAACCATTTGGTACAATGTTCCATTTTTTTTTTCTTGGTGTTGGGTTCAATTCTTTTCTTTAGTTGATTTTCTGTTTAACAATTTGCTGCTGTATGCTTCTCTTTGTCCATAAATTATGGAATTGTTTGGGCACTGTTTTTTAACCATTTGGTACAATGTTCCATTTTTTTTATTGGTGTTGGGTTCAATTCTTTTCTTTAGTTGATTTTCTGTTTAACAATTTGCTGCTGTATGCATCTCTTTGTCCATAAATTATGGAATTGTTTATGCTTTTTCTGCTGTATGCTTCTCTTTCTCCATAAATTATGGAATTGTTTGGGCCCTGTTTTTTAACCATTTGGTACAATGTTCCATTTTTTTTTATTGGTGTTGGGTTCAATTCTTTTCTTTAGTTGATTTTCTGTTTAACAATTTGCTGCTGTATGCTTCTCTTTGTCCATAAATTATGGAATTGTTTATGCTTTTTTCAATGCATGGGATTTGTTCAATTTTTCTTTGTTGGTGAATATTTAACAATAATGAGATGGTTAAATATTTAATTTGTCCTTTTTGTGACGGAAGTTTCTTTATCCGTATTTAATTCGTTCAACAATGTGGGGTAGGGCATGGAATTGAGATGGTAAATTGATGTTCTAGATACTTTGGTGCCCTTGCAGTCGTGTGGTTATTGTCTTTCTTATTTGGGAGACTTTTAATTTTACCCATTTCACTTGTTTGAGACCATTTTTTTGGTTTACTTATTGCCCTTGCAGTGTGTTTTGTAGCATAATAAATTATGAATTGTGTTTTCTTTCTTATTTGATGGGATTTTAATTTTAATTTTGCTTCCTCTGTTTATTTGGCTTGGTTTTATTATTATTTAGTGGTAAGTTTTATCTTATCTGGTTTAATATTATTTAGTTATCAAATGTAGGTTTCTATTTTGCTTTGTTTTATGTATGAATTTTTTTAACTGATTTATCAGGGTAGTATAGTATATTTTGTAAAACCTTGACTATCTTTTATTTTTATATTTTGTTTAACATTTAAACTTCTTTTCTACCTTTTATTTGATGTTTCGTATCTTTTCGCCATTTTCTTTGTTGGTATTTTCCATTACAATTTTTATGTGTCAACCATCTAGTTTCACTTTTTTATATTAGTTTGTGTTTGGTTTTATATTTGTTACCTTTTTTTATTGATTTGTTTTTTATATATATTTATTTGGTTTCATCTTGAATATTTTTATTTTACGGATTGTTCAACTTTTGTTTCTCTTTATTATTAATTTATGAGTAGTTGGATTATCATTTTATTTTGAGAAGTGATATTCTGCAGTTTGTAGTTATTTTTTCATATGCAATATGTAAAGTTTATTTATTTTTCTTTGCATTTTCCTCTAGCTGGAAAATGCTTTTTTGAATGCATAATTTGTTCACTCTCTTTGTTGACAAATTTTGAGATGGTTCATTTTTCAAATTTTTAATTTGTCTTTTTTGTGATGGTAGTTTCTTTTTTTGTATTATAGTTCAAACTTGTGGGGTAGAGGATTGAATTAAGATGGTAATTGATGTTCTCTCTATTCGGTTATGTTCAAATTAGTTGTAAGTGATAGATTCAATACCTTTTTTTAGTTGATTTGTCACCTTTAAGTATAATATTTTGTTTCACATCTACTATTTTTTATTTTTACATTTTTTTAACCTTTGATTACTAATTCTAGTTGCCATCTTCTGTAATTCAATTAATATATATAGTTTTGTATTTTTGTTCTCTTTTTAAAGAGAAGATAGTATTTAGTTTTTTGTTAGCTTGCTGTTTAACTATGCTCTTCTCTTTGTTGTGGAAAATGAAAATGCTATGTAGTTTCTAGTTACAAAATGTAGAATTTAATTTACTTGTTTGGTATTTCCCACTCGAACTATTTCAAAGCTGGGACATATTATGGATTGCTATAGAATTATTTTGTAAAACCTTGACTTTTTTTTTATTTTTATATTTTGCTTAACATTTAATTATTAGTTTTGTCTCGATCACTCTTCTCTTGTATTTTATTGTGATGTCACTCTTGTATTGTATTTTATTTCTCTCTATAAATATATTTTTATGTCGGGTATCTTTTTGTAGTTTGTTTAATACATTTTTTTCCTTTTTTATGGGTCAACCATCTAGTTTCTCTTTTTTTATACTAGTTTGTTTGTTTTTAGATTTTAACCTTTTTTAATTGATTTGTTAGTTTGATATATTTATTTTGTTTCATCTGACTTTTTATTTATGCATTGATCAACTTTTTTATCTTTATTTAGCAATTTATAGGTTGGTGGATTTTCATTTTATGTGATATTCTCTATTTTCTAGTTCTTTTTCTTTTGCAAATTGCAAATTGTAGTTCCCTTTGCAGAATGCTTCTCAATGTCTTGTAACCATTTGGTGCTTTTTTTTTTTTTTTTTTGGTTTGACAATGGGGTGAGAAATATCAATTTTTTTATGTTTCGTTTAACATTTAATTATTAGTTCTCAATAACTCCTCTTGTATTTTATTAATACATAATTTCTTTTCTATATTTTATTTGATGTTTCGTATCTTTTGGTCATTTTCTTTGTTGGTATTTACCATTTAGTTTCACTATTTTTTTTTTTGACAATACATTTAGTTTTCACTTGTATATACTCATTTTTTTGGTTTTAGATTTTTTTTCATTGATTTGTTGATTTTTTACATTGCAATATGTAATTTTTTTTTTCTTTGGCATTTTTCTTGAACACTGTTTTTGTTGGTGAATGAGAATTAGAGTGCCCTTGGAGACTAAGTATTTTATTTAACATTCTGTAATTTCTAGTTTTTTTATATGAAATATGTAAAATTTATTTTTCTTTGTTGGCATTTTCCTCTAGCACTACGTTTTTTCAATGCATGGATTTGTTTAATTTGTCACTCTCTTTGTTGACAAATTATGAGATTGTTCAATTTTTTAATTTGTCTTTTTTGTGATAATAGTTTATTTTTTTATTTGCAGATCCCTATAAATAAGGGTTACTGTACTTGATCATACATTAATGAAGAATAGATCTCTTTTGAACATCCTGAGTCCCTTTCTCTTTCTCTCTGTTTAGTATTTTGAAATTTCGTATTAAAGTTCGTGGGATGGATTTGAGATGGTAATTGGTGTTCTATTTACTTAGGTATTTTCAAAGTGTTTTAGATTCAATACATTTTTTTTAGTTGATTTGTCACTTTTATAAAGAATATAGATATAGAAATATTTTGTTTTGCCTTTACTATTTTTTATTTTTACAGCCTTCTTTTTTAATTTAATAATATAATATATTTTTTTTTGTATCTTTTTTTACATTTTTATCTTGTTCTCTTTAAGATTCTTTGGTTGTTTGATTTTCATTTTATTTGGTATTTCTCACTTAGAACTATGCTTTTTAAAGCAGGGGTACTTATTGCTTGGTTTTAGATTCAATTTTTTTTTAGTAAAGTTAGTTTTATATAGAGTATTATATTATAGTTCTTCATTGCTTGGTTCACATTATACTTTTCATAGTGTGATAGATCATCGTTGCTTCGCTCTCTCTCTCAATTTTGACATATCATGGATTTCTATAGAAACTTATTTCTTGTATTGTTTAATTTAATATAATATATTTTTTTTTTGTATCTTTTTTTACATTTTTATCTTGTTCTCTTTAAGATTCTTTGGTTGTTTGATTTTCATTTTATTTGGTATTTCTCACTTAGAACTATGCTTTTTAAAGCAGGGGTACTTATTGCTTGGTTTTAGATTCAATTTTTTTTAGTAAAGTTTGTTAGTTTTATATAGAGTATTATATTATAGTTCTTCATTGCTTGGTTCACATTATACTTTTCAAAGTGTGATAGATCATCGTTGCTTCGCTCTCTCTCTCAATTTTGACATATCATGGATTTCTATAGAAACTTATTTCTTGTATTGTTTAATTTAATATAATATATTTTTTTTTATCTTTTTTTACATTTTTATCTTGTTCTCTTTAAGATTCTTTGGTTGTTTGATTTTCATTTTATTTGGTATTTCTCACTTAGAACTATGCTTTTTAAAGCAGGGGTACTTATTGCTTGGTTTTAGATTCAATTTTTTTTAGTAAAGTTTGTTAGTTTTATATAGAGTATTATATTATAGTTCTTCATTGCTTGGTTCACATTATACTTTTCAAAGTGTGATAGATCATTGTTGCTTCGCTCTCTCTCTCAATTTTGACATATCATGGATTTCTATAGAAACTTATTTCTTGTATTGTTTAATTTAATATAATATATTTTTTTTGTATCTTTTTTTACATTTTTATCTTGTTCTCTTTAAGATTCTTTGGTTGTTTGATTTTCATTTTATTTGGTATTTCTCACTTAGAACTATGCTTTTTAAAGCAGGGGTACTTATTGCTTGGTTTTAGATTCAATTTTTTTTAGTAAAGTTTGTTAGTTTTATATAGAGTATTATATTATAGTTCTTCATTGCTTGGTTCACATTATACTTTTCAAAGTGTGATAGATCATTGTTGCTTCGCTCTCTCTCTCAATTTTGACATATCATGGATTTCTATAGAAATTTATTTCTTGTATTGTTTATTTTATTCTATATTTTATATCTCCTAGTTTTTTTTTTGGATAATTGTAATGGGTGGCAAAATTAGGGTAAATAATTGCAATTTTAGCAATTTTTTAAAATATTTGCAAATATGGCAAAATTTTTTAATTAATTTTTTATATCCCTATTTTGCCCTTGCGCGCGCATCTGGTGGTCTTCTATTTTTGTTTCGGTAGGTTTCTATATGATAGAAAGTTTTTCTATCACTGATGACCACCAGATTCGCGCGCAAGGGCAAAATAGGGATATAAAAAATTAATTAAAAAATTTTGTCATATTTGCAAATATTTTTAAAAATTGCTAAAATTGCAATTATTTATCCTAATTTTGCCACCCATTACAATTATCCTTAGTTTTATATATTTATTCTGTTTCATCGACTGTTTTTATTAATTTTATTTGTTATTCTGTAGTTTCTAGTTTTTAGATTTTTTACATGCAATATGTAGAATTTTTTTTTCTTTGCCATTTTTCTTGAATACTGTTTTTGTTGGTGAATGAGATTATTACTTGTTTGAGACTAAGTATTTTACATATTGCAATATGTAGAAATTTTTTTTTCTTTAAGTATTTTTTTGGTTGACATATTGCCCTTGGGAGTGTGCTAAGTAAAATAAACTTTAAATTCCTTTAGAGTGCCCTTGGTTTTATATAATATAATACTCTATATAAAACTAACAAAATTGCAAAATTGGGAGAGAGCGAAGCAACAATGATCTATCACATTTGATTATTAATTTTAGATCATTAGTTTTATATAGAGTATTATATTGTAGTTTTTCATTGCTTGGTTGGCATTATACTTTTCAAAGTGTGATAGATCATTGTTGCTTCGCTGTCTCCCAATTTTGACATATTATTGATTTCTATAGAAACTTATTTCTTGTATTGTTTATTTTATTGGGCCGGTTGCAAGGATAGCAATATGGGCCAAAATAATTGCAAATCTAGCAACCCATAAAAAAAATTGCAAAAATTGCAAAATTTAATATTTTGTGTGTTGCATTTACTAAAATACCCCTCTAAATTTTCTTTCACTAGAAAGTTTTTCAATCACTGATAGATTCTATCTATGATAGAAATTTTCTTTCACTGATAGATTCTATCATATGATAGAAAATTTTTCTTACTACTGATAGATTCTATCGGCCATAGATATTTTTCTATCACTTGTTCGGTGTTCTATCAGTGTTTGGTTGTTGTTATTTGGTTTTATATTAGTGTTTGGTTTTTGCTTTCCAGTGTTTGATTTCTATAATCGTTCGTTTTTGCTTTATTTTTCAATGCTCGATTTCACCATGTATCACCATCGCTGATAGAAACAAAAGATCTTCTATCACTGATAGAAAAGTATCAGTGATAAAAAGATTTTCTATAACTCACGAAAAGTTTTTCTATCAGTCTCAGTGATAGAGATAGAAAGTTTTGCTATCACTCGATTTTCTATGAATGATAGAAATTTTTTCTCACTCAGAAAAAATTTCTATAAGTGATAGAAGATTTCTATCACTGATAGGTTCTATCAGGGATTGAAAGATTTTCTATCAAGAGTTTTCTATCATTGATAGAATCTATGATAGAATTCTATTTGATAGAATTCTATCCCTGATAGAACTTTTTTCACTAATAGATAGATTCTATCACTAGAGTAACAAAATTCTATCCGATAAAATTCTATCAGTTTTTCTATCTTGTGATATAAAGCATCTATCAATGATAGAAAGACTATCAGTGACAGAAAGTCTTTCTATCATTGTAGAAGTTTTCTATCAGTGATATAAAGTCTTTCTATCAGATAGAATCTCTCTATATCTCTCTATCTGTGTTTGGTCGTTATATCCTATTTCTATCTACAATCGTATGATATTGTCCACTTTGGGCATAACCCTCATGGCTTTGCTTTTGGTTCACTCCAAAAGGCCTCATACTAGTGGAGATAGCTGTCCTCCCTTATAAACCCAAGGTCATCCCCTTATCTAGTCGATGTGGGACTTTGGTCGCACCCCCAACAAAAGATGAGGCGTGAACCGGTTAACTAATAAAAATCAATATTTACCATAATTGTTTAGTTAAATGATTTATTGAATGTAAAATGTTTTTTTTAGTAATTTGGTAATTCTTAAATCACTTTTGAAACCAAACATAATATTTTAAGATCACTTTTAAATATATGAAAAATAACTTTTAAAAGTTTAGAACCAAACATAAATATGATTAAATAAAAATCAATTTTATAAAATCTTTTTTCCCGTAATAATTCAATAATCACTCCCAAACATAACCTAAGTTCGAGAGGGGTAGATAAATTATTTGAGAAGTCAAATAATGTGGTTGGATGTTGGAGTTTTTTTTTTTATTATTTTTTTTTTTAGAAATTGGAGAGAGAATTTTAAAGTTATATTTTCAATCATGAAGTACAATAATTTCTTGAACCATGTTGAAGTTCACTTTAAAATAAAATTATTTGAAAAAAAAAAAAAGAAAAAAAAACTGACGTTTTTTTTTGTAACAAATTGAATTGATGTACCATGTTATTGTGGTGTACTTTTTTTTTTTTTCTTGTAATGCTGCCTTTTTAGTTAAAAACTATGGAGTTTGAGATTTGATTATTTGATCTTTAGCTTGTAAGTATAATGTATTAATAAGTTTAATTATATGGTAGCTAGTATTTAATAATATTACTTTATAAATTAATCAAACAATAAATATTCGAACCTTACGGTTTTAGGGTTTTAAGGTTTTACGTTTTTCTGTTTAGGGGTTATGGAAATTTAAAGTTTAGAGTTTTATTTGTTGGGTTTTTCAGGAATTTTAGGTTTAGGGTTTACCGTTATCTTTTTATTTTGAGTGTTTAGGCTCAGTAATCGTACACCTTTAAAATTTTAAAATTTTAGGGTTACCGGTTTTAGGGGTTATATTGTTTTGGATTGTAGTGTTTTGGGGTTTACGGTTTAGGTTTACGAGATTTGGGGATTATGTGGTCTTGGATTCTTGTATTTTGGGGTTTTAGAGTTTAGAATTTTAAGGTTTTAGGGTTTACGGTTTACGGTTTTAGAGTTTTGAGGTTTTACGGTTTTCGGTTTAGGGGTTATGGAAATTTAGGGTTAAGAGTTTTATTTGTTGGGGTTTTCAGGAAGTTTAGGTTTAGGGTTTACCGTTATCTTTTTATTTTGAGTGTTTAAGCTCAGTAATCGTACTCCTTTAAAATTTTAAAATTTTAGGGTTACCGGTTTTAGGGATTATATTGTTTTGGATTGTAGTGTTTTGGGGTTTAGGGTTTAGGTTTACGGGATTTGGGCGTTATGTGGTCTTGGATTCTTGTATTTTGGGGTTTTAGAGTTTAGAATTTTAAGGTTTTACGGTTTACGGTTTACGGTTTTAGGGTTTTAAGGTTTTACAGTTTTTGGTTTAGGGGTTATGTAAATTTAGGGTTTAGAGTTTTATTTGTTGGGGTTTTCAGGAAGTTTAGGTTTAGGGTTTACCGTAATCTTTTGATTTTGAGTGTTTAGGCTCAGTAATCGTACACCTTTAAAATTTTAAAATTTTAGGGTTACCGGTTTTAGGGGTTATATTGTATTGGATTGTAGTGTTTTGGGGTTTAGGGTTTAGGTTTACGGGATTTGAGCGTTATGTAGTCTTGGATTCTAGTATTTTTGGGGTTTTGGAGTTTAGAACTTTAAGGTTTTAGGGTTTACGGTTTACGGTTTTAGGGTTTTAAGGTTTTACCGTTTTCGGTTTAGGGGTTATGGAAATTTAGGGTTTAGAGTTTTATTTGTTGGGGTTTTCAGGAAGTTTAGGTTTAGGGTTTACCGTTATCTTTTGATTTTGAGTGTTTAGGCTTAGTAATCGTACACCTTTAAAATTGTAAAATTTTAGGGTTACCAGTTTTAGGGGTTATATTGTTTTGGATTGTAGTGTTTTAGGGTTTAGGGTTTAGGTTTACTGGATTTGGGCGTTAGGTGGTCTTGGATTCTAGTATTTTTGGGTTTTAGAGTTTCGAATTTTAAGGTTTTAATGTTTACGGTTTACGGTTTTTGGGTTTTAAGGTTTTACGGTTTTCGGTTTAGGGGTTATGGAAATTTAGGGTTTAGAGTTTTATTTGTTGGGGTTTTCAGGAAGTTTAGGTTTAGGGTTTACCATTATCTTTTTATTTTGAGTGTTTAGGCTTAGTAATCGTACACCTTTAAAATTTTAAAATTTTAGGGTTACCGGTTTTAGAGGTTATATTATTTTGGATTGTAGTGTTTTGGGGTTTAGGGTTTAGGTTTACGTGATTTGGGCGTTATGTGGTCTTGGATTCTTGTATTTTGGGGTTTTAGAGTTTAGAATTTTACGGTTTTAGGGTTTTAAGGTTTTACAGTTTTCGGTTTAGGGGTTATGGAAATTTAGGGTTTAGAGTTTTATTTGTTGGGGTTTTCAGGAAGTTTAGGTTTAGGGTTTAACGTTATATTTTGATTTTGAGTGTTTAGGCTCAGTAGTCGTACACCTTTAAAATTTAAAAATTTTAGGGATACCGGTTTTAGGTGTTATATTGTTTTGGATTGTAGTGTTTTGGGGTTTAGGGTTTAGGTTTACGGGATTTGGGCGTTTTGTGGTCTTGGATATTAGTATTTTTGGGTTTTAGAGTTTCGAATTTTAAGGTTTTAAGGTTTACCATTATCTTTTGATTTTGAGTGTTTAGGCTCAGTAATCGTACACCTTTAAAATTTTAAAATTTTAGGGTTACCGGTTTTAGCGGTTATATTATTTTGGATTGTAGTGTTTTGGGGTTTAGGGTTTAGGTTTACGGGATTTGGGCGTTATGTGGTCTTGGATTCTTGTATTTTGGGGTTTTAGAGTTTAGAATTTTAAGGTTTTACGGTTTACGGTTTACGGTTTTTGTGTTTTGAGGTTTTACAGTTTTCGGTTTAGGGGTTATGGAAATTTAGGGTTTAGAGTTTTATTTGTTGGGGTTTTCAGGAAGTTTAGGTTTAGGGTTTACCGTTATATTATGATTTTGAGTGTTTAGGCTCAGTAATCGTACACCTTTTAAATTTTAAAATTTTAAGGATACCGGTTTTAGGGGTTATATTGTTTTGGATTGTAGTGTTTTGGGGTTTAGGGTTTAGGTTTACGTGATTTGGGCGTTATGTGGTCTTGGATTCTAGTATTTTGGGGTTTTAGAGTTTAGGATTATAAGGTTTTACGGTTTACGGTTTACGGTTTTAGGGTTTTCAGGTTTTACAGTTTTCGATTTAGGGGTTAAGGAAATTTAGGGTTTAGAGTTTTATTTGTTGGGGTTTTCAGGAAGTTTAGGTTTAGGGTTTACCGTTATCTTTTGATTTTGAGTGTTTAGGCTCAGTAATCGTAAACCTTTAAAATTTTAAAATTTTAGGGTTACCGGTTTTAGCGGTTATATTATTTTGGATTGTAGTGTTTTGGGGTTTAGGGTTTAGGTTTACGGGATTTGGGCGTTATGTGGTCTTGGATTCTTGTATTTTGGGGTTTTAGAGTTTAGAATTTTAAGGTTTTACGGTTTACGGTTTACGGTTTTTGTGTTTTGAGGTTTTACAGTTTTCGGTTTAGGGGTTATGGAAATTTAGGGTTTAGAGTTTTATTTGTTGGGGTTTTCAGGAAGTTTAGGTTTAGGGTTTACCGTTATATTATGATTTTGAGTGTTTAGGCTCAGTAATCGTACACCTTTTAAATTTTAAAATTTTAAGGATACCGGTTTTAGGGGTTATATTGTTTTGGATTGTAGTGTTTTGGGGTTTAGGGTTTAGGTTTACGTGATTTGGGCGTTATGTGGTCTTGGATTCTAGTATTTTGGGGTTTTAGAGTTTAGGATTATAAGGTTTTACGGTTTACGGTTTACGGTTTTAGGGTTTTCAGGTTTTACAGTTTTCGATTTAGGGGTTAAGGAAATTTAGGGTTTAGAGTTTTATTTGTTGGGGTTTTCAGGAAGTTTAGGTTTAGGGTTTACCGTTATCTTTTGATTTTGAGTGTTTAGGCTCAGTAATCGTAAACCTTTAAAATTTTAAAATTTTAGGGTTACCGGTTTTAGGGGTTATGTTGTTTTGGATTGTAGTGTTTTGGGGTTTAGGGTTTAGGTTTACGGGATTTGGGGATTATGTGGTCTTGGATTCTTGTATTTTGGGGTTTTAGAGTTTAGAATTTTAAGGTTTTAGGGTTTACGGTTTACGGTTTTAGAGTTTTAAAGTTTTATGGTTTTCGGTTTAGGGGTTATGGAAATTTAGGGTTAAGAGTTTTATTTGTTGGGGTTTTCAGGAAGTTTAGGTTTAGGGTTTTCCGTTATCTTTTGATTTTGAGTGTTTAGGCTCAGTAATCGTACACCTTTAAAATTTTAAATTTTAGGGTTACCGGTTTTAGGGGTTATATTGTTTTGGATTGTAGTGTTTTGGGGTTTAGGGTTTAGGTTTACGGGATTTATGGATTATGTGGTCTTGGATTCTTGTATTTTGGGGTTTTAGAGTTTAGAATTTTAAGGTTTTAGGGTTTACGATTTACGGTTTTAGAGTTTTGAAGTTTTACGGTTTTCGGTTTAGGGGTTATGGAAATTTAGGGTTAAGAGTTTTATTTGTTGGGGTTTTCAGGATTTTAGGTTTAGGGTTTACCGTTGTCTTTTGATTTTGAGTGTTTAGGCTTAGTAATCGTACAGCTTTAAAATTTTAAAATTTTAGGGTTACCGGTTTTAGGGGTTATGTTTTTTTGGTTTGTAGTGTTTTGGGGTTTAGGGTCTAGGTTTCCGGGATTTGGGCGTTATGTGGTCTTGGATTCTAATATTTTTTTGTTTTAGAGTTTAGGATTTTAAGGTTTTACGGTTTATGGTTTACGGTTTTAGGGTTGTCAGGTTTTACAGTTTTCGGTGTAGGGGTTATTGAAATTTAGGGTTTAGAGTTTTATTTGTTGGGGTTTTCAGGAAGTTTAGGTTTAGGGTTTACCGTTATCTTTTGATTTTGAGTGTTTAGGCTCAGTAATCGTACACCTTTAAAATTTTAAAATTTTAGGGTTACCGGTTTTAGGGGTTATATTGTTTTGGATTGTAGTGTTTTGGGGTTTACGGTTTAGGTTTACGAGATTTGGGGATTATGTGGTCTTGGATTCTTGTATTTTGGGGTTTTAGAGTTTAGAATTTTAAGGTTTTAGGGTTTACGGTTTACGGTTTTAGAGTTTTGAGGTTTTACGGTTTTCGGTTTAGGGGTTATGGAAATTTAGGGTTAAGAGTTTTATTTGTTGGGGTTTTCAGGAAGTTTAGGTTTAGGGTTTACCGTTATCTTTTGATTTTGAGTGTTTAAGCTCAGTAATCGTACTCCTTTAAAATTTTAAAATTTTAGGGTTACCGGTTTTAGGGGTTATATTGTTTTGGATTGTAGTGTTTTGGGGTTTAGGGTTTAGGTTTACGGGATTTGGGCGTTATGTGGTCTTGGATTCTTGTATTTTGGGGTTTTAGAGTTTAGAATTTTAAGGTTTTACGGTTTACGGTTTACGGTTTTAGGGTTTTAAGGTTTTACAGTTTTTGGTTTAGGGGTTATGTAAATTTAGGGTTTAGAGTTTTATTTGTTGGGGTTTTCAGGAAGTTTAGGTTTAGGGTTTACCGTTATCTTTTGATTTTGAGTGTTTAGGCTCAGTAATCGTACACCTTTACAATTTTAAAATTTTAGGGTTACCGGTTTTAGGGGTTATATTGTTTTGGATTGTAGTGTTTTAGGGTTTAGGGTTTAGGTTTACTGGATTTGGGTGTTAGGTGGTCTTGGATTCTAGTATTTTTGGGTTTTAGAGTTTCGAATTTTAAGGTTTTAATGTTTACGGTTTACGGTTTTTGGGTTTTAAGGTTTTACGGTTTACGGTTTACGGTTTTTGTGTTTTGAGGTTTTACAGTTTTCGGTTTAGGGGTTATGGAAATTTAGGGTTTAGAGTTTTATTTGTTGGGGTTTTCAGGAAGTTTAGGTTTAGGGTTTACCGTTATATTATGATTTTGAGTGTTTAGGCTCAGTAATCGTACACCTTTTAAATTTTAAAATTTTAAGGATACCGGTTTTAGTGGTTATATTGTTTTGGATTGTAGTGTTTTGGGGTTTAGGGTTTAGGTTTACGTGATTTGGGCGTTATGTGGTCTTGGATTCTAGTATTTTGGGGTTTTAGAGTTTAGGATTATAAGGTTTTACGGTTTACGGTTTACGGTTTTAGGGTTTTCAGGTTTTACAGTTTTCGATTTAGGGGTTAAGGAAATTTAGGGTTTAGAGTTTTATTTGTTGGGGTTTTCAGGAAGTTTAGGTTTAGGGTTTACCGTTATCTTTTGATTTTGAGTGTTTAGGCTCAGTAATCGTAAACCTTTAAAATTTTAAAATTTTAGGGTTACCGGTTTTAGGGGTTATGTTGTTTTGGATTGTAGTGTTTTGGGGTTTAGGGTTTAGGTTTACGGGATTTGGGGATTATGTGGTCTTGGATTCTTGTATTTTGGGGTTTTAGAGTTTAGAATTTTAAGGTTTTAGGGTTTACGGTTTACGGTTTTAGAGTTTTAAAGTTTTATGGTTTTCGGTTTAGGGGTTATGGAAATTTAGGGTTAAGAGTTTTATTTGTTGGGGTTTTCAGGAAGTTTAGGTTTAGGGTTTTCCGTTATCTTTTGATTTTGAGTGTTTAGGCTCAGTAATCGTACACCTTTAAAATTTTAAATTTTAGGGTTACCGGTTTTAGGGGTTATATTGTTTTGGATTGTAGTGTTTTGGGGTTTAGGGTTTAGGTTTACGGGATTTATGGATTATGTGGTCTTGGATTCTTGTATTTTGGGGTTTTAGAGTTTAGAATTTTAAGGTTTTAGGGTTTACGATTTACGGTTTTAGAGTTTTGAAGTTTTACGGTTTTCGGTTTAGGGGTTATGGAAATTTAGGGTTAAGAGTTTTATTTGTTGGGGTTTTCAGGATTTTAGGTTTAGGGTTTACCGTTGTCTTTTGATTTTGAGTGCTTAGGCTTAGTAATCGTACAGCTTTAAAATTTTAAAATTTTAGGGTTACCGGTTTTAGGGGTTATGTTTTTTTGGTTTGTAGTGTTTTGGGGTTTAGGGTCTAGGTTTCCGGGATTTGGGCGTTATGTGGTCTTGGATTCTAATATTTTTTTGTTTTAGAGTTTAGGATTTTAAGGTTTTACGGTTTATGGTTTACGGTTTTAGGGTTGTCAGGTTTTACAGTTTTCGGTGTAGGGGTTATTGAAATTTAGGGTTAAGAGTTTTATTTGTTGGGGTTTTCAGGAAGTTTAGGTTTAGGGTTTACCGTTATCTTTTGATTTTGAGTGTTTAGGCTCAGTAATCGTACACCTTTACAATTTTAAAATTTTAGGGTTACCGGTTTTAGGGGTTATGTTGTTTTGGACTGTATTGTTTTTAGGTTTAGGGTTTAGGTTTACGGGATTTGGGCGTTATGTGGTCTTGGATTCTAGTATTTTTGGGTTTTAGAGTTTAGAATTTTAAAGTTTTACGGTTTACGGTTTACGGTTTTAGAGTTTTGAAGTTTTACGGTTTTAAGTTTAGGGGTTATGGAAATTTAGGGTTAAGAATTTTATTTGTTGGGGTTTTCAGGAAGTTTAGGTTTAGGGTTTACCGTTATCTTTTGATTTTGAGTGTTTAGGCTCAGTAATCGTACACCTTTAAAATATTAAATTTTAGGGTTACTGGTTTTAGGGGTTATGTTGTTTTGGATTGTATAGTTTTGGGGTTTAGGGTTTAGGTTTACGGGATTTTTGCGTTATGTGGTCTTGGATTCTAGTATTTTTGGGTTTTAGAGTTTAGAATTTTAAAGTTTTACGGTTTACGGTTTACGGTTTTAGGGTTTTCAGGTTTTAATGTTTTCGGTTTAGGGGTTATGGAAATTTAGGGTTTAGAGTTTTATATGTTGGGGTTTTCAGGAAGTTTAGGTTTAGGGTTTACCGTTATCTTTTGATTTTGAGTGTTTAGGCTCAATAATCGTACACCTTTAAAATTTTAAAATTTTAGGGTTACCGGTTTTAGGGGTTATGTTGTTTTGGATTGTAGTGTTTTGGGGTTTAAGGTCTAGGTTTACGGGATTTGGGCGTTATGTGGTCTTGGATTCTAGTATTTGTGGGTTTTAGAGTTTAGGATTTTAAGGTTTTACGGTTTACGGTTTACGATTTTAGGGTTTTCAGGTTTTACAGTTTTCGGTGTAGGGGTTATGGAAATTTAGGGTTTAGAGTTTTATTTGTTGGGGTTTTCAGGAAGTTTAGGTTTAGGGTTTACCGTTATCTTTTGATTTTGAGTGTTTAGGCTCAGTAATCGTACACCTTTACAATTTTAAAATTTTAGGGTTATCGGTTTTAGGGGTTATGTTGTTTTGGACTGTATTGTTTTGGGGTTTAGGGTTTAGGTTTACGGGATTTGGGCGTTATGTTGTCTTGGATTCTAGTATTTTGGGGTTTTAGAGTTTAGAATTTTAAGGTTTTACGGTTTACGGTTTACGGTTTTAGGGTTTTCAGGTTTTACCGTTTTCGGTTTAGGGGTTGTTGAAATTTAGGGTTTAGAGTTTTATTTGTTGGGGTTTTAAGGAAGTTTAAGTTTAGGGTTTACCGTTATCTTTTGATTTTGAGTGTTTAGGCTCAGTAATCGTACACCATTAAAATTTTAAAATTTTAGGGTTACTTGTTTTAGGGGTTATGTTTTTTTGGATTGTATTGTTTTGGGGTTTAGGGTTTAGTTTTACGGGATTTATGGATTATGTGGTCTTGGATTCTTGTATTTTGGGGTTTTAGAGTTTAGAATTTTAAGGTTTTAGGGTTTACGTTTTACGGTTTTAGAGTTTTGAAGTTTTACGGTTTTCAGTTTAGAGGTTATGGAAATTTAGGGTTAAGAGTTTTATTTGTTGGGGTTTTCAGGAAGTTTAGGTTTAGGGTTTACCGTTATCTTTTGATTTTGAGTGTTTAGGCTCAGTAATCATACACCTTTAAAATTTTAAATTTTAGGGTTACCGGTTTTAGGGGTTATAATGTTTTGGATTTTAGTGTTTTTGGGTTTAGGGTTTAGGTTTACGGGATTTGGGCGTTATGTGGTCTTTGATTCTAGTATTTTGGGGTTTTAGAGTTTGGAATTTTAAGGTTTTACGGTTTACGGTTTACGGTTTTAGGGTTTTCAGGTTTTACAGTTTTCGGTTTAGGGGTTATGGAAATTTAGGGTTTAGAGTTTTATTTGTTGGGGTTTTCAGGAAGTTTAGGTTTAGGGTTTACAGTTATCTTTTGATTTTGAGTGTTTAGGCTCAGTAATCGTACACCTTTAAAATTTTAAAATTTTATGGTTACCGGTTTTAGGGGTTATGTTGTTTTGGATTGTATTGTTTTGGGGTTTAGGGTTTAGGTTTACGGGATTTATGGATTATGTGGTCTACGATTTTTGTATTTTGGGGTTTTAGAGTTTAGAATTTTAAAGTTTTAGGGTTTACGGTTTACGGTTTTAGAGTTTTGAAGTTTTACGGTTTTCGGTTTAGGGGTTATGGAAATTTAGGGTTAAGAGTTTTATTTGTTGGGGTTTTCAGGAAGTTTAGGTTTAGGGTTTACCGTTAGCTTTTGATTTTGAGTGTTTAGTCTCAGTAATCGTACACCTTTAAAATTTTAAATTTAAGGGTTACCGGTTTTAGGGGTTATGTTGTTTTGGATTGTATAGTTTTGGGGTTTAGGGTTTAGGTTTACGGGATTTGGGCGTTATGTGGTCTTGGATTCTAGTATTTTGGGGTTTTAGAGTTTAGAATTTTAAAGTTTTACGGTTTACGGTTTACGGTTTTAGGGTTTTAAGGTTTTAATGTTTTCGGTTTAGGGGTTATGGAAATTTAGGGTTTAGAGTTTTATATGTTGGGGTTTTCAGGAAGTTTAGGTTTAGGGTTTACCGTTATCTTTTGATTTTGAGTGTTTAGGCTCAGTAATCGTACACCTTTAAAATTTTAAAATTTTAGGGTTACCGGTTTTAGGGGTTATGTTGTTTTGGATTGTAGTGTTTTGGGGTTTAGGGTCTAGGTTTACGGGATTTGGGCGTTATGTGGTCTTGGATTCTAGTATTTTGGGGTTTTAGAGTTTAGGATTTTAAGGTTTTACGGTTTACGGTTTACGGTTTTAGGGTTTTCAGGTTTTACAGTTTTCGGTGTAGGGGTTATGGAAATTTAGGGTTTAGAGTTTTATTTGTTGGGGTTTTCAGGAAGTTTAGGTTTAGGGTTTACCGTTATCTTTTGATTTTGAGTGTTTAGGCTCAGTAATCGTACACCTTTACAATTTTAAAATTTTAGGGTTACCGGTTTTAGGGGTTATGGTTTTTTTGATTGTATTGTTTTTGGGTTTAGGGTTTAGGTTTACGGGATTTGGGGATTATGTGGTCTTGGATTCTTGTATTTTGGGGTTTTAGAGTTTAGAATTTTAAGGTTTAGGGTTTACGGTTTACTGTTTTAGAGTTTTCAGGTTTTAATGTTTTCGGTTTAGGGGTAATGGAAATTTAGGGTTTAGAGTTTTATTTGTTGGGGTTTTCAGGAAGTTTAGGTTTAGGGTTTACCGTTATCTTTTGATTTTGAGTGTTTAGGCTCAGTAATAGTACACCTTTAAAATTTTAAATTTTAGGGTTACCGGTTTTAGGGGTTATGTTGTTTTGGATTGTATGGATTTGGGGTTTAGGGTTTAGGTTTACGTGATTTGGGCGTTATGTGGTCTTGGATTCTAGTATTTTGGGGTTTTAGAGTTTAGAATTTTAAGGTTTTACGGTTTACGGTTTACGGTTTTAGGGTTTTAAGGTTTTACAGTTTTCGGTTTAGGGGTTATGGAAATTTACGGTTTAGAGTTTTATTTGTTGGGGTTTTAAGGAAGTTTAGGTTTAGGGTTTACCGTTATCTTTTTAGTTTGAGTGTTTAGGCTCGGTAATCGTACACCTTTAAAATTTTAAAATTTTAGGGTTATCGGTTTTAGGGGTTATGTTGTTTTGGATTGTATTGTTTTGGGGTTTGGGGTTTAGGTTTACGGGATTTATGGATTATGAGGTCTTGGATTTTTGTATTTTGGGGTTTTAGAGTTTAGAATTTTATGGTTTTAGGATTTACGGTTTACGGTTTTAGTGTTTTTAAGTTTTACGGTTTTCGGTTTAGGGGTTAGTGAAATTTAGGGTTAAGAGTTTTATTTGTTGGGGTTTTCAGGAAGTTTAGGTTTAGGGTTTACCGTTATCTTTTGATTTTGAGTGTTTAGTCTCAGTAATCGTACACCTTTAAAATTTTAAATTTTAGGGTTACCGATTTTAGGGGTTATATTGTTTTGGATTGTAGTGTTTTGGGGTTTAGGGTTTAGGTTTACGGGATTTGGGCATTATGTGGTCTTGGATTCTAGTATTTTGGGGTTTTTGAGTTTAGAATTTTAAGGTTTTACGGTTTACGGTTTACGGTTTTAGGGTTTTCAGGTTTTACAGTTTTCGGTTTAGGGGTTATGGAAATTTAGGGTTTAGAGTTTTATTTGTTGGGGTTTTCAGGAAGTTTAGGTTTAGGGTTTACCGTTATCTTTTGATTTTGAGTGTTTAGGCTCAGTAATCGTACACCTTTAAAATTTTAAAATTTTAGGGTTGCCGGTTTTAGGGGTTATGTTGTTTTGGATTGTATTGTTTTGGGGTTTAGGGTTTAGGTTTACGGGATTTGGGGATTATGTGGTCTTGGATTCTAGTAATTTAGGGTTTTAGAGTTTGGGATTTTAAGGTTTTAGGGTTTACGTTTTTCGGTTTTAGGGTTGTCAGGTTTTACAGTTTTCGGTGTAGGGGTTATTGAAATTTAGGGTTTAGAGTTCTATTTGTTGGGGTTTTTAGGAAGTTTAGGTTTAGGGTTACCGTTATCTTTTAATTTTGAGTGTTTAGGCTCAGTAATCTTTCACCTTTAAAATTTTAAAATTTTAGGGTTACCGGTTTTAGGGGTTATATTGTATTGGATTGTAGTGTTTTGGTGTTTAGGGTTTAGGTTTACGGGATTCGGCCGTTATGTGGTCTTGGATTCTAGTATTTTGGGGTTTTAGAGTTTAGAACTTTAAGGTTTTACGGTTTACGGTTTACGGTTTAGGGTTTTCAGGTTTTACAGTTTTCGGTTTAGGGGTTATGGAAATTTAGGGTTTAGAGTTTTATTTGTTGGGGTTTTCAGGAAGTTTAGGTTTAGGGCTTACCGTTATCTTTTGATTTTGAGTGTTTAGGCTCAGTAATCGTACACCTTTAAAATTTTAAAATTTTAGGGTTATCGGTTTTAGGGGTTATGTTGTTTTGGATTGTATTGTTTTGGGGTTTACGGGATTTGGGGATTATGTGGTATTGGATTCTTGTATTTTGGGGTTTTAGAGTTCGGAATTTTAAGGTTTAGGGTTTACGGTTTACTGTTTTAGAGTTTTCAGGTTTTAAGGTTTTCGGTTTAGGGGTAATGGTAATTTAGGGTTTAGAGTTTTATTTGTTGGGGTTTTCAGGATGTTTAGGTTTAGGGTTTACCGTTATCTTTTGATTTTGAGTGTTTAGGCTCAGTAATCGTACACCTTTAAAATTTTAAAATTTTAAGGTTACCGGTTTTAGGGGTTATGTTGTTTTGGATTGTAATGTTTTGGGGTTTAGGGTTTAGGTTTACGGGATTTGGGCGTTATGTGGTCTTGGATTCTAGTATTTTAGGGTTTTAGAGTTTAGGATTTTAAGGTTTTACGGTTTACGGTTTACGGTTTTAGGGTTTTACAGTTTTCGGTGTAGGGGTTATGGAAATTTAGGGTTTAGAGTTTTATTTGTTGGGGTTTTCAGGAAGTTTAGGTTTAGGGTTTACCGTTATCTTTTGATTTTGAGTGTTTAGGCTCAGTAATCGTACACCTTTAAAATTTTAAAATTTTAGGGTTACCGGTTTTAGGGGTAATGTTTTTTTGGATTGTAGTGTTTTGGGGTTTAGGGTCTAGGTTTACGGGATTTGGGCGTTATGTGGTCTTGGATACTAGTATTTTGGGGTTTTAGAGTTTAGGATTTTAAGGTTTTACGGTTTACGGTTTACGGTTTTAGGGTTTTAGGGTTTTACAGTTTTCGGTGTAGGGGTTATGGAAATTTAGGGTTTAGAGTTTTATTTGTTGGGGTTTTCAGGAAGTTTAGGTTTAGGGTTTACCGTTATCTTTTGATTTTGAGTGTTTAGGCTCAATAATCGTACACCTTTAAAATTTTAAAATTTTAGGGTTACCGGTTTTAGGGGTTATGTTTTTTTGGATTGTATTGTTTTGGGGTTTAGGGTTTAAGTTTACGGGATTTATGGATTATGTGGTCTTGGATTCTTGTATTTTGGGGTTTTAGAGTTTAGAATTTTAAGGTTTTAGGGTTTACGGTTTACGGTTTCAGAGTTTTGAAGTTTTACGGTTTTCGGTTTAAGGGTTATGGAAATTTAGGGTTAAGAGTTTTATTTGTTGGGGTTTTCAGGAAGTTTAGGTTTAGGGTTTTCCGTTATCTTTTGATTTTGAGTGTTTGGGCTCAGTAATCGTACACCTTTAAAATTTTAAATTTTAGGGTTACCGGTTTTAGGGGTTATATTGTTTTGAATTGTAGTGTTTTGGGGATTAGGGTTTACGTTTACGGGATTTGGGCGTTATGTGGTCTTGGATTCTAGTATTTTGGGGTTTTAGAGTTTCAAATTTTAAGGTTTTACGGTTTACGGTTTACGGTTTTAGGGTTTTCAGGTTTTACAGTTTTCGGTTTAGGGGTTATGGAAATTTAGGGTTTAGAGTTTTATTTGTTGGGGTTTTCAGGAAGTTTAGGTTTAGGGCTTACCGTTATCTTTTGATTTTGAGTGTTTAGGCTCAGTAATCTTACACCTTTAAAATTTTAAAATTTTAGGGTTACCGGTTTTAGGGGTTATGTTGTTTTGGATTGTATTGTTTTGGGGTTTAGGGTTTAGGTTTACAGGATTTGGGGATTATGTGGTCTTGGATTCTTGTATTTTGGGGTTTTAGAGTTTGGAATTTTAAGGTTTAGGGTTTACGGTTTACTGTTTTAGAGTTTTCAGGTTTTAAGGTTTTCGGTTTAGGGGTAATGGAAATTTAGGGTTTAGAGTTTTATTTGTTGGGGTTTTCAGGAAGTTTAGGTTTAGGGTTTACCGTTATCTTTTGATTTTGAGTGTTTAGGCTCAGTAATCGTACACCTTTAAAATTGTAAAATTTTAGGGTTACCGGTTTTAGGGGTTATATTGTATTGGATTGTAGTGTTTTGGGGTTTAGGGTTTAGGTTTACGGGATTTGGGCGTTATGTGGTCTTGGATTCTAGTATTTTGGGGTTTTAGAGTTAAGAACTTTAAGGTTTTACGGTTTACGGTTTACGGTTTTAGGGTTTTAAGGTTTTACGGTTTTCTGTTTAGGGGTTATGAAAATTTAGGGTTTAGAATTTTATTTGTTGGGGTTTTCAGGAAGCTTAGGTTTAGGGTTTACTGTTATCTTTTGATTTTGAGTGTTTAGGCTCAGTAATCGTACACCTTTAAAATTTTAAAATTTTAGGGTTATCGGTTTTAGGGGTTATGTTGTTTTGGACTGTATTGTTTTGGGGTTTAGGGTTTAGGTTTACGGGATTTGGGAGTTATGTGGTCTTGGATTCTAGTATTTTGGGGTTTTAGAGTTTAGCATTTTAAGGTTTTACGGTTTACGGTTTACGGTTGTAGGGTTTTCAGGTTTTACAGTTTCCGGTTTAGGGGTTTTGGAAATTTAGGGTTTAGATTTTTATTTGTTGGGGTTTTAAGGAAGTTTAAGTTTAGGGTTTACCGTTATCTTTTGATTTTGAGTGTTTAGGCTCAGTAATCGTACACCTTTAAAATTTTAAAATTTTAGGGTTACCTGTTTTAGGGGTTATGTTGTTTTGGATTGTATTGTTTTGGGGTTTAGGGTTTAGTTTTACGGGATTTATGGATTATGTGGTCTTGGATTCTTGTATTTTGGGGTTTTAGAGTTTAGAATTTTAAGGTTTTAGGGTTTATGGTTTACGATTTTAGAGTTTTGAAGTTTTACGGTTTTCAGTTTAGGGGTTATGGAAATTTAGGGTTAAGAGTTTTATTTGTTGGGGTTTTCAGGAAGTTTAGGCTTAGGGTTTACCGTTATCTTTTGATTTTGAGTGTTTAGGCTCAATAATCGTATACCTTTAAAATTTTAAATTTTAGGGTTATCGGTTTTAGGGGTTATATTGTTTTGGATTGTAGTGTTTTGGGGTTTAGGGTTTAGGTTTACGGGATTTGGGCGTTATGTGGTCTTGGATTCTAGTATTTTGGGGTTTTAGAGTTTAGAATTTTAAGGTTTTACGGTTTACGGTTTACGGTTTTAGGGTTTTCAGGTTTTACAGTTTTCGGTTTAGGGGTTATGGAAATTTAGGGTTTAGAGTTTTATTTGTTGGGGTTTTAAGGAAGTTTAAGTTTAGGGTTTATCGTTATCTTTTTATTTTGAGTGTTTAGGCTCAGTAATCGTACACCTTTAACATTTTAAAATTTTAGGGTTATCGGTTTTAGGGGTTATGTTTTTTTGGATTGTAGTGTTTTGGGGTTTAGGGTCTAGGTTTACGGGATTTGGGCGTTATGTGGTCTTGGATTCTAGTATTTTGGGGTTTTAGAGTTTAGGATTTTAAGGCTTTACGGTTTACGGTTTACGGTTTTAGGGTTTTCAGGTTTTACAGTTTTCGGTGTAGGGGTTATTTAAATTTAGGGTTTAGAGTTTTATTTGTTGGGGTTTTCAGGAAGTTTAGGTTTAGGGTTTACCGTTATCTTTTGATTTTGAGTGTTTAGGCTTAGTAATCGTACACCTTTAAAATTTTAAAATTTTAGGGTTACCGGTTTTAGGGGTTATATTGTATGGGATTGTAGTGTTTTGGGATTTAGGGTTTAGGTTTACGAGATTCGGGCGTTATGTGGTCTTGGATTCTAGTATTTTGGGGTTTTAGAGTTTAGAACTTTAAGGTTTTACGGTTTACGGTTTACGGTTTTAGGGTTTTAAGGTTTTACGGTTTTCTGTTTAGGGGTTATGGAAATTTAGGGTTTAGAGTTTTATTTGTTGGGGTTTTAAGGAAGTTTAGGTTTAGGGTTTACCGTTATCTTTTGATTTTGAAGCTTTAGGCTCAGTAATCGTACACCTTTAAAATTTTAAAATTTTAGGGTTGCCTGTTTTAGGGGTTATGTTGTTTTGGATTGTATTGTTTTGGGGTTTAGGGTTTAGTTTTACGGGATTTATGGATTATGTGGTCTTGGATTCTTGTATTTTTGGGGTTTTAAAGTTTAGAATTTTAAGGTTTTAGGGTTTACGGTTTACGATTTTAGAGTTTTGAAGTTTTACGGTTTTCAGTTTAGGGGTTATGGAAATTTAGGGTTAAGAGTTTTATTTGTTGGGGTTTTCAGGAAGTTTAGGTTTAGGGTTTACCGTTATCTTTTGTTTTTGAGTGTTTAGGCTCAATAATCGTACACCTTTAAAATTTTAAATTTTAGGGTTACCGGTTTTAGGGGTTATATTATTTTGGATTGTAGTGTTTTGGGGTTTAGGGTTTAGGTTTACGGGATTTGGGTTTATGTGGTCTTGGATTCTAGTATTTTGGGGTTTTAGAGTTTAAAATTTTAAGGTTTTACGGTTTACGGTTTACGGTTTTAGGGTTTTCAGGTTTTACAGTTTTCGGTTTAGGGGTTATGGAAATTTAGGGTTTAGAGTTTTATTTGTTGGGGTTTTCAGGAAGTTTAGGTTTAGGGTTTACCGTTATCTTTTGATTTTGAGTGTTTAGGCTCAGTAATCGTACACCTTTAAAATTTTAAAATTTTAGGGTTACCGGTTTTAAGGGTTATGTTGTTTTGGATTGTAGTGTTTTGGGGTTTAGGGTCTAGGTTTACGGGATTTGGGCGTTATGTGGTCTTGGATTCTAATATTTTGGGGTTTTAGAGCTTAGGATTGTAAGGTTTTACGGTTTACGGTTTACGGTTTTAGAGTTTTCAGGTTTTAAGGTTTTCGGTTTAGGGGTAATGGAAATTTAGGGTTTAGAGTTTTATTTGTTGGGGTTTTAAGGAAGTTTAAGTTTAGGGTTTACCGTTATCTTTTGATTTTGAGTGTTTAGGCTCAGTAATCGTACACCTTTAAAATTTTAAAATTTTAGGGTTACCTTTTTTAGGGGTTATGTTGTTTTGGATTGTATTGTTTTGGGGTTTAGGGTTTAGTTTTACGGGATTTATGGATTATGTGGTCTTGGATTCTTGTATTTTGGGGTTTTAAAGTTTAGAATTTTAAGGTTTTAGGGTTTACGGTTTACGATTTTAGAGTTTTGAAGTTTTACGGTTTTCAGTTTAGGGGTTATGGAAATTTAGGGTTAAGAGTTTTATTTGTTGGGGTTTTCAGGAAGTTTAGGTTTAGGGTTTACCGTTATCTTTTGTTTTTGAGTGTTTAGGCTCAATAATCGTACACATTTAAAATTTTAAATTTTAGGGTTACCGGTTTTAGGGGTTATATTGTTTTGGATTGTAGTGTTTTGGGGTTTAGGGTTTAGGTTTACGGGATTTGGGCGTTATGTGGTCTTCGATTCTAGTATTTTGGGGTTTTAGAGTTTAGAATTTTAAGGTTTTACGGTTTACGGTTTACGGTTTTAGGGTTTTCAGGTTTTACAGTTTTCGGTTTAGGGGTTATGGAAATTTAGGGTTTAGAGTTTTATTTGTTGGGGTTTTCAGGAAGTTTCGGTTTAGGGTTTACCGTTATCTTTTGATTTTGAGTGTTTAGGCTCAGTAATCGTACACCTTTAAAATTTTAAAATTTTAGGGTTACCGGTTTTAAGGGTTATGTTGTTTTGGATTGTAGTGTTTTGGGGTTTAGGGTCTAGGTTTACGGGATTTGGGCGTTATGTGGTCTTGGATTCTAATATTTTGGGGTTTTAGAGCTTAGGATTTTAAGGTTTTACGGTTTACGGTTTACGGTTTTAGAGTTTTCAGGTTTTAAGGTTTTCGGTTTAGGGGTAATGGAAATTTAGGGTTTAGAGTTTTATTTGTTGGGGTTTTCAGGAAGTTTAGGTTTAGGGTTTACCGTTATCTTTTGATTTTGAGTGTTTAGGCTCAGTAATAGTACACCTTTAAAATTTTAAATTTTTAGTGTTACCGGTTTTAGGGGTTATGTTGTTTTGGA
The DNA here is from genome assembly GCA_036850905.1 of Luffa acutangula. Taxonomy (NCBI): domain Eukaryota; kingdom Viridiplantae; phylum Streptophyta; class Magnoliopsida; order Cucurbitales; family Cucurbitaceae; genus Luffa; species Luffa acutangula. The sequence goes on along the minus strand of JAZFAW010000018.1, from coordinate 145,929 downwards.
TTGTATTGTTTTGGGGTTTAGGGTTTAGGTTTACGGGATTTGGGCGTTATGTGGTCTTGGATTCTAGTATTTTGGGGTTTTAGAGTTTAGAATTTTAAGGTTTTACGGTTTACGGTTTACGGTTTTAGGGTTTTAGGGTTTTACAGTTTTCGGTGTAGGGGTTATTGAAATTTAGGGTTTAGAGTTTTATTTGTTGGGGTTTTCAGGAAGTTTAGCTTTAGGGTTTACCGTTATCTTTTGATTTTGAGTGTTTAGGCTCAGTAATCGTACACCTTTAAAATTTTAAAATTTTAGGGTTACCGGTTTTAGGGGTTATATTGTATTGGATTGTAGTGTTTTGGGGTTTAGGGTTTAGGTTTACGGGATTTGGGCGTTATGTGGTCTTGGATTCTAGTATTTTGGGGTTTTAGAGTTTAGAACTTTAAGGTTTTAGGGTTTTAAGGTTTTACGGTTTTCTGTTTAGGGGTTATGGAAATTTAGGGTTTAGAGTTTTATTTGTTGGGGTGTTCAGGAAGTTTAGGTTTAAGGTTAACCGTTATCTTTTGATTTTCAGTGTTTAGGCTAAGTAATCGTACATCTTTAAAATTTTATGATTTTAGGGTCACCAGTTTTGGGGGTTATGAGGTTTTAAATTGTATTGATTTGGGGTTTAGGGTTGTGTTTACGGGTTTTGGGTGTTATGTGGTATTCGATTTTAGTGTTTTGAAGTTTTAGATTTTAGAATTTTAGGGTTTTAGGGTTTACGGTTTACGGTTTTAGGGTTTTATGGTTTTATGTTTTTTGGTTTAGGGGTTATGGATATTTGGGGTTTAGAGTTTTATTTGTTGGGGTTTTCGGGAAGTTTAGGTTTAGGGTTAACCGTTATCTTTTGATTTTCAGTGTTTAGGCTAAGTAATGGTATATCTTTAAAATTTTATGATTTTAGGGTTACCGGTTTTGGGGGTTATGTGGTTTTAGAGTTTAGTGATTTTGGGTTTAGGGTTTTGTTTACGGGTTTTGGGTGTTATGTGGTATTCGATTTTAGTATTTTGGGGTTTTAGAATTTAGAGTTTTAGTGTTTTAGGGTTTACGATTTACGGTTTTAGGGTTTTAGGGTTTACGATTTACGGTTTTAGGGTCTTAGGGTTTTACAGTTTTCAGTTTAAGGGTTATGGAAATTTAGGGTTTAGAGTTTTATTTGTTGGGGTTTTCACGAAGTTTAGGTTTAGGGTTTACCGTTATCTTTTGATTTCTAGTGTTTAGGCTTAGTAATTGTACACCTTTATAATTTTAAAATTTTAGGGTTACCGGTTTTAGGGGTTATGTTGTTTTGGATTGTAGTGTTTTGGGGTTTAGGGTTTAGGTTTACGGGATTTGGGGGTTATGTGGTCTTGGAATATAGTATTTTGGGGTTTTAGATTTTAGACTTTTAAGGTTTTAGGTTTTATGGTATATGGTTTTAGGGTTTTAACGTTTTACGGTTTTCGATTTAGGGGTTATGGAAATTTAGGGTTTAGAGTTTTATTTGTTGGGGTTTTCGGGAAGTTTAGGTTTAGGGTTAAGCGTTATCTTTTGATTTTGAGTGTTTAGGCTAAGTAATCGTACATCTTTAAAATTTTATGATTTTAGGGTTACCCGTTTTGGGGGTTATGAGGTTTTAGATTGTAGTATTTGGGGTTTAGGGTTGTGTTTACGGGTTTTGGGTGTTATGTGGTTTTCGATTTTAGTGTTTTGAGGTTTTAGATTTTAGAATTTTAGGGTTTTAGGGTTTACGGTTTACGGTTTTAGGATTTTAAGGTTTTACGTTTTTCGGTTTAGGGGTTATGGATATTTGGGATTTATAGTTTTATTTGTTGGGTTTTTTGGGAAGTTTAGGTTTAGGGTTAACTGTTATCTTTTGATTTTCAGTGTTTATGCTATGTAATCGTACATCTTTAAAATTTTATGATTTTCGGGTTACCGGTTTTTGGGGTTATGTGGTTTTGGATTGTAGTGATTTGGGGTTTAGGGTTTTGTTTACGGGTTTTCGGTGTTATGTGGTATTCGATTTTAGTATTTTGGGGTTTTAGATTTTAGAGTTTTAGGGTTTTAGGGTTTACGGTTTATGGTTTTCGGGTTTTATGGTTTTAGGGTATTCGGTTTAGGGGTTATGGAAATTTAGGGTTTAGAGTTTTATTTGTTGAGGTTTTCAGGAAGTTTAGGTTTAGGGTTTACCGTTATCTTTTGATTTTGAGTGTTTAAGCTAAGTAATCGTATATCTTTAAAATTTTATGATTTTAGGGTTACCGGTTTTAGGGGTTATGTGGTTTTGGATTGTAGTGTTTTGGGGTTTAGGGTTTAGGTTTACTTTTTTTGGGTGTTATGTGGTATTGGATTTTAGTATTTTTGTGTTTTAGAGTTTAGAATTTTAGGGTTTTAGGGTTTACGGTTTACGGTTTTAGGGTTTTGAGGTTTTACGGTTTTCGGTTTAGGAGTTATGGAAATTTAGGGTTTAGAGTTTTATTTTTTGGGGTTTTCAGGAAGTTTATTTTTAGGGTTTACCGTTATCTTTTGATTTTTAGTGTTTAGGCTCAGTAATTGTACACCTTTAAAATTTTAAAATTTTAGGGTTACCGGTTTTAGGGGATACGTTGTTTTGGATTGTAGTGTTTTGGGGTTTAGGGTTTAGGTTTACGGGATTTGGGGCTTTTGTGGTCTTGGATTCTAGTATTTTGGGGTTTTAGAATTTAGAATTGTAAGGTTTTAGGGTTCACGGTATATGGTTTTAGGGTTTTAATGTTTTACGGTTTTCGGTTTAAGGGTTATGGAAATTTAGGGTTTAGAGTTTTATTTCTTTGGGTTTTCGGGAAGTTTAGGTTTTTGGTTAACCGTTATCTTTTTATTTTGAGTGTTTAATCTAAGTAAACGTACATCTTTAAAATTTTATGATTTTAGGGTTACCGGTTTTGGGGGTTATGTGGTTTTGGATTGTAGTGATTTGGGGTTTAGGGTTTGGTTTACGGGTTTTTGGTGTTTTCTGGTATTCGATTTTATAATTTTGGGGTTTTAGATTTTAGAGTTTTAGGGTTTTAGGGTTTACGGTTTATGGTTTTCGGGTTTTAGGGTTTTACAGTTTTATTTGTTGGGGTTTTCAGGAAGTTTAGGATTAGGGTTAACCGTTATCTTTTGATTTTGAGTGTTTAGGCTAAGTAATCATACATCTTTAAAATTTTATTATTTTAGGGTTACCGGTTTTGGGGGTTATGTGGTTTTGAATTGTAGTGTTTTGGGGTTTAGGGTTTAGGTTTACTTGTTTTGGGTGTTATGTGGTATTGGATTTTAGTATTTTGGGGTTTTAGAGTTTAGAATTTTAGGGTTTTAGGGTTTACGGTTTACGATTTTATGGATTTAAGGTTTTACGGTTTTCGGTTTAGGGGTTATGGAAATTTAGGGTTTTGAGTTTTATTTGTTGGGGTTTTCAGGAAGTTTAGGTTTAGGGTTAACCGTTATTTTTTATTTTGAGTGTTTAGGCTAAGTAATCGTACATCTTCAAAATTTTATGATTTTAGGGTTATCGGTTACACATCATTTTTCATCCATGAATTTAACGGCAAAAATCTTTGAGAGTCATTTTGAAACAAACTTCAAAATTCAAGAATTAAAATGAAAATAGACTAGTAAACAACGTAATAATATCAAATCTTATCATGAATGAATCAATTATGCAAGGCGAGTCTACAAATTTTTAATCTATAACGTTGAATATTGAACCATGTATGAATTCAGTCAATGTTCAAGCAGCATATTTCATGATTCTAATTTAACATTAATGTACTTTCAGAACCATTGATTCTAAAGATTTTTTTTATATTTGACTATTTCTTGACATTTTGTTTTCCATGTCTTAAGGGGTTGTTTGGGGCATTGAATGGGGTTATAATAGCCCCCTTCATTATAACCTATTCAGTGTTTGGGGCATCAACAAAAATAAATGGTGAGGTAGGTTATTTTTATCCCCAATTATTTTATCCATTCCTTACCGTAACCATCATTCAACTCACCCGATTATTCTATCCATTTTCTACACTAACTCTCTCCTTTCTTCTTCCATGCGACTCCTTGACTTTTTCAACGACCGCCGGTCGTCGTTGGCCGGTGAAGTTTTCGGCGTCTTTTCCGACGATCGCCTACCACTTTTCCGACGACTTTTCTGGCAATCGTTATTTCTTTTCTTTTTTTTTCATATTTCCTCTCATTTTCATTTTGAAAAATATAAAAAATGAAAATAAATAAAAAAAACAGAAGAAAAAAAAGAAAACGAGGAAAAAAAAATTTGGTCGTCGAAAAATTTGTCGGCAACCGCCGGAAAAGTCATTGAAAACGTCCGACCACTTTTCCGACGACTTTTTCGACGATCGCTGACGACTTTTTCGGCAACCTTTTTTTTCTTTTTTTTCATATTTCTTCTGATTTTCATTTTGAAAAATATAAAAAATGAAAATAAAGAAAAAAAAAGAAGAAAAGAAAGAAAACGAGGAAAAAATATTTTGTCGTCGAAAAATTTGTCGGCAACTGCCGGAAAAGTTGTTGAAAACGTCGCCGACATTAGGGTTAGATGAAGATAGAGTTTGAGGTTGAGGAAGAAGATGATGATGGAAATGGACAAAGAAGATGATAAAGATGAAGATAGAAATGGAGGAATAAGATGAAGATGATGGAGATGGAGGGGGAAGATAAAGATGGAAGAAGAAAATGAAAAAGAAGGAAAAAATAAATACTAGGTTGAGTTGATTTAATACCTTCTGGACGAACACAGTTGACCCACCACTCCTCGACCAATGTGCTGCTTCACAATTATCTTTGCTTTCAAGATTTTTCTATCTATCTTTTGTACTCATATTTCTAGGAAAAATTATTTTTGTGCCACCATGGTCGTGGCCCATAGAAGGCAACATTACCTTCCAGATGTATTTTTTTTTGTGCAACTTTAGGGAATTAATACTAGGTTGTCTTTCTACATATATAAATATGGAGTTTTATTACATAATTTCTTTGTACATAAGCATTTACCATTTTTACGTTAAAAATACAAAAATGAAACAAATATGGTTTTCCAATATGAAATCATAAAATGACTTCTTTTGTGAAAAAATCATGACCCTAAAACAAAGAAAATCAACTCTTACCTTAGGTTATTTTTGTTTCCTTTTAAGTTAAACACATCATTAAACTCGTATACCCAATACTTTATTTTTATTTTTTTTACAACTGAATCCAAACAATTTTTTATTGATATTTGCAAAATATAATATTTGACATACAAAGTTGTATGATGAAAATAAACAAAAAAAAAACTAGGAAAAAAATAGTCAGCTTGAACCTTTGATTCAGAATCTCATGTTAAATAGATCAGCACCCCAAAAACAAACTATTTTAACACATACTAAAATAATATGCATCCCAAACACAGATTATTTTATCCCAGACTAAAATAACCTGCACCCCAAACACAGATTATTTTATCTCAGACTATAATATTCTGCACCCCAAACACAAATTATTATAATCCCTAGACTATTATAATCCCCAGATTATTATAACCACCAGATATTATAACCAATTCAGCGCCCCAAACAACCCCTAAGTACATTTTGTATCTCTGCATTGTTTATCAATTATTCACAACAAATGTGACACCAAGAGAGGGGGATGTCAAAATTGTTATGCAAATGGTAGAAGAAGTTGTTTGTGCCCAGGGGAGGGATCCTTACACTGCAGTTGCAAACCGTGTGAAGGAACTTAATTAATGGAAACTCCTACTTTTTTAGGGTATGCTTGTTGCCATGCTTTTAAAGTTCTATTGTTTTTTTTTTTTTTTCTATCGCATCAACTTATTTTCATTTTTATTTCTTACTCTCCAACCTATTAGGTTAAGTGACCTTCAAAAATTTGATCCACAGAAAGCTTGCGAATATTTCAACGACTGTTTCAAAGATCCATCCAATTTTATTGTTGCAATTGTTGGGAATATTAATCCTTCCATAGCACTTCCCTTAATACAACAGTATTTGGTACGTGTGCATTCAGTCTGCTTACGCACAACAACCTTTGTTTTTCGTGATAAGTAAGGTTTTGATTTCCTTAAGCAGGGTGGAATACCAAAGCCTTCTGAATCTATTATGAACTTCAATCGCGATGACCTAAAGGGCTTGCCATTCACTTTCCTACAAGGATAGTTCAGTATAGTGCACTAGACCTTGTATTCAAATTCATTGATTATAAACACAAAGCATGTTTACCAAATGTGTACTAAAAAAAAAAGCATGTTTACCAAATGTGTGATATTATTAATCCATTGGTAGTAGTGAAAAGAAATTTTAAAGAATGATCAGAATTATGTTTCACTCTTCCTTTCATATCCAATGGCTTTCTTCTTTCTTTTTTTCTTTTTCCCATATGTTGTTAGTTAAGGTGTTACATAGAAGTGATCAAGTATGAATTTGCATATTTTTCTGGTTTATACATTTATTACTTTCTTTTGGAGTTTCCATTTCTTTAAACACCTTAAATGTTCTTGCACTATAGAAAAGTGGTATATAGTCCCATGGTTGAAGCCCAATGTTCAGTTCAGCTATGTTTTCTTGTGGAGCTCACAAATGAAACCATGGTATTTCTTTCCCTTTTATTGTCCATTGGAAGGGTTCGTGGTAAATAAAGTGTCCTGTTTATTACTTTTTCCCCAAATGGTTCAGAATGTGTTTTGTTCCCAAAAAAAAAATCAGGTTGAGGAAATTCATTTCGTAGGGTTTTTGAGCAAATTGCTTGAGATAAGAATGATGCAAGTTCTGCGTTTCAAGCATGGGCAGGTGTTTATGTATTTTGTGGGTTTTGTAGTATTTATTTATTTTTATTCTTTTGCTTAATTTTTTGGTTATTTTTTTGTTCTAAATCTATTCTGTTGGGGTTTCAGTATTTCTTGGAGGTAACAAACCTTCAAGAAGTGGTCCTGTTAGTGGTGATATTAGCATCAACTTTTCTTGTGATCTAGAAATCTCATCAAAGCTGGTTTGTACACTATCACAATCAACCTTCTTTACTTTATCTCTATTAGCAAATTTAGCTGACACATTTTTGTGATCCTGAAACTTTTAAAATGTTGACCTTGCTTTGAATGAAATATTATGTCTTCAAGAAGAAGGGCCTACTGAGCAAGATGTTTCATTTGTCCTAGAGATTGAGGAGAGAGCCCATGAAAATGGACTACAAGTTAGTTTTCGTTTATTAGAACTTACTGTTACTACCGGAAGGGTATAATGATAATAGCATTTCACTTCAAGATATGCTTAACAAAGTCTCCCAAACACTTGTTTTCCAAAACACATCCACCATCACATCTTTAGTAACATGTATTCTAGTCTCTTCGGTAAACCTTTTTTTGTTATGGATTTATGGCGAGGGAAACTTGTGTGGCAGTGGCACTCGTGGCATTTGTGTCCAGCTACATAACTTGTGGCACTTAAATAATCACGAGTACCGCATAACCTCTCTCAATGTTAGATTCTCAAATCTGAATAGTATAGCTAATCCTGGATGATCACTTGACTTGATTTGTCCAATGAATTGCAATCTCTGAATCACTCTCTCTTATCCCCATTTATATTTTATCCTCCCTCCACTCTCGTATTTGGTATGGATAAGGGAAAATAAATACTCAAATTGAATGAGAATTTCGTCTTCAATGAAAAAATAGGCCTACTTGCAAATGTGTCAAGGTGTTGTTAATGTTATACCTTACTTAACACGACTGTAGTTAGAAGGTTTATGATCCATTATGTTGTCAACTTCTAGAAAGAAAAGGTTTTGGTTTTCCGTTATTCCTAGTTTATATCTGAGCAGAATGGTTATACGGAAGGAATTTTATGGTTCCTAAACTACCAGTTTACTGTTTTTGGTTTTGATTACCAGGAGAATTATTACTGGTTGGATAGAATTTTACGTAGCTATCAATTAAGGATATACACTGATGATGTTGGAGCTTCTTTTGAGGTTGGTGGCAGTTATTGAGTTTTTTTTTCTCTGTTCAATACTTCAACTTGTTTAAAATATCTATCATGTATTTATTTATCAGTTTCAGTTCTTGATTAAACGATTGATTTTACCTTATACAATTTTTTAAAATATCTATGAAACGTGGAAATCGAACGTTAATATGTTTATCTACCTTAATGTAAAATTTTTAGTTTCACTATACAATGCTTGGGAATAGTAACTATAGGGTAATGATGAACCCTGACATTCTCCAAAGAGGGATAAATTGGTATACCTGTTCATAAATTTTTTTATAATTGTAATCATTTTGGTGCAGACCTAGGATGAGGGGCGTTTGAAGGTCAGAAAGTCCTTGAAACCATTGGCAGCACAGTTGGCACTACAAAGGATACTGCCAATTCCTTGCACAAACAGTACACTGCAGTAATTCTATTACCAACATCATATCGGTTCAGGAAACTAAAATCATTCTTTCGACTTGGTCTATCAAGTCCTGGCAGAGACGCAAAGGTTAGTTTCATACACATTGCTTATCACTCGTTATAGTCCACAAGTCATAATGCCTTACCATTCTCATTGTTACTGAAAATGCAATGTTTGGAAAGTCTAGGTTCTGTTTGATAACTGTTTGGTTTTTTAAAAACATGTTTTTTGTTTTTGGAATTTAACTAAAAATTCAAATCTTTCCTTAAGAAAGATGAAAACCATTGTAAAGAAATTATTAGAAAACAAACTCAATTTTCAAAAACAAAAACAATGGGTCTTAACTTTTGCCATTATGGTTCAACTTTTTGTTATCATGATCTTGTAGGCCACTATTTTGCATAGAAAATCTACCCTTCCTTTTAAGGGCCATTCTTTTTATGATATTTACCTTAGCAAATACCTTTCACAATTGTTCTTCTATTACTTTTCAAGTATTACATATGCTCTTCTCTTTGTCTAAGCAGATCTTAGTCAGCCTTGTCAGTGTAGCAGTTTTGACGTTTAGCTTGTGGAGATATTGGAGAACTAACAGAAAATGGTAGGTCGATTCTATGCACTTCGGGTTGTCAGTAAAATTCTTCCCGTACATATGGTGACACAATATCGAGAACGAGGGCATCGAATGGATCTAAAAGTATACAAATGGAGGATCCAAGTTTGCTTTTATTGGAGGGAAGCTCCTGCTAGAAATGTACTTAAGGCATCATCACTGACTTAGAAGGAAAAATGATAGAGAACTGATAATGCTAATGCAAATTCTCTGTGGAAGAAATTATCATGATTAAAGAGACAATGGTCAGAATGACCTGCAACATATGGTCATTCTTTCAAATGGATCTTCATTTGCTTCCCATTTAGCACATTCATTTGTGCAAGTGGAGGGTTCTGTTCTATTCTGTCTTTAATTTGTTGTAGATTTGAGATAATTTATTTAGTTCTCTCCATGATATTATTTGTTGTGGCCCTCCTAATTGTAGCTTGATGTATTGAAACTGAACAGGCTTTGAAAGTTATGTGTTTTTACTGTTAAAACTTCTCACTCAAAAACTTTACTCATTTTCTGCCTAACATGAACATGTTCGAGAGATATAAAGCTTGTAATAATGATCAAGAGATTTGTGGTTTAAATCTTTCACCCTACCTGTTGTAAAGAAAAAAAAAATTGAACTTCTACCAATCCAGAGATGAACAAAAACAGTTAAAGGTATATCGTTTGTTCAATCTATTGTTGATATATATATATATATATTGAGCTAAGTGAAAACGAGTGATGTAAATTGGTATGTCTATTTGAAAAAATGGAGTTGGATCACGGTAAATCTACTCAATTTCGTTTTGCATGTGTTCTTGCTTCTTTTCAGTGCATGAAGGAGGAACTCTTGGATATAAAAAACTAGTACTCACAGTTTAATAGATCTCGGTCAGACATGGGAAGAATATGGTGCACTTAATATGTCCATATGAATCTAAGTATAGTTGGGTTAGTTAAAACATGTCTTGACCATCTTGTTAAAAAAAAACATGTCTTGACCATCTTTTTACTCCACTTATTAAACTTGAAAAAAGAATGATTAAATGTATAGATGATCCTGTTGGATTTTATGTCCTAAAACTCGTAGATAGTAAATGTACCTTTTGACCGAACATTAATAAAATGATGTATTATTCATTTCTCTGTGTTTGTATTCAATAATCTTGTCTTATTAACTATAATCCAATAAACTAAACATCATAAGCTGATAGTATGAGGCTTGAACTAGTGTGTAGGGACATACGGGGATCAATGTTCAAGATTCAGTCTAAAGGGTCTATAGTATAGGGATAAGGTTGGGTACCTTATCCTTATCCTAGTGACACTATGGATACAACCCGGTTTATATTATGATACAAACGTACTGATCCAACGCGTTTATGTAGTTGACATGCGAGTGGGGGTATCCTATACAATGAGTTTGCATAAGACCGAACCGCGAAATAGTTAACCACTAATTGTAACATCGTTAGTTAGCTTGGTTTCTATTTCACTAGGATGACCTAGGCAACTTGACCTCAATCCTGAGTGGATTGGACTCCTATCTGTGAAGGATTGTCCTTTGATTTGTACGAGTGAGAGTGGCCTGCACGCCGACTCAATAAGCCTACCATTTTGGGGACAAGACCGAGTGAGGAGCTGGGAACATAATCACACGAGATGTAATTCACTCCTTCCCGACTCTAGGGTAAGTAGAAGTGTGTTCCCTTAAGTGGTGTCTCTGGGTCTTGAACAATGGGTCATGCCCTCTCTATGGCACGAGAGGGACTTTCTGTTTGTTGGTTGGACCTCAAACAGGTTGTTCATTAGAGGAGCACTGGAACTTAAGGATAATGAGGTAACCTAGAGGTAAAACGGTAATTTGACCTAGCTAGGGTATGAACACACGTGAAGGGCTGACTTGCTATTGATAGTCGATATCCGTTGACACAGAAATATATTTGCAGTGAGAAGAGTGCAGTTGTGGTTCTATAGTGGAGTGAACCACAGTTAACAAACATTGATTAACTTGGTTAATGAGTTTAACCAATTAATCTCATATCGTTGGAGTTTCTGATATGTAGGTCCATTAGGTCCACCGGTAGCTCACTTAGGGCATTGAGATAAATTTCTAAGAGAGAATTGAATATCCGAAGGGGTTCGAATATTAAGTTTAAAATATGAATTTGATTCATATTAAAACTATAGGTTATAATTAATGCGCATTAGATGTACATTTTTTTTTTAAACTAGATGTACATTAATACTATAGTTCATATGAGAAAAATATAATTAAATATTTGATATTTAATTACAATATTAATTAATTGGAGAATTAATTAATTATTGTTTTAATTTAATTTAATTAAATTTTGATTTAATTGAATTACATTAAAATTATAGGTTAAGTAGAATCTTTATATAAATATGTTTATATAAATGGCATTAAATTAAATTAAATGTTAATTTAATTAAAAGATTAATTATTAATATTAATTATTAATTAATTAATTTTTCCATCATGGAAACGCGGTCTTCCACTTTATCTGGTATTTAGGTACTCTCAAGAACCGTTGAAATGGGGAAAAACATTAATGCAACTAGAAAAAACAGAATTACAGAATGTAAAAAATCCTTAAAGGAGGCATATGATAATATACCAAATGTTAATTTCTCCAATATACATGAAATAGAATTTGAACTTGACAAACTTTTGGAAGAAGAGGAATTATATTGGAGGCAAAGGTCCCGAGATGACAAGTTAAAAGGGGAGATAGGAATTCTAGGTGGTTTCACAAAAAAACATCCATTAGAAAAAAAAATAAATGAAATTAATGGGATTAGGGATGACAATGGGTGATGGATGGAGATCCTAACTATATTGAAGATAGATTTTTAGCTTATTTTGAAAATATGTTTGAATTTATTAACCCTCAACAAACTAACATTGAAATGGCCTTAAAAGATATGCAGCCCATAGTAACTCAAGAGATGAATAGAAAACTATCAGCCCCCTTTACAAAATCAGAAATAGAGCTAGCAATAAAACAAAAGTTTCCCATCAAAGCACCCAACCTCGATGGATTCCCGGCTCTTTTTTACCAACAATATTGGAATATAGTAGGCAAGAAAACAGTACAAGAATGTCTGGAGATTCTAAATAATAATAAGGAGATTAGGGAGTGGAACAAAACAAATATAGTGTTTATCCCTAAAGTTACCAGTCCTAGAGATGTTAGTGAATTTAGACCTAATGTAAATTACAAAATAGTGTCTAAAACTATTGCAAACAGACTTAAATGGGTGCTAAATGACATTATTTTAGAGTCTCAGTCAGCATTTGTCCAAGGTAGATTAATAACGGACAATGTTTTAATTGGTCATGAGTGTATAAATGCTTTAAAGAACCAAAGACACATTAAAAAGAATATGGCAGCCCTGAAATTGGATCTTAGCAAAGCTTATGATAGGGTAGAATGGGCTTATCTAAAAGAAATTATGATTAGGCTAGGCTTCAATGATATATGGGTAGACCTAATCATGAGATGTATAACTTCAGCCAGCTTCTCAGTGCTAATAAATGGAGAACAAAAAGGCAATTTTAATTCAAGCAGGGGCTTGCGCCAAGGAGACCCATTATCACCTTACTTGTTCCTTTTAGTTTCTAAAGGCCTATCTCATCTTATTAATAGAGCTAATGACAATGGATCCTTTTCAGGTATGGTATGTTCAAATGGTCCTTTGATTTCCCATCTTCTTTTTGCTGATGACAGCATTGTTTTTTGTAAAGCAAATGAACAGGAGTTAATTTCTTTAAAAAATCTTCTGAAAATATATGAGTTAGCTTAGGGTGAGAGTATAAATTTTGCAAAATCTGCTGTTATGTTTTCTAAAAAGGTGGGTGAAGACAGAAGGTTGTATCTTAGTAGCATTTTGGGTGTTAGATGTGTTAATAATTTTGGGAATTACTTAGGCATTCCTTCAGTATTGTCCAAACATAAATCTAAGGACCTAGGATATATTGTAGACAAAATTTGTAAAGTTTTTCCAGGCTGGAAATGATAATTTTTTTCCACAGCAGGGAAAGAAGTATTAATCAAAAGTATAGGCCAAGCAATACCTTTTTATGCCATGAGTGTTTTCAAATTCCCTAAGAAACTTTGTGATGAAATCATTAGAAGTTTTGCTAGGTTTTGGTGGGGATCAAGTGAAAACAAAAAGAAAATGTATTGGTGTAAATGGTCTAAACTTTGCCTTCCAAAAAGCCTAGGGGGACTAAATTTTAGGGAGGTGGATGGGTTTAATCAAGCTCTTCTAGCAAAACAAGTGTGGAGAATCGTGTCTAATCCGAACTCTCTAGTAGCTCAATTTTTAAAAAGCATATACTTCAAAGAAACAAATGTTCTAAACGCTATAGTTGGGAGAAAACCATCCTATGTTTGGAAAAGTCTATTGTGGGGAAGGGAGATTTTAAAAAAAGGAGTTAGAAATAGATTAGGGAATGGTTCAACCATACAAATGTTTAAGGACCCTTGGATCCCTAGAGAATCCACATTTAAACCTATTTGTCTAAATAGGGAGGTCTTCAATGAAAAAGTTAATGATTTTATTGATCAGTCAGGAGCTTGGAACATACCTAAACTAAACAAATATGTGACGGCTGAAGACATTGAAGTAATAAAGAGAATTCCCATAAACATGAATCTAGGAGATAAACTTATTTGGCACTATGACCGAACTGGTAAATACACAGTCAAAAACGGGTATAAATTGTTCTTAAATTAAAAAATAATCGAGGCTTCTTCCAGTAGAAATATCCTTGGAAATGTATGGAATAATCTTTGGAAACTCAGAATCCCTGACAAAATAAAACATTTCTGCTGGAGAGCTTTGAATGATTACCTATCTACTAATCTAAACCTTAGAAACAGGGGAATAGGTATACCTGTGATTCGCCCTATTTGTTCTAACCAAACCGAATCTACAGATCACATAATTTTTGCTTACAGTAGGGCCAAAGAATTCTGGAGGAATATTTACAATAAAGTGTATCTGGAAGAAGATTTCAACAATTGCCTGGTGGATCGATGGCTAAAAATCAACGAATCAGCATCGACGATGGAGATGGAGCTTGTAACAGTCGCGAGCTGGGCAATTTGGAACGACAGAAACAAAAAAGTTCATGGTCAAAGCTATCCTCCGATAAATTCAAGATGCAACTAGATATTGGATTATCTTAAGGATTTTTTGGAAGCAAACAAAAGGAAAGCAGGAAATTTACCTCTAAAAAATAATGATGATTCAAATCAGCAGTGCTGGAATCCTCCATTTGGGAATTTGGCGAAAGTAAATGTGGATGCTGCTTGGACTTTGTCGCGCGGCGGCAACGGGGCTCGGTGTAATCATCAGAAACTCTGAAGGGAACATAATTGGAGCTTCAGCTGCAGCTTTGGATGTTGATTTTAAATCCCCAATAGCTGAGGTGATGGCAATTTGTGTAGGGGTTAAGCTCGCGAAGATGCTGAAGTGCAAGGAAATAGTTGTGAAGGGGTTAAGCTCGCGAACATGCAATAAGCTTGGTGACAAGGTGTAACAAATACACGTATCTTGCACTCTGTCTTACACGTGGATTACACTAACTTTAGTCACACGAACAACTTGCAGATCGATTACCCACACAATCAAAGATCAAAACGAAAACCTTCTCTGGAAAAACTCTCTCACAGCAACTAAAAAGACAAAGAACAAAAAATCAGAAGGAAAAAGTCCAGAGACGAAGAGAGGAGAAGAAAACAGGATGTATAGTGGTTCGACAACTTGGCCTACATCCACTCTAGGAAGGGAGCTGAAGTTTATTGAATCAGAATTATAGAGGATTGTTACAGAAAGGTCTCTCACTGATCTCACTCTTAATGCCTCTCTCTTGACCTCTTCTTTACTCATCGTGCAAATATATACTACTAAGATGAGGTATTCTCTGCTTTACAGGTTTAATGAGGAGTTAGTTGATTTCAACCGTTCAATTAGGTAAGTACTGTTAACAATCTCCCACCTTTGAAATTGACAACTCCGAGTAGTTTCTCCCTTCCTTCTTTGATTCACTCTATCCCTTTTCTGGTAGGTAATATCCTACCATCTCAAGGCAGTGCTGAAACTTTAATTGGGACAATGGCTTCGTCAAAATGTCGGCAACATTGTCTGAGGTATGTACCTTTAGCACCTCGATTTCTCCCTTCTCTACTTCTTCTCGTACAAAATGGTATTTTATGTCGATGTGTTTAGTCCGGTTATGAAACTGAGGATTTTTTGTAAGGAAAATGGTGTTTTGGTTATCACAGTATCTTTTCACTTTGGGTTGTGAAATCCCAAAGTCTTGAAGTAACCCTTTCAACCATATCCCTTCTTTAATTGCTTCAGCTAGCGCAATGAACTCAACTTCGGTTGTTGAAAGTGCCACTACTAATTGTAGGGTAGCTTTCCAACTGAGTAGGTTCTTGCCAAGCAAAAAGAAATAACCCGAAAGGGACCTCCTCTTGTCCAGGTCACCTGCAAAGTCTAAATCTACAAAACCATAGACTTCGTTAGATGATTGGTCATTTCTTTGGTAGGGTAGAGTAGCTCCTTTAGTACCCTTTAGGTACCTTAAAATCCACTTGACTGCCTCTCAATGCCTCTTCCCTGGGTTTGCCATGTACCTACTTACAAGGTTTGTTGCATAGGCTAGGTCTGGCCTTGTTGAGATCATCAGGTACATAAGGCTACCGACTGCTTGTGAATAGGGAACTGACATCATAAATGTTCTGTGTTTTGTTTCGTCTTCTTTTGGAGAGTTGGAAGATGAAAGTTTGAAGTGATGTGCAAGGGGAGTTGTCACTGCCTTTGCGTCTTCAAATTTGAATCTCTTTAACACTTTATCACAATAGTTGTGTTGGCTAATTTGGAGCTCAGAATCCTTTCTTCTTCTATCAATTTCAATTCCTAGGATTCTTTTAGACTCACCAAGGTCTTTCATATGGAATTCTTTCTCCAGTAGCAGCTTGACTCTGCTCAGATCCTCTTTAGTTTTTCCAGCCATGCGTACACTGACCGAGGAGTCGAGAAAATAAGCGTCCCTCTGACCGTCCGTACACTAGATCGTGGAACAGGAACAATGAACGTCCTTCCGACCGTTCCGTACACTTGATCGTTGAAAAGGGACCTCGAGCGTCCTTCCGGCCATGCGTACACTTGACCGAGGAGCCGAGAAAATAAACGTCCCCCAGACCGTCCGTACACCAGATCGTGAAACAGGGACAATGAGCGTCCTCCTGACCAATCCGTACACTTGATCGTTGAACAAGGACCCCGAGCGTCTTCCCGACCATGCGTACACTTGACCAAGGAGCCGAGAAAATAAGCGTCCCCTCGACCGTCCGTACACCGGATCGTGGAACAGGGACAATGAGCGTCTTCCCGACCGTTCCGTACACTAGATCGTGGAATGGGGACCTCGACCGTCTTCCCGGCCATGCGTACACTGGACCGAGGAGCCGAGAAAATAAACGTCCCCCCGAGCGTCCGTACACCGGATCGTTGAACATGGACAATGAGAGTCCTCCCGACCGTTCCGTACACTAGATCGTGAAACAGGGACCCCTTTGTGTGAATACATTATTACGTAAATACTCAATTTTTTTTTTTGGGTTAAAATGATCGTTGACAGAGTTTTAAGAATTGTCTTTAACATGGAAAAAGAAATTCATTTTTGTTTTTAAAATTAATTTTCCATAAGAATAATTTTCTCTTCTTTTTTAGTTTAACAACATTTGGAGGGGAGATGATAGATTATTATGTAAATATCCAGAAAGAAATCTTTTTTTTTTCTAGGAATTGCCTTTAACATGGAAAGAGTAATTCATTTTTTGTTATTTTCTAAATTAATACTTCATGAAAAACAAATAATTTCTTTTACTTAGAAAATTGAATAATTTATATTGGCAGTGAAATAATTAGATAGGATACCATTTTTAATTTTTTTAAAAAGTATACATAGAGAGTAGAAATAGTCTTCCTAAATATAAGTATAGGGAAAACAACATTAATAATATAACATCTAACTATTCTAATCCTCCAACAATTAAAAGTCAGAATGGTTGAGTGGTCTAAGGCGCTAGACTCAAGTTCTTCTTTGTGAGAAGGCGTGGGTTTAAATCCCACTTTTGACATATTAGTTAATTTTTCTTCATTTATAATTTATAATATAATTAATTTAATTTCCTAAGCTTGTTTGCTTACCTTACTCCTTCTCGTGAGGCTATGGCTATGATTCTAATGCAGGTAACTTTTGTGCATTACTTGCTATACCGATCCATCTGCTCTTCATCCTCTACACTCACACTAATTCTTTTAGATTTGGTATTTTGCAAATTCTATCCAACTTAATATGGAATGATTACGTTGGCACATTGTTTACTTTGGAATTGGACAACGAAGCATAAAGTTTTTTTCTCTTCCACTTGGAATATATTTCATCCTTCTTTACTCGTCATACTCTTGACAAAATTTTGTATATTTTTGTTTCCAATGATAAATTTTAATGTGGACGCAATTTATATTTTACTTCCTTTATATTTTGTCTATTCACAAACTTTGAAATTCTAATGATCTCTATCTACACCTTGTTGTCTCGAGACAGGTTTTCTTTGCTGAAGTGGGAGCATGTGGAAATATATGGAGTGTCATCAACACTGCACCAAGTATCTTCATGTTTGCTCTTGTTCAGATTGCAGTCCATCTTGCCATGACCATTGGTCTCGGGAAGCTGCTTCGCTTTGACCTGAAGTTGTTACTGATAGCATCAAATGCCAGCGTTGGAGGGCCCACGACAACCTGCGGGATGGCCACCGCAAAGGGTTGGAGTTCAATGGTTATCCCTGGAATTCTTGCTGGAATTTTCGGAATCGCTATCGCAACTTTCCTAGGTATTGGATTTGGATTGCAGTCTTAAAATACATGTAAAACCATTTAAATTTAG
The DNA here is from genome assembly GCA_036850905.1 of Luffa acutangula. Classification (NCBI taxonomy): domain Eukaryota; kingdom Viridiplantae; phylum Streptophyta; class Magnoliopsida; order Cucurbitales; family Cucurbitaceae; genus Luffa; species Luffa acutangula. The sequence goes on along the minus strand of JAZFAW010000018.1, from coordinate 127,912 downwards.
ATCATAAAATCGCTGGTTTCTCCAAAAGTGTGTAAAACTATTGCGAGGGAATAACTTTTTATAATTCTTTTCTCAAAAGACATGGGACTAGCTTGGTTTCTTAGTTTACTTGCAGGCAGAGTACATTTAGACCATCTATTTGCATTTCTTGTAAAAAAAATCATCTTGGATGCCACTCTTTAACTTGTGCACATGATCTTGGCGCCTTTCTTTTTGGAACCAAATGAACTGAAGGCATATTGTGTCAAATTGTTTGGTGTACAAACACGAATTTCATCGTCTGTATGCAACTTTGTTTGGAGTTCAATAGGAAAATGGCTCCTGGTCAATCAACAAGATGAAAATAGGAACTTAATACTCTTTATGCTGTTGGCCAAATGATTATTGATTGATAATTCTTGTTTTGGAATATATCATTGCAATTGTGGAAGTTAAAAAATCTCCAACCTAGGATGGTTAAACTATTGAATTATGCTTGTCAAGTTGAACATAATTCTATTGAATAAGGAGTTATAACTTTAACCAAGAGGTTAAAAGTTCAAATCTAAACAAAATTATGATGAGTTATGCTCAAATGACATTAATAAATTCTCAACAAGCGTATGGATGTAAATTCAGATTGATCTCTAGTTTTTCATTCCTCTTTGATTTTTTTTTTTTTTTTGTCGTCTTTGATTTTATAACTAGCGTCTATTTCTTATTGATAGTTCTAATAATGAAATCTACTTCATATAGTACACTGTCATGTTGATTATTGGAATGTCTCAGTGTGCTTTTAGATCAACTTATTTATTGTTAATTTAGAGATAAGCTTTTTCATTATTATTGTTCATGTTAGCAACTTATAGAGCAGTTTCCTGTAAACACTAGTTTATATTAGATTTGGATCTTTTCTTTTTACGGATTTTGTTAGGATGAGGTTCTTTGTTTCCTTTCCATTGACTTTGATTTATTTCCTTCTATTTTTATTGATCATTTTCTTGAGGGGATGAGAAGATAAAAAAAGGCACGTTAAAGAATAGAAAAAATAAAAATGTAATTTGCAACCATGTCTGGCCCAACCTAAACATTAAAGTTGAAAAGTTAAAAAAAAAAAAACCCTTAAAAAACACGTTGGAATTTGAATGTTTTAAAAGTATATCAATGGTGTTATTTATCGTATATAAGGTACATCATTATTTATTTAGTGTAATTAATATACTGAATATTTGGTATATCAATCAACTGATATACTTTAATATGTAGTAGATCATATATATATTTCGTGAATATAATATACTTTATTCACGAAGTATATGCATCAACTTTCATAAATGTCTTTGATATACTTCATTAATAAATAATTATATATTAACTTTACTTTGAGACAATATCTATGGTAGGAGATTTAAACCTGTAACCTATTCGTTAGATGTGTATGTCTTGTGTTATTTTTTTTATTCATTTTATTATTATTTTTTTTTACAACATGTCTTGTGTTAGTTGAGTTATGCTCATGTTGGCAAATATATCATCAATATACTATATACCATTTTAATAATACACTACTGATAGACTAATGATATATTTGAAATTGCATTTTTAGTGAGCATTGATATATTACTAATACACCAATGATATACTTAAAATTACATCTTATTGATATATTTATAGCAAATTTTACATTTCACGACCTTCATAATACACCAACAGTTAAAAATATATATCAATGATTTTTTTTTAAAAAGTAACAAGTCTATGTATTTAGCTATTCATAATCGGGTATATCAATGTTATTAATTATTTGAGTAATACAACAAACGAGGTATATCAATTCGTAATAGGTATAAAAGACATACATTTATGTTATAAAAGACAAGCATTTCGTTTAAAATGGGTAAATAACATACCCGAAAAAATGGAACATAACAAAAGTAATATATCAAGTATATCATTGATATATCAACATTCATATATGAGGTATATCAAGGGTTACATTTATTAAATCAAGTATATATTAGTTATATCATTAGTATATTAGGTATATATTGTATTAATTCGAACATATCAAATTTGGTATATTTGATATACTCTATATTTCGTATATTAGTAAATATAAAACATATAAGACATACTACTAATATACATGTTGATATACCAACAAGGTAAAACTGGAATAATAAAAAAAAACGGAAATCAAAATTTAAAAAATTTGCCTATATTTTGCCTATATTTGCCTATCTCAAAAAAAAATAAATAAAAAAAATTGCCTATATTTGCAAATCTAAAAAAATATAGCTAAATTTGTAAATATCTTAAAATTCTTTTGCTACCAATTCTAAAAAAAAAACCTGATTTTGGATTTGTCACGTCTCACGTGCGGAAAAAGGTTTTGACCGGGTCAATACAACGACAGCGTGTAAATAGCTGTTTTTTTTTTTCTAAAAATAACAATAAATTAGTCGGTAAAAAAATGTATATAACTCAGTGGAAGCAGCGTTAGAGTGAAGCAGACTGAAGCAAGTCGAAGAAGATCATGGAGTAGGGTTTCCTCTGGTAATCTTCTTGTAGTTTTCACTTGTTCTTCCCGTCGTTCTTCTTTTTCTTCTGCGATTTTTGGTCTTCGTTCGTTTCTCTTTCTGCAACTCTGTTTTTTGTTTCATTGATCCGCAAAAAAAAATTTAAAAATAAAAAGATAAATTGTTGTAGTCTGTGATTGTTCTTTCTGGTTATATTCGGTGCGGGTGCTTCCTTTTTATTTCCCATTTGTTCACTCACATGTGCTTCAATCTGGGTTGACCTTGTCATCGAGAAACTCCGTCAAATTGTGGTGTGCTGTGTTTTTGTCTGCTATCCGAAATTGAGAGTTATTTTTCTCTTTTTTTTTTTTTTTTTTTTTTTTGTGGGATCTCTTCTTTTTCTGTCGTCTTTTCTTTCGCTTGTCATTTTATCCCTTTTGTTATCATCAACCATTTTTCCCTTGGCGCCAGAATATAATTGGAAAATCTTGGGTTAGGGCGTACTTGTAATGGCCTTGAATTTTCCACATCGACCGATCTTTCCCGCACGTCTTTCGACAATTTGGTTTCTTCGATGAGCATTTCGAGTGGTTTTATCGTTGACGGTGTTGCCGAGAGGAATTCTGACGTTTTGACGTTAATGGATGCTTTCAGTATAATATATATTTATCAGTACTTTGCCCTGTCCTACAATTGAATGAAGCCGAGTATTGTTTTACCAGGCAGAGGATAGTTTCTGGTGTTCAGCCAACAGGCTTTATTCACCTTGGTAATTATATAGGTGCAATAAAGAATTGGATTTCACCTCAGGTTTATATTACTTCCCATACTTGCACGGCCTTATGAATCATTTGTTATTTCGCAACCATATCTCAAGCTTGTATTCTCCGCCTTCCTTGTTTGGAATTGGACATTTTAATTTTCAAATACGTGGTAGATTTTTCTAATTTACTTTTGATAAGTTTTTATCTCTTAAAATTTATTCTAGAATTTTGCTCAAATATTTTTCGCACCTCTTCTTAATTTTTTTCTCCTTAAATAACAAATCTGTCAACAACTCTTTCTAAACCTTTTCTTTTCACCTTTCTTCAAAAGTTTCTTTTCCAACTTCTTGTATCTCAAAAAATTTTCTTTCAAATCTTTTGTTGGTCACTCTTTCTGACTTTCTTTTATCCCCAAATTTCCTTCTCTCTTAAAACTCTTCTAGAATTTATCCCATGAATTTTTCCTTTAAGAAGTATCAGCCAGTCAATAAAAAAAATTATATATATATATATTAGCTGGAAAGTAAAAAAAAAAGAAAAATCGGAGAGTTTTTATTTTTTTGAAAATTACAGTAAGTATCATTAAGTATCATTTAATGGACGTAATCAGGAATTTGATTCTATTTTCAAAAATGTAACCGTAAGTATTAATTTCCACACGCTCCCCACGCTCCAACGGATCTTTTTACAACCTATTGATCCCAATTCCCTTTTGCGATCGAAGACTCACTCCATTTTTCCTCCTTAGACTTCAGGGCTCTGCGAAATCGCGTCTCTCATCGCGACTGCCCGCACCACCGTCTCTCCGCCGTCAACTCCGCCGCTCTATGGGATCTCCGGAATGACCCTGCTTCGGTATGTTTTCTACTCTCGTCTTCTGTTTTCAATAACTAACCCTAGAAAATCAGGGTTTTTTCAATCACTAACCTTAGAAAATCAGGGTTTTAAAATCGATTTCTCTCTGACTTCAGGGCTCTTCGAAATTGCGTCTCTCATGGCGACTGCCGGCACCACCGTCTCTCCGCCGTCAACTCCGCCGCTCTATGGGATCTCCGGAATGACCCTTCTTCGGTATGTTTTCTACTCGTCTTCTGTTTTCAATCACTAACACTAGAAAATCAGGGTTTTAAAATCGATTTCTCTCTAACTTAAGGGCTCTGCGAAATAGCGTCTCTCATGGCGACTGCCCGCACTACCGTCTCTCTGCCGTCAACTCCGCCGCTCTATGGGATCTCCGGAATGACCCTGCTTCGGTATGTTTTCTGCTCTCGTCTTCTATTTTCAATCACTAACCCTAGAAAACCAGGGTTTTTTCAATCACTAACCCTAGAAAATCAGGGTTTCTTCAGGGCTCGCGAAGTCGGCGATGTCATCTCTCATGCACCATTGGAGATCTCTGAAATGATCCTCGGTATGTTTTTCTACTCTGTCTTTGGTGATATTGTTGTTAAAATGTGAGTGTTAGATTAGAACACTGATGTTGAAGAACAAAATAAGTAATTGCTTGTGAATAACCCTGTTAATTACTTTACATTATTTATGTGTTGATCGAAAGAGAGTATATAATGATGTAAACTTTGTGTGTGCTGTTTGGACTGCAGGTGAACAAGTATGATATTGATGCTGTTTTGTTTTGGGGTGTATCTCCTCTAAATTACCTATCTTGGAGGTTAGTATAGTAACTATATATCTATGTTTTCTAATTTTAAAGCAAATAACTATATTTGAATTCTTGGTTAATGGTTTTTTAAGTACAATCAGTTAATGATTGACATATTATTAATTTGTTCATGAAAATTTCAGATAACCAAATTCTGGAGTTCATGGAATATTATGAAATTAGAATGTATTAAAGCTTCAATCAGAATTGGTACGTTCTCAAACTCCAATCGCTTTACATTATTTTTATGTTAGAACTGCATATGGAATGAAAGCACCTAGTTATGATCTTAACAAACCCTTCCAATTTTTTTTCTCTTCAAAATTTGACTTTCTAACTTCTTTTATCTCCTAAATTCCCTCTTCTTTCATCATACAATTTGTATTTTTCACTCCCGAAACTTTTCCTCTGGAATTCCTTTTCTAGAATTTATCTAAAGATTTTCAAAAACTCTTTTTGATATTTTCTTGATTTTTATCTCTTCAAGAAAACTTTTTTTAAGCGTTTTTCTTCAAATTTTTTTTAAACCACTTTTGTCTAATTTTAATTTCAAACATTTTCTCTTCAATGATTCTTTCTCTTTCTAACTTCTGTTATCTCCAAAATTCTCTTTCCAAAGATTTTTCTAATTTATTTTTTACTTCCTAAATTGTTTTCTCTTAAAATTTATCCTTCACACATTTACTTTTATTCAAAAGTTCTCTTTTCCACTCAAAAAGTTTTCTTTCAAATCTTTTGTTCTTCAAATTTGTCTCTTTGGTTCCAACTTCTTTTATCTCATGATTTTTTCACGAAAACTTTTTCTTTACATCGTCTTGTTTTTATCTCTTTAAAATAGCTTTCATAAATTCTTTTGTTTTGCCTCCAAATGCATCTCTGTTTAAGGGGTTTTTTTTTTTTTAATTCTTAAAATGTTACGTAAACTTTTTCTGATTTAAAATTGTTTGTTCGAAATTTGCGTTTTCTTGATTTTTCTCACTTTCTAATGTTTTCTTAAAAATTTCTCTGTTTTCCGACCTTGGTTTTCTAAAAAAAATATCTTCAAAATTTTGCTTTCCACCTTTTCAAAATGCATCTCTTTTTAATATTTTCAATTAAAAGTTTTTATATTATCTTTCTTCTAGAATTTATCTTCAAACCTTTTTTCAAACTTCTCTCCAAAAAGTTTTACTTTTTCCTTATTCAAATGTTTCAAATGTTTTCATTTTCCGAATGCTTCTCTTTTTAAGGTTTCTTTTCTTTAATTTGTCCATAAAACTTTTTCCTCTTTAAAACTGTTTATTGAAAATTTTCAAATATTTTCTTAAAAATTCCTCTGTTTTCCTTAAAAAAAAATTCCTCTGTTTTCCAACCTCAGTTTTCTAAAAACTATCTCTTCAAAATCTTGTTAATATTTTTTATTAAAAGGTTTTACTTAACTTTTTTTCAACTTCAATTTTTTAAAAAATATCTCTTGAAAATGTTTATCTCTTTTTAATATTTTTTATTAAATGTTTTTACTGATTTTTTTTTTTTGCTAGAATTTATCTCAAAACCCTTTTTCAAATATTTCCCTATTTTAACTTCATTTCAAACGTTTACATTTTCCAAATGCTTATCTTTTTTAAGTATTTTTTTCTTTAAAACTTTTTTCGGTTTAAAATTGTTTCTTCAACATTTGCGTTTTCTTGATTTCTCACTTTTCTTAAAAACTTCTCTTTTTTCCAACCTCAGTTTTCTTCACCTTTTTTCAAATTTTTTTCTCCGAAAATTTTTCCTTTTTCAAATGTTTCCCTCTTTTAACTTCCATTTCAAATGTTTTCATTTTCCAAATGGCCTCTTTTTAAGTTTTGTTTTTCCTTAAAACTTTTTCCTGTTTAAAATTGTTTCTTCAAAATTTTCGTTTATTTTTTCTCCCTTCCAAAATGTTTTCTTATACATTTCTCATTTTTCATCCTCAGTTTTCTAAAAAAATCTCTTAAAAACTTGTCTTTCCAACTTTTTATTTTCAAAAGTTTTCCTTTTCAACCTAGTTTTCTAAAAATATCTCTTCAAAACTTGTCTTTTCAGCCTCACCATTTTTCAAATTTTTTCCTCCGAAATTTTTTCCTTTTTCAAACAGATGAAAACATCTAATGACGTTAAACAAGCGCTTATGGGAGGCAACCCCAGTAAGTTTAGTGTGTTTTCTTTTTGTTTTTTATTTATTATTTGTTTTTGTTTTGTAGGTCTTGTTTTCTTTCTCTCCTTTGCTTTCAAGCTTTCAAGATTCCAAGCTTTCAGTCAAGAAGTCATCATTATTCCAGGCCAGTATTGTTCACTCCCTTCATTCTTTTATTGTTCTCATGCTTGTTTATGCCTTATTTTCTTTATACATTGAGGATAATGCATGTTTTAAGTTTGGGGGTGAATTAGCATGTTTGTGGAGCCCTTGAGCATCTGAGTTCGGGCTATAGTTTTGAGCTTTCTTTGAATTATGCATATGGTTGTTGTCTGGATGTATTTTTGCATGATTATGATGTCCTAGGATAGGCTTTCTTGTCAATTTTCAAGCTTGGGATGAGTTGTAAGCATGAGTGCCCAAAAAGGGAGACTTTTTAAAATTTTTCTAGGAGATGGCTTGCATGAGTAGAGTATTTGTCTTGGCTAGATTTGGATTTGAATGCTTAGGAGCGAATTATTGGGTTCATATGCTTGTTGTCACCTCGATAGGTGTAGGGCAGAGCTAAAGAGTTAATTTTTTGCAAATTAGCATGTTTGATCTTGCTTAGGAGAAAAGAAAAGAATATCTGCTTATCATATTCATAATGAAAAATCATTCTTGTTGTTATTGTTGAAAAAGAAAAAAAAAAAATCATGACTTATGCGCGCGCTTATCATATTCATAATGAAAAATCATTCTTGTTGTTATTGTTGAAAAAGAAAAAAAAAAAATCATGACTTATGCGCGCAATATGCAATGGTTATTAAAGATTAAGGCAAAAAGAGCTACCCCTGTTGTGATCAGTTAGGCCAACCAGAGAAAACTCAGGTTAAGGGTCCCTGCAATGGGTGTGTGAAAGCTAGTGCCACATATACATGCTTAATTCAATTGTTAATTAAAAGCACCTAAGTATGGAGAAAAACAAACTAATTTGTTCCATTAACTCATTAGTGAAACCTTAGTGCCAGTGTAGAGGGAAGATGAGCTGAGAGTTTAATAAATCAATCCCGGGCTAGTAGAGTCTGATCTTGTTGAGTTAGATCTCGCTTGTGCAAGTTAATTTTGGAAAAATTTTAATTTGTCTCCCTCATTGGTCCTTGTGTGCATGTCTCTTGCTTGCTTGACTATTGACTTTTGAGCCTTGAGGATTGAGTCATGTTTGTTGCATCCATTCTTCCACTGTATGCTCGATTTTTAGTTTGCTCGAGGACTAGCAAAAGCTTAAGTTTGGGGGTATTTGATAGCGAGGATAGCTAGCTATTTTTCTCTTATTAATTAAGCTAGTCAATTACAATTATTTGCCCAAACTTATGCATTTTTATGTTTTATTTGTAGGAAGTATGTGTTTGAAGCTTAATTCAGCAATTGGAGTCAAATGGAGTTCAATCCTAAAAAAAAAAAATCATAGTGTCACGATTAAAATCACATGCACATTTCCTCACTTAATCTTTTTCGTTCCCAAAATTTCAATTCTCTCTCTCATAAAATCTATTTGAGCATGCTTTCTCACCCTCTTTCAAAATTTCGAATCTTCCCACACGTTTATCCCCATCTCATCTTCTTTCCAAAATCAGAATCCACCACTTTCTGTTTATTGATATTGATTTCAAGCCTGATCTAGGTCTGTTTCAAATCTTTCTTGATATTTGTCAAATCTTTCTCGGTGTTTTTCAAATCTTTATTGGTTTTTTTGTTGAGCTTCTTGTAACCTTTATTATTCTTTGATGTATGTCATTCAGGTCTCAAGGCAGATACATAGAGTCTCATGGTTGAATCAGAGATGTTTTTCAATGATTCGTTTTTTTTTTCCTTTTTGAATTGCTAATTAAGGTAAGCCTTTCTAAACAAAAGAGTTTAAATGTACTTGTTAGCCTCTGATAACTATATTACACGTTTCTCAATGAGTGTGTGCTCTTTGGTCAAAGAAAAAGATATTAATTAGTGTTGCTAGTGCTTTGGTTTATCTAGCCTATGAGGTATGTTGTCAATCAAAGTTTTTCCTATTGGTGTGTTGTGTGTATTTTGCGTTGAACTTTCCTTACAAAGATCTAGGCTCTTAAACTTTTATATATATTATGTCCTCTTATCTTATGGAAGATTATTTAATTGGCTATACCATGAGGAAAATTATTATTAAACTCCAAGTTCTGCCCTAGTTTTATTTTATCATTAGCTATACCATGAGGAAAATTATTATTAACTATACCATCGTATTGTGACTTAAATCAAATGAGAGGGTTACAACACATCTTATTTAATTGGCGTTTTCTCTTAAGCATCTTTTGGAAATTTGTCAATTGTCAATGGTAAAAGGATTGTGTATTTTATTTATTATTTAATTGTTGTTTTCTTATACATCTTTTGGAAATTTGTCAATGGTAAAAGGCTTGTGTAATTATTCTATTACTTGCCCTTTATTTATTTATTAACTTATTTATAAATGGAAATTTATTATTATTGTTAATTTATTGTGTAATTTATTATTATTGTCTAATTTTTTATTGTTAATTTATCGTGTAATTAATTTGTTAATTTTATCGATTGATGAAAAACAAGTAATAATATAAACTGTGCAAGCCTTCCATTTCCATTTGAAAATAATAATAACAAATAAATAAATAAAAGGCAAGTAATAGGATAATTACATAAGCCTTTTACCCTTGACAAATTTCCAAAAGATGCATGAGAAAACGCCAATTATTAAATGAGATGTGTTGTAGCATCTCATTTGTTATAAGTCATATTGAATGGTTCCTCATAAACTATTTTAACTCAAATTTAAATGGAAAAATACACACCATTTTTCCTAAAGAACATTAATGAATGATGAAAAGCAAGTAAAAGATGCATAAGAAAGCACCAATTAATAAGATGTGTTGTAGAAATGACATTTCATTATAGGAAAATTGTAGTCATATCATTATCCATCTCTGTCTTGATGTGTTTCTTGATTCTTCTACCCAAGAAATGTATTTTCTTTTTTGTTTCTCTTTTGGTGTCTACAATCCCTTGTTTTTTGATATGCATAATTGTTCTGCTGGCTTTAAGTTCTCTTAAAATATATGTAATTTAGTACTCAAAAGTTTGTTTTTTTTTTTGTTTTTTTTTAATTGTTAACATTCCCTTACTTTTCATCTATTCTCGTTGTCTTTGTACGTGTAAGAGGCTGAAGACAGAGCTCTAAGTTTTGTTTTTGTTTTTTCTCTTTATTTATTTTTAATTTTGTTTATAGCAAATCTAACTATTTTGCATCTATAGGATAAAAAGCAAATGTACAAGAACCAGATTGGGGTAAATGTTTTCTTCCTTGCAATTAAAAGGAACTTGAGGCATTGGCTACTAATATGAATCTCTAAATGTTAAGGAAGTTGCAAGTTCTCTTTAATACCACTACAAATTGTATTTTAGTTGTGAGCCAAAGGCAACAAACAATAGAAGATGAGAGAAAACACACAACACTTTACCGTTACTTGAGTAAGTGAAAAAAACTGTAATTCTTATTTCTCGCTAATTTCTTCTTTACTCTTATGAACTTGTGTATTGTAATTTAAAACTGCTCGGTGTTCTATATCAACTTGTTGGAATATATCTTTGATAGGAAGTTTAGAAGAAAATCTAGAAGAAAAATCTGGAAACTTTCAAACACTGTTTGTTGTGTGAGATTTGAGAATATGTTGCATATAATGTGAATTTTTGGTGTCAGTTTATGAGATGATCATGGTGTTTGGTTAAATGATCTTAAAATAAATACTTGACTATGGAACTGTAGAGAATATGATGGATATGATATCAAGTTCCAAGTTGAGTTCACATTATCGGTTTACTAACATGTATGAGTATCCAACTTAATCTACAACTTTCTTTTTGTTAATTCCAAATATCTAAATTTACTTTCAGAGTTTACTTAATTGCAAACTCCACGTAATAGTGTAACTTGGTGAACTATTAGAGATGAACACATGCTTAAGATTATGTTTTGAGCATGAAATGTACTCAAGAAAAGCATGCTAAATCATTAGTTATGTTATTATGTCATTTTTGTTAGTTGAATAAAAGTATTTTTGCCTTGTTTATGCTCAAATAACTCCAAAGTTGGTATATGATCAAGTATCAGACCTCATGTCTGCTTTAGATGTGGTAAAGAACATAAGTTTTGCTGTCAAGTGACGAAAAGTTGGTGGTATCGGCTCTTGACATTGTAAAATACTAAGTTCTATTTGAATTGATGCATGTATTGTTTTCTTTTAGAACATGAGTAGATTTGCACATAGTGAAGAGAAGAAGTAAGCCTTAAAGAACTATGGGAAGACCATTTATTTTTTAGCTAAATTTGGGCTTTCAAGTGAGTTTCAAATTCAAGTCTAACAATTGATCTACACAGAGACCTCATGCCCAAGCGATATGATATTCATGTGGAACTCACACATGGGGAGATAACCTATTATGAAGCATCTCCAATTGATACCATAGCATATCACATCTTCAGTAGGTGAGTTTCAAACTTGCCTTTTTGTGTCCTTCTGTCATTTGCTTCCCTAAAATATGAGTAACATAGTTTTGGACCCAAGTTCTAACTTCCTTCAGCACTTTCTCTAGGAAATATTTATTTCTTGCTCTAATTTTTTCTTCCTAGCTTTTTCCGATCTTCAAATATTTTTCCTAGACTTGAAACTTTATTTTTTAACTTTCAAACGTTTTCATATTTAGAATGTTTACTTTTCACTGCCTGACTTTTTTCTAAAATGTTTCAATTCTCTTTTAAAGAACTTCGAGTTTCAAATGTTTTTCTCTGTAAAATTTGCATCTCTTTTCAAATATTTCTTTTATCTCTAATGAGTTTTCTCTTCCTAATTCTTATCTCTGATGATTTTTATTTTGGTTTAGTGGCAGCTCCTCATTTGGTTGGGTTTCTCTTCAAGCTTTTTGTTGGGATTGTCGAAATGCTTGTTATTGGTTCTTTTGTGGTTTCCATATTGAAGAAGCAGAATAAAATAGAGGAGGTTTTTTTGACTTTTTTTTTTTTGTTTTCTTTTGTTTTCTTTTTGTTTGATTATTTTAGCTGCTTTCTTTTATTTGAGGCATTTGCATTTCCTTGCTTTCTTTTATTTGGGCATTGAATTTGCTGTTATGTGTATTAAATTTTTGTTTGTTCTTACTGCCTCTTACTTTTGTCATATAATGAAGGTAGATCTACCGGTTAATGTTCTACCCGTATCATTTGCTGATCATGGTCATGATTTGCCAAAGACTGTTATGCAAACACTGAATCAAGGGTCATCTCCAATGTGCGCATGGATTTTCATCCAGTCCAACAAACTCTGCTATTGGTATATTTAAATTTATTTTGTATAATTTTATTTTTTTGGTTTTAAGCTACCAATAGAACAATGTAGTTGTAAATGGTATGTTTCTTTATTTTGATATTCACATCAAAATTGACAAATAATGAAGAAAAATCTGTTTCAGTTGGCAAAATGTAGGTAAAATAGGATTGTGGGAAGTTGGAGCCTTGATGGTGCATTGTCTAGTAAGATTGTATGTTTACTAGTCAATGAAAATCAAAGAGATCGATTTCAGATGAAAAGCGAGGAGAATCTGGTTGAGCAAACGAACTTAAACATTTGTACCTAATAAGGTTATTGCTTTCTGTCATTTCTTTTCTTAGTTTATGTTATTTTGATTAGTTGCTTTTGATTCTTGTTTGATTTTGTTTTGTTTCTTTTTAGGATTGGCGGTACCAAAGCGAGCACTTTTATTTGTATGTAAACGTGATTCGCCACCCATGAGCTTTAATTCAGGGAAGTTTCTATTCTTTCCTTATGCATTTGTCCTGTTTTACATGATCTATTACATTTTGAGGATGATGTAACCTTTTAGGTTGGGGGTGGGGTATTTTGCTTTAGTTTCTGATGGGCCCTGAGCATCTGTGCGTCGGGCCAGCGTTTGTGCTTAATGTATATCTTGCATGCCTGTTGTGTATATATTTGCTTTAGTGATAATGATTTCCTAGGATTAGCCCTGAGCATCTGTGCATCGGCCGAACATTTGTGCTTAATGTATATCTTGCATGCCTGTTGTGTATATATTTGCTTTAGTGATAATGATTTCCCAGGATTGGCTCAAATTTTTCGAATATTTATCGCTTTTGATGAGTTGTGATCATGAGTGCCCCAAAAGGGAGTCTTTTTAAAACTTTTCTTGGACAGGTGTCTTTCTTGCTTTAGAATAGGACTTGAATGCCTAGGAGCGAGTTACTTAGCTCATATTCCTGTTGTCACCCCAATAGGTGTAAGGTTTGAGTAATTCCATTATTATTTAATTTATAAGTATAAATTATTTAATAAATAATTTATTATATTTGTAAGTAAGAATAATTTATTATATTTCTTGCACCTAGGCAAGGAGGAAGCAACCTAGTTTGTTCCATTTAGGCTTTTTAGCAAGACCTTAGTGCCAGTGTAGGGGAAAGATAGGATGAGAGTTTAGTAAACCAATCCCGGGTTAGTAAAGTCTTCTTTAGGTGGGATAGAACTCTCTTGTGCAAGATAACTTTTGACTTGTCTCCTCATTGGGTCTCATGCGAATGTCTCTTGATTGGTTAGGTTTTTGAATGTTTGAACTTTGAGGATTAAATCACTTTACACTTATATGCACACCATCTTTTCTTTGGTTTGTGTGTGTCTTGCTTGAGGACTATGAATATTTAGGTTGGGGGGGGTATTTGATAGCACCTGATTCGTGCTATTTTAGTTAAATTCCTTTTTAATCGTTGTGATAAAGTAACTTTAGTTAGATATTTTTTCTTTACATTAGCTACTAATATGAATCTCTAAGGAACTTGAGGCATTTGCATTTCCTTGCTTTCTTTTATTTGGGCCTTGAATTTGCTGTTATGTGTATTAAATTTTTGTTTGTTCTTACTGCCTCTTACTTTTGTCATATAATGAAGGTAAATCTACCGGTTAATGTTCTACCCATATCATTTGCTGATCATGGTCATGATTTGCCAAAGACTGTTATGCGAACACTGAATCAAGGGTCATCTCCAATGTGCGCATGGATTTTCATCCAGTCCAACAAACTCTGCTATTGGTATATTTAAATTTATTTTGTATAATTTTATTTTTTTGGTTTTAAGCTACCAATAGAACAATGTAGTTGTAGATGGTATGTTTCTTTATTTTTGATATCCACATTAAAATTGACAAATAGTGAAGAAAATTCCATTTCAATTGGCAAAAATGTAGGTAAAATAGGATTGTGGGATGTTGGAGCCTTGATGGTGCATTATCTGGTAAGATTGTATGTTTACTTGTGAATTTTATGTCATCATCAAACTGGGCATTGGTTGTTGAATGAATGCCTATCTTGTATAGGTATTGCCTACTCAAGCACATTGTTCAAATATACTCCTTTCATGGGATCATGGGTGTGATGACATGTGACAGCACATGGAGGTGTGTATGATTAAAAGTACTGTATTTATTAGTGTTTACTCTTCCCTTCTTGTAGCAGGACACTGAAATTTGTGAATGAGATTGATGCTCATCTCGGTGGAGTTAATGATCTAGCTTTCTTCAATCCCAATAAACAACTTTGTGTCGTAATGGGTGGGGATGACATGACCATTAAAGTAAGTTATTTGTTTCTTATTTGTCACTGCAGGGACTTCTATTTGTTGACAATTCTTTTCTTTTTGGATGTTGTTAGGTTGGATGCTGACAATGGTGCAACCTAATATACATTTGATTGAAGGCCATGAGGCTCATGTTTTCTCTTTTTGCCCCAACTACAGGGAAAACATTCAGGTTTGCCCTTCATGTGCTACACTGGGTTTTTGTTGAGGCTACTTGATACTTATTTTGCCTAATCTGCTGCACAGTATGGAAAGATAAAGGCATGACTATATGATAATATGGGTTCACGAGTTATGATGCTTCTCAGTGTTGGTGCACAGCGATGGCTTAAATTGAAGATGGTATGTGGTAAGAAATACTTAGCTGTGTGGGGGATACTTGGACTTAACAATGTAAAGCATTATACAACTTCTTTATTTTTCTCATTTTCATGGTTTGGTGATGGATGTTTTAGGCTCTTCTCATGTGGGACAAGTAAAGATAGAGAGCCTTATATTGTTGAGTGGAATGAGAGTGAAGGAGCAGTTAAGAGAACTTACCAAGGGTTCCTCAAGCGGTCTCTGGGTGCTGTAAGTTGGATACAACTACAAAACTGTTTTTTGGCAGCAGGTGATGATCTCCATTAAATTTTGAGACATGGACAATGTTCAACTTTTGATGACCGTAGATGCTGATGGAGGCGTTTGTGCAAGTTTCCCGGTAAGTTTTCGTGCAAGTCAATTGAAAAATTAAAAGAAAATTGTAATTAACATTTGCATACTGTTTTCTGTTTATTCCCTTTAATATCAAAGGCAAGGCGTAGATGCTGATTGGGCCCTTTTTGCTGTTTCTAGTAATGAGAATGGAATTAAAATCTTAGCAAATGTGGATGGAATCGAGCTATTGCTAGCATTTGAAAATCTTTCTTATGATGCATCTAGAACGTCAGAGGTCGGGATAAAGGTAGTTCGATTCTCTTGTGCGCTTAATATCTAATTAACTTGTATTTAATTTTTGCAGCCCACAGTAAATCCAATTTCAACTGCTACTGGTATTGTAGGCCTTGCTGAGAGCATAGAGGTGCCTCTGTCATCAGTATAACTTGAGTGGTTGGTGTTGCTAAGTAGAAAATTGATGATTTTTATAGGAGATTGTTTATTTTAATGCCCCCTTGCATGCATGAATAAATCATGAAACAATTAATTCACATATATATATATATCAGGATTTTCATTAAGAAAAATGAAGGGGAGAACAAGGCTATACTAAAAACAAGTCCCGAAAACTAAAAACAAGCCTGCTAACAAAAGCCCCCATAACTAATTATATGGACGAATTTGTTAAAAAAAAATTACAAGAACGAATCTTGAAACAAAGAATGAGCTCCAAAAACTAATTGTCTCCCCTTTATCATGTTGCAATTTATTGTCAAAATAAGAATGAATCGAAGAAACTCATTTTATTAATATGATTGAGACTACTGAAAAATTTGTTGTAAATGGAATTAAGAGTTTAATTAGTTGAGTTGTCATAACCAACATGTCATCGTGGAGGCATTTTGGTTTCATGAAAATTTGAGAATTTTTTTTATAGATAAGTACATATTTGGAGTAGAGTGTTTGGTGGGTTTATTTTGAGCTTTCGGTTGCAACTTAAGATTTTCTTAGGATCCCTTTCTACTTCCTTCTCTGACCTATGCCTCTTGTTCATGCTTTTCAGATATCTATGTTGATCTACACAAATTCTAGAAGTGCAATCTTGGCATTGGCATCAAATGGATTTCACCTGCTATGGAAATAGACGCGAACTGATTCAACCGGCAAGGTATCATATAATGTTATGTTATTAGTTTCTGTCTGCCATCTTGAGCCTTTTCCTTAGACATCGTACTCTAAATTTCCATTGTACGTACATAATCATTACTTTACCTTCTGATCCAGCTTTGCATGTTGAACTTTGATGTGATTCTTGGAACTTCCAAGTGGGAGGCTATCATCATTATCATCACAGTTCAACAGTCGTGTACAGTTTCATAAGGACGAGATACACTTTCTAGTTGTGCAGACTCAGGTTGCAACATATGAGACAACAAAACTTTAGTGTGTAAAGCAGGTCTTTCTTTTACCCCCTTTTTTGTTTGTTCATTTGTTTTTTGTTTTGGAAGCAATGTCTTACCTCCTTTTCCTTTGTCGATTCACATTTTAGTGGATGCCACGTGAATCTGCCACACCAATCTCTCACCCAACATGAGGTATTTCTCTAATCCTACTTTGTAGTTCACTAGTTTGGTTATATTCTCCTACTTTGAAGAATTTTGCTATCATGAGCTCTTAGAATGAACATATGACAACTTGATCTGTCAGATGGTTTATTCTCGTACTATCACCTGTTCCCTGTGTCAAATATTGATCATGTAGTGATTGTTGTACTTTTCTTTTATTTCAAAAAACATAGGATGGGTATTCGATATTAGATGTCTATAAATAAAAATGTATTTCAAAAGAAAGGGATTGTCACGTCTCAGTGAAAATACATCATAAATCTCTTGGAAGACTCGAGAATGAGTGAACGTGATCCGATAAATATACTTATTGATCCAAACAATAAACTTAGTGACATGAAGGAATGTGCTCTAGTGAATACACAACAATATCAACGGTTGGTTGGGAGACTCATTCACCTCTCACTCATAAACCAATATTGCACCTATGTTTGGGGAAACTTAGTAACTTGGAGAAGCAAAAAACAAGGTATTATAGCTTAGAGCATGGCAGAAGTCGAGTATAGAGGAATGCCTAATGAGGTATGTGAGATTCTATGGATAAATGAGTTCTAGCGGAGTTATAACTAGAAGTTGATTCGCTTATAAAACTCTTTTATGACAATTAGGCCACAATCAATATTGCATAAACCTTGTTTAACATGATCAGACCAAACTCATATAGGTTAACGGGCATTTCATAAAAGAGAACTTGTAACCAAGTTAGGCAGGTTTGACATCTATGTGCCAACTTGAGGGAGCGTAAATTAATGTTAATTGTTTAATAGTTTGTTTCATAGTTGTCATATAATCCCTAGTCTTAGGGTTAGTTCCTATTCATTCAATCTGTTAGTATAAATACACAATTATAGTACTAATTATGGACTAGATTGACTAGAAAGAGGAAAGATATCTTAGCAATGTATAGGCTTATAGGGCTTTGCTCTTCGACCTCCAAGAATACCACCTCATGGTGAAAAGATTCGAACTTATGGCCCTCTGTACCAAAAAGATGTGTTGACCAGACTGCTACACCTTGTTTGACCTCCCTAGAGCATATAGATCCACCCAATCGACGAACACTCAAACCAAACTCGCCTATCCTTTTGGGCACAGGGATGCGAGAACCAATTTGACTATTTGAGTAATCAAAAGTTTTTTTTTTTTAATAAAATCTAACTACTGCAATTTTCGGCGACGCCAAAAAATCGTCTTGTGCAGAAGCAGTCACTTTATTGAGTCTACAAAGGTAAAGAGCGGTCACATTTTGTTTTGCTTCCTCTTTCATTTGCATTTCCAAATTTGGCTCTATCCCGGCTAAGTGTCCTTTGGATTTAGACCCTTTGCTTAGAAGTGGATTCAAACCACTTCTAAGCAAAGGATTTTCAGTCCTTTGTTCTAACCAACTGAGCTACTTGAACCACTTTTCTAAAGTTTGTTTTCTCCAAAGAATACGCCCTACCTTACTGCTTGACTAGTAAGGAAAAACCATTTACTCAAATAAATAGTTAGGGCTTTCTTTTTCGCTTGTTCGTCAAGCTTTCAAGTTGCTCTTTCAACTGCGCCTTATCTCCCAACATGCTAAAAAATCGAGAGTCGTCTAGGGACTGGACAAACGAAGGGAGCTTTCTTCTCGAAAGCGGATAGGTTGGTCAAACAAAAACAAGACGCAACGATTCTTTTCCTTTGTTCCTAGTCACTATGTTGTGCTATTCTATCCTCAGAAAGACTCCACCAAGAGGTTCTTTCTCTCACGTAATTTCGCCCGTTCTACTTCCATGTCGTAGGAAATGAGATGAGAACCCATGATTCTTGTATGTCGATTTACCAAATCAATGCCTTGAGTTGTTCAACCATACCTCCAACTTGTTGATTAAACTTTGAGCCCGAAGGGCTATCTGATCCGATCAACTACTTAAGTCGTAGTGCACGTACTCTTCCTTGATATATATGAGCAAGACTATACAAATTTATGGATCTCCCCAGCATGAAGGCGAGACTCCATCCAAATCTACCACTTGTTTGGCGACGCCTTCTTTTCCATGAACACCACACCACTGATGAACTTTGTCAGTCTTCGCCTCTGACTCGACCTTGGGAGAACACAAGGTAAGGGCTTGGCTCGCCTGAATATAATTCATATCTCCTTTGTCTAGTCGAGAAGGAAGAAAGCTCGAGGAACAGAATTGTGACTCTTATATTAAATTACGGTCTCGTCATGATCGATCCATGTCCTACCGTAGTGCCTGGTGAACCAGGCTTGCTTAGCAACCAAAGCTAGCTTACTAACGTGAATGCTCTTTTTTGTGGTTGCACGAGTGCACCAGTCTATCCACTATTTTCGTGCTTGGTGCTCTAATGCGCTTGACTTAATCGTAGGAATTTTCTTCGTTGGGTTCGATTCCCTATCCACCAACTACCTGATATGTTGGCAAACAGGGCTTCATCATCTAGAAATATGGATGGCACTCCAGACCAAACAATACCTATCAAAGTTTGCGCCTAATTTACTAGGATTGACAACAATAGTACTCGTGTTGGATCCAACACCATATGAAGCAGATTTGGGCGTAACAAATGACGAACTTTGGTTTTGGGCTGGTGTTTTTGGATTAAAGGTAGCTCCAAAATATTTTTCTTCCTAACGCAACAATTCATCTAATTTTGGTGACATTTCCATTATCAAGTTAAGCCCAACAGAACGGTTCACCCGTAGTTTTTCAAAAAACATCCACCATCACATCACATTTGTTCTAGACTCTTTGATAAACGTTTTTTTTTTTTTTGTTGATTTATGGTGAGGAAACTTGTGTGGCTGATAGGTTCTCGATATTATTTATGAACAAAAGTACATTTACAATCAAGGGAAGTATTATAGAGCTTCCCGTCTCTCCACCTTTAGACCTTACTCAAGTCTAGTCAAAAGGTACCCCACTCTCTTACCATCATCAACATATACTATCTCCTACCCAACTCTACTTAACCGACTCCATCTTACAACAAAATAACTAATGAACCCCATCTCCTTTCTTACGCCTTCTCTTATACACATGTTTAATGTGAGGTCTATCACTACCCACCTCCAAAAAATCATCTTGTCCTCAAGATGAAAATTAGGAAACTGATTTTCAATCCACATTGCATCTTCCCATGTAGCTTCAAAAATCTCCATATCAGTCCACTAGATCAACACCTCTAATTTTGAAGGATCAGCAGGTGACTTCGAATGCCCAAAATCCTCGAGGGTTCCACCTTAAGCTCAAAGTCAAAAGACATTAGGAGGAAAAGGCATCACATGTATTAGATAACATGTGGTTCCATCTCATAACCCATTGGCAATAAGTGGAGTAGCCCTATCTTATAAATTGTGAAGTCTCCACTTATCGGGATCCTCAACATACCCCCTCAAGATGGTGCCTTTTTGGGTTCACCATTCTTGGATCGGATCCCAATTTTTTTTTTTTGGATCGAATACCTGTTTGGGTTTAATGGGCTCTGATACCATATTAGATAACATGGGGTTCCATCTCATAACCAATTGGTAATGAGTGGAGTAGCCCATCTATCTTGTAAATTGTGAAGTCTCCAGTTATCGGGATCCTCAACATACCAACTAGAATTCATGTGCCAGAGCTCTAAATTCTGCTTCAGCACTACTCCTGACTACTATATTTTGTTTTTTACTACGCCATGTTACTAAGTTTCCTCCTACAAAAGAGCAATAACCAGAAGTAGATCTTCTATCAATAGTGCTTCCAACCCAGTCTGCATAATATATACTTCAATTTGAAGGTGATCATGTTTTTGAAATAATATACCTTTACCTGGAGTTCCTTTTAAATATCTCAGGATTCTATACATAGCTTCAAAATGAATGGATCTAGGTGAGTGCATAAACTGACTTACCATACTCACTGCAAATGCTATATCTGGGCTTGTGTGAGATAAATAGATCAGCCTACCCACAAGTCTTTGATACCTATCTTTGTCTTTTACTTCTTCAGTTTTGGTAGCTTGTAACTTTAAGTTCGGTTCTATAGGAGTTTCAGCTATTCGACAACCAAGTAAACCTATTTTTTGAAGTAAGTCAATAACATATTTTTTTTATTAACAAAAATACCTTTCTTAGATTTTGCAAACTCCATTCCTAAAAAATACTTTAAAGCTCCTAAGTCTTTGATCTGAAACTCACTTGCAAGTTTGTTCTTAAGATCATCCAAACCTTCATCATCATTACTTGTGAGAATAATAGCATCAACATAAACAATTAGAATAACAATTTTATCATTCATAGAATGTTTATAGAATATGGTATGGTCTGCATGACTTTGAAGGTATCCATAGCTAGTAACTGCTTTTCCAAATCGTTCAAACCAAGCTCTTGGAGATTGTTTGAGACCATATAAGGATTTCTTTTACACTCAAACTTTGTTATTTCCAAGTACCATTTCAAATCCTGGTGGTAGGCTCATAAATACCTCTTCTTCCAAATCACCATTGAGAAATGCATTCTTAACACCAAGTTGATGAAGTGGCCAATCTAAATTTGCTGCAACATACAAAAGATTTTTGATGGAGTTGATTTTTGCAACTGGAGCAAAAGACTCGTGATAATCAATACCATAGATTTTAGTGAAGCCATTAGCTACTAGTCTAGCCTTGTATCTTTCAACACTTTCGTCAGCATTGCACTTTATGGTAAACACCCATTTGCATCCCACTGAATTCTTATTTTTTGGCAGGTCTGTTATTTCTCTAGTATCATTTTGTCTTGGTGCATTCATTTCCTCCATACCTGCTAGTTTCCAATTTGGATCATCTAGGGCTTCTTGTATATTCCTTGGAACAAATAGGTTGTCTATTAGAAAGAATAGGCAAGGTATTTTCAACATTTGAAAGATTAGGAATTAGGAATAAAAGAGGGATAAATAGGCCTGTCATCATCGAGAATAGAAGAGGGATTTCTAGCATCATTTCTCGGAGTTTCAGACTGGGTTTGTGTAGAATCAACTCTCTGGTTTTGGTTCCTTTGATTGACGGTTCTTCTAGTATAAAACTTCAACTCATGAAATTGACATGTAGAGCCATTTTGTAGTATCTTTCAACACTTTATGGTAAACACCCATTTGCATCCCACTGAATTCTTATTTTTTGGCAGGTCTGTTATTTCTCTAGTATCATTTTGTCTTGGTGCATTCATTTCCTCCATACCTGCTAGTTTCCAATTTGGATCATCTAGGGCTTCTTGTATATTCCTTGGAACAAATAGGTTGTCTATTAGAAAGAATAGGCAAGGTATTTTCAACATTTGAAAGATTAGGAATTAGGAATAAAAGAGGGATTAATAGGCCTGTCATCATTGAGAATAGAAGAGGGATTTCTAGCATCATTTCTCGGAGTTTCAGACTGGGTTTGTGTAGAATCAACTCTCTGGTTTTGGTTCCTTTGATTGACGGTTCTTCTAGTATAAAACTTCAACTCATGAATTTGACATGTAGAGCCATTTTGTAGTATTTCTCCCCCTGAATGAGACATTTCTATACTTGACATCGAAGTACTAGACATGACGGAAGGGAGGGGTTCAAAAGTTTCCCAAAAATTATCTTCTAAGTTTGATTTTTGGTTATCTTCTAAATTTGATTTTGGGTTATCTTCTAAATTTGAGTTCTCTCCCTGAAGAGAATTTTGGGTTATCTTCTAAATTTGAGTTCTCTCCCTGAAGAGAATTTTGGGTAAAATATGGTTGTTTTTCAAGTAAGGACACGTCCATACTCACATAAAATCTTTTTGCCTGAGGATCAAAACATTTATACCCCTTTTGATTTGTAGCATAACCCAAAAAAAATGCATTTACCCCTATGATCAAGTTTTGATCGGAAAAAACTAGGAATGTGAACATATGCAGTGTGTCACAACCATACTAGAAGAGAGTAGGTTGTGACCCTCACTGAGTAGACAGTGAAGTGGTGGCACGTCGAGTGTCGCCCATCGAGCCATGTCAGAGGGCCGAGAGAAAGAAGTGCCATGTTGCGATCGAGGAGGATGATGCATCAACACACCAAGTTGAGTGGGCATTGATGTTACAATAAGGCATGAGCATATAGAGAAGCAACAGTGTCGTCAGACGCATCAGTGGTATGCTTGATGGGGGTCAGATGGGCCCTGGGCCATAACCTCGGAAGTCGGGGTTCCGTCGTGAGTTTTCACGAGCGACTCTGGAGTTCAGTGCATATGAGGGAAGTATGCAAGCCCGCAAAGTTTTGTGTCAATCGGACACCAGACGGGTGCTCCACGTTGGCGTATGACTCCTCGTGAAAATGACT
Source organism: Luffa acutangula (assembly GCA_036850905.1). Taxonomy (NCBI): domain Eukaryota; kingdom Viridiplantae; phylum Streptophyta; class Magnoliopsida; order Cucurbitales; family Cucurbitaceae; genus Luffa; species Luffa acutangula. Next base: position 104,609 of record JAZFAW010000018.1, on the reverse strand, counting down.
CGGCATGACACGTAAAGCCCATGGGTCGGTTCTCGAGAAGCAATTCCGAGTGAGCGGTTAAGTCAGATGACATCCCGAGGCTCGGGGTGGCATCGTGAAGCATCAGTGGAACCCGGTAGTTTCGGTTGGCACGGTATTTGCCCGAAATGTCCCGTTAAGCATTATAATGGCTCGATAAGCCCCGGTAGGCGTCGAAAAGCCTCGGTAAGCATTATAATGCCCCGATAGGTCCCGATAAGTGCTGAAATCACCCGATAAGCTCCGGTTGAGCATTTTAAGGTCGTTTTGACCTCGAGAAGGGTCTGAACACATCCCGGCGAAGTTTCGGATCGATGTAGAAGCGTGTTGGCCGTGTTATCGAGATTGAAGATGATGAAATGAGATGCGACGTTGCGTTCGGATAACCTTGGCCTGGTGTAGAGGCAAGGTTGAGCCTTAGGACTTGGCCTAAAGTAGAGGCAAGTCAGCTAGAGTCGCGAATGAGTGAAAATACACGTACAGGCGACATGCATTGACCGAATGTATTCCATCGCAAGATGATTCGAGTTCGTTTGAGGATGAATAACCTCGCCTAAGGTCCGATGAAACACCAAAGTCATCGAAAAAGTGTTATGGGTTGGAGATGACCCTTAAGGCTGGCCATGGTCGCGTGTAAGATCATGGTGCCGCATGGTTTAAAAGGTACGACCGTGACACAGTGCAACCAAAAATTTTCATGGGTAAATCACAATGCGGCGATGGGCTCTGTTTCGAGCTGCGCGCGACAATCGACGGACGACGAACACCAACTTTGAAGACAAACATGCAACTTCGGATATGAATACGAGGCTTCGAACAAGATGATGCAAGCGTATGGGTCAATTGAGAAACTTGAAGCCACGATGCTAGAAGTAGGATGCACCAATCAAGAATGGTGGCTAGGGTTCTGACAACGTCGACTAGGGTTTTTATAAAGATGACTAAAGTATTAGGGTTTTTAGAGACGACTAGGGTTTACCCGTTTTGATACCAACTAGAATTTTGGGAAGAAATTAAAATGATTGTATTTCTTCTCTTACTTTGAATCAAATACAAGGTCTTCTTATATAGAAGAAAGACCATCTACCAATAAGGAAAAAATAACATAAATATACACATAATCCACAACTATTATTACAAAAGATTAAAGGAAAATCCAACAACAGGAAACGTGTTTCCCATTGCTTTACAAAGCTTAGAAATATGAAAAACTTGGTGTATGGGAGCACTCTCGGGCAAAACCAACCGATAAGTCACTGCCCCAACACGAGCTTCCACCTGAAATGGACCAACAAACCGTGGGGCCAACTTAGGATTGGAATGTTTAGCCAAAGTCCCCTGTCTATAAAGACGTAACTTCAAATATGTCGAGTCGCCAACTGCCAACTCAACATGTCTACGAGTTTCATTAGCCATAGATACCATATATTGTTGGGCATAAGACAAAATGTCCTTGATTATCAACAACATTTCATCCATTTTCTTTAATTGATTATCCGCTTCAGAAACAGGTGATCCATTCGCAACATAAGGAAGAATATCTTGAGGAGGACGCCCATAAACCACCTCAAAAGGAGTAGCCTTCAAACCAGAACGATATGATGTGTTATAACTAAATCTAGCCCACGGAAGCCAACGAACCCACTCGCTAGGACAATGCATTGCAAAACATCTCAAATAGGTTTCCATTCCTCTATTCACCACTTCCGTTTGTCCATCTGTTTGAGGATAAGAGTCGTACTCCTTTTTAGCTTGGTACCTTGCCACTTGAATAATTCTTCCCAAAATAAACTGGTGAACACCAGATCTCGGTCTGAGACAATATACCATGTAATCAAACAATCCCCTCAATGAAGATTTGAGCAATAGAAACTGCATTAAATGGGTGCTTGAACGAAAGAAAATGAACATACTAAGAAAGACGATCAACAACCACCAACACAGAATCAAAAGTCTCAGCTTGAGGTAGGCCAATTATGTCTTCCCATATATTATCAGGGATAGGTAACAGTTGAAAGAGTCTTGCTGGAGCTAAAGTCATGTACTTGGCTTGTTGACATATAGAGCATTCAACAACATAAATTTTAACTCTAGCTTCCATACCTACCTAATAAACTTCTCGAGCCAACCTTGCCACTTGAATAATTCTTCCCAAAATAAACTGGTGAACACCAGATCTCGGTCTGAGACAATATACCATGTAATCAAACAATCCCCTCAATGAAGATTTGAGCAATAGAAACTGCATTAAATGGGTGCTTGAACGAAAGAAAATGAACATACTAAGAAAGACGATCAACAACCACCAACACAGAATCAAAAGTCTCAGCTTGAGGTAGGCCAATTATGTCTTCCCATATATTATCAGGGATAGGTAACAGTTGAAAGAGTCTTGCTGGAGCTAAAGTCATGTACTTGGCTTGTTGACATATAGAGCATTCAACAACATAAATTTTAACTCTAGCTTCCATACCTACCTAATAAACTTCTCGAGCCAACCTTGCCACTTGAATAATTCTTCCCAAAATAAACTGGTGAACACCAGATCTCGGTCTGAGACAATATACCATGTAATCAAACAATCCCCTCAATGAAGATTTGAGCAATAGAAACTGCATTAAATGGGTGCTTGAACGAAAGAAAATGAACATACTAAGAAAGACGATCAACAACCACCAACACAGAATCAAAAGTCTCAGCTTGAGGTAGGCCAATTATGTCTTCCCATATATTATCAGGGATAGGTAACAGTTGAAAGAGTCTTGCTGGAGCTAAAGTCATGTACTTGGCTTGTTGACATATAGAGCATTCAACAACATAAATTTTAACTCTAGCTTTCATACCTACCTAATAAACTTCTCGAGCCAACCTTTAATATATACAAAGCACCCCACCATGGCCCCCAACAGGAGAGTGAAAAGCTTCTAACAAAAGAGAAATAGTAGGAGAGTCCTCAGGGAGAACAATCTTTCCCTGATAATACAACAACGAGCCCTTCAACGAGTAACCAACCGGAACTTCATCGCCATTCATTATCTTGTTCCGAATAGAATGTAGTTTAACATCATCCATCTGCTGATCAAAGATAAGCCCCGTATTATTAAGCCCTTCTACCAAACTCACGGTTGCAAACTCCACAACACTAGGAATTCTGGACAAGGCATCGACAACCTTGTTTTCCACACGAGGCTTATATACAATGTCAAAGTCATACCCCATCAACTTGGTCAAAAGCCTCTAATAATGACCAGCAACCAACCACTACTCAAGAATAAACTTGAGACTACTCTGATCCATTCTAACAAGAAATTTTCCACCCAATAGGTAAGACCTCCTCTTTTGCACAACCATTACAATCACCATTAGGTTCACGTTCATACACAACCTTATTCCTATGCAAATGGGGCATAACATGGCTAAAGAAAGCAATAGGATGCCCATCTTGCATTAAGACAACCCCACTACCGTTGCATCCGCTTCAATCACATACTCCTTAGAAAAGTTCGAAAGTTGCAACACAAGTACTATCATCATAGCCACTTTCAATCTTTGAAACGCATCGTCGCCTCACAGCTCCAAGCAAAACTATCTTTCTTTAATTGTCGAGTCAAAGGATGGACAATATTACCATAATTCACTACAATTTTTTTGATAATAAACAGTCGACCCCACTACCGATGCATCCGCTTCAATCACAAACTCCTTAGAAAAGTTCGAAAGTTGCAACACAAGTACTATCATCATAGCCACTTTCAATCTTTGGAACGCATCGTCGCCTCACAGCTCCAAGCAAAACTATCTTTCTTTTATTGCCATAATTCGCTACAATTTTTTTTTAATAATAACCAGTCGACCCCAAAAATTCCCTTAATTCCTTTAGATTTTTGGGAATAAGCCACGACTCCATGCCAACTAGCTTTGAAGGATCTGCAGAAATGCCCTCACCCGAGACAACATGACCTAAATATTCAATTTGTTTCATGGCAAAACTACACTTCTTATTCTCAACCAGCTGATGTTAATTTAACACATTTAAAATTGTATGCAGATGACCCACATGATCCCTAAGAGTTCGACTATAAATCTATATATCATCCATAAAGTCCGACACAAATTTATGAAGGAAAGGACAAAGAACTCTATTCATAATAGCTTGAAACGTAGAAGGGGCATTCCTAAGACTAAAAGACATCACTAAAAACTCATAATGGCCTTCATGGGTACGAAATGCTGATTTATGAACATCCTTGGCTTTTAACTGAATTTGATGGTACCCAAATTTAAGATCAATTTTAGATAAAATAACAGCACCATACAATTTATCCAACAATTCATCGACCATAGGAATAGGGAACTTATTTGGTACTATGACCTTATTGAATGCTCAATATTCAATACAGAAACGTCAGCTCCCATCTTTCTTCTTAACCAACAGAATAAGGCTGGAAAATGCGCTCGAGCTAGGTTGAATGATGCCAACAGCGCTAACATCTCTTCAACTAGCTTTTCAATTTCATCTTTTGGAGCTCTAAGCAGGGAGAAAAAATACAAAGGGATACCATTTAAGCACAGAAGAAATGAGAGACAACCTACCTCCCATGTAGAGCGAGGAGGGCTTCCACTTTCTAAACTTGTCAACTATTGGTTCCTAAAAAGCTAAGGGTCGATGATTACCTCCCAAGGGAAAACTAATTGTCTCCCCTTTATCATGTTGCAATTTATTGTCAAAATAAGAATGAATCGAAGAAACTCATTTTATTAATATGATTGAGACTACTGAAAAATTTGTTGTAAATGGAATTAAGAGTTTAATTAGTTGAGTTGTCATAACCAACATGTCATCGTGGAGGCATTTTGGTTTCATGAAAATTTGAGAATTTTTTTTATAGATAAGTACATATTTGGAGTAGAGTGTTTGGTGGGTTTATTTTGAGCTTTCGGTTGCAACTTAAGATTTTCTTAGGATCCCTTTCTACTTCCTTCTCTGACCTATGCCTCTTGTTCATGCTTTTCAGATATCTATGTTGATCTACACAAATTCTAGAAGTGCAATCTTGGCATTGGCATCAAATGGATTTCACCTGCTATGGAAATAGACGCGAACTGATTCAACCGGCAAGGTATCATATAATGTTATGTTATTAGTTTCTGTCTGCCATCTTGAGCCTTTTCCTTAGACATCGTACTCTAAATTTCCATTGTACGTACATAATCATTACTTTACCTTCTGATCCAGCTTTGCATGTTGAACTTTGATGTGATTCTTGGAACTTCCAAGTGGGAGGCTATCATCATTATCATCACAGTTCAACAGTCGTGTACAGTTTCATAAGGACGAGATACACTTTCTAGTTGTGCAGACTCAGGTTGCAACATATGAGACAACAAAACTTTAGTGTGTAAAGCAGGTCTTTCTTTTACCCCCTTTTTTGTTTGTTCATTTGTTTTTTGTTTTGGAAGCAATGTCTTACCTCCTTTTCCTTTGTCGATTCACATTTTAGTGGATGCCACGTGAATCTGCCACACCAATCTCTCACCCAACATGAGGTATTTCTCTAATCCTACTTTGTAGTTCACTAGTTTGGTTATATTCTCCTACTTTGAAGAATTTTGCTATCATGAGCTCTTAGAATGAACATATGACAACTTGATCTGTCAGATGGTTTATTCTCGTACTATCACCTGTTCCCTGTGTCAAATATTGATCATGTAGTGATTGTTGTACTTTTCTTTTATTTCAAAAAACATAGGATGGGTATTCGATATTAGATGTCTATAAATAAAAATGTATTTCAAAAGAAAGGGATTGTCACGTCTCAGTGAAAATACATCATAAATCTCTTGGAAGACTCGAGAATGAGTGAACGTGATCCGATAAATATACTTATTGATCCAAACAATAAACTTAGTGACATGAAGGAATGTGCTCTAGTGAATACACAACAATATCAACGGTTGGTTGGGAGACTCATTCACCTCTCACTCATAAACCAATATTGCACCTATGTTTGGGGAAACTTAGTAACTTGGAGAAGCAAAAAACAAGGTATTATAGCTTAGAGCATGGCAGAAGTCGAGTATAGAGGAATGCCTAATGAGGTATGTGAGATTCTATGGATAAATGAGTTCTAGCGGAGTTATAACTAGAAGTTGATTCGCTTATAAAACTCTTTTATGACAATTAGGCCACAATCAATATTGCATAAACCTTGTTTAACATGATCAGACCAAACTCATATAGGTTAACGGGCATTTCATAAAAGAGAACTTGTAACCAAGTTAGGCAGGTTTGACATCTATGTGCCAACTTGAGGGAGCGTAAATTAATGTTAATTGTTTAATAGTTTGTTTCATAGTTGTCATATAATCCCTAGTCTTAGGGTTAGTTCCTATTCATTCAATCTGTTAGTATAAATACACAATTATAGTACTAATTATGGACTAGATTGACTAGAAAGAGGAAAGATATCTTAGCAATGTATAGGCTTATAGGGCTTTGCTCTTCGACCTCCAAGAATACCACCTCATGGTGAAAAGATTCGAACTTATGGCCCTCTGTACCAAAAAGATGTGTTGACCAGACTGCTACACCTTGTTTGACCTCCCTAGAGCATATAGATCCACCCAATCGACGAACACTCAAACCAAACTCGCCTATCCTTTTGGGCACAGGGATGCGAGAACCAATTTGACTATTTGAGTAATCAAAAGTTTTTTTTTTTAATAAAATCTAACTACTGCAATTTTCGGCGACGCCAAAAAATCGTCTTGTGCAGAAGCAGTCACTTTATTGAGTCTACAAAGGTAAAGAGCGGTCACATTTTGTTTTGCTTCCTCTTTCATTTGCATTTCCAAATTTGGCTCTATCCCGGCTAAGTGTCCTTTGGATTTAGACCCTTTGCTTAGAAGTGGATTCGAACCACTTCTAAGCAAAGGATTTTCAGTCCTTTGTTCTAACCAACTGAGCTACTTGAACCACTTTTCTAAAGTTTGTTTTCTCCAAAGAATACGCCCTACCTTACTGCTTGACTAGTAAGGAAAAACCATTTACTCAAATAAATAGTTAGGGCTTTCTTTTTCGCTTGTTCGTCAAGCTTTCAAGTTGCTCTTTCAACTGTGCCTTATCTCCCAACATGCTAAAAAATCGAGAGTCGTCTAGGGACTGGACAAACGAAGGGAGCTTTCTTCTCGAAAGCGGATAGGTTGGTCAAACAAAAACAAGACGCAACGATTCTTTTCCTTTGTTCCTAGTCACTAAGTTGTGCTATTCTATCCTCAGAAAGACTCCACCAAGAGGTTCTTTCTCTCACGTAATTTCGCCCGTTCTACTTCCATGTCGTAGGAAATGAGATGAGAACCCATGATTCTTGTATGTCGATTTACCAAATCAATGCCTTGAGTTGTTCAACCATACCTCCAACTTGTTGATTAAACTTTGAGCCCGAAGGGCTATCTGATCCGATCAACTACTTAAGTCGTAGTGCACGTACTCTTCCTTGATATATATGAGCAAGACTATACAAATTTATGGATCTCCCCAGCATGAAGGCGAGACTCCATCCAAATCTACCACTTGTTTGGCGACGCCTTCTTTTCCATGAACACCACACCACTGATGAACTTTGTCAGTCTTCGCCTCTGACTCGACCTTGGGAGAACACAAGGTAAGGGCTTGGCTCGCCTGAATATAATTCATATCTCCTTTGTCTAGTCGAGAAGGAAGAAAGCTCGAGGAACAGAATTGTGACTCTTATATTAAATTACGGTCTCGTCATGATCGATCCATGTCCTACCGTAGTGCCTGGTGAACCAGGCTTGCTTAGCAACCAAAGCTAGCTTACTAACGTGAATGCTCTTTTTTGTGGTTGCACGAGTGCACCAGTCTATCCACTATTTTCGTGCTTGGTGCTCTAATGCGCTTGACTTAATCGTAGGAATTTTCTTCGTTGGGTTCGATTCCCTATCCACCAACTACCTGATATGTTGGCAAACAGGGCTTCATCATCTAGAAATATGGATGGCACTCCAGACCAAACAATACCTATCAAAGTTTGCGCCTAATTTACTAGGATTGACAACAATAGTACTCGTGTTGGATCCAACACCATATGAAGCAGATTTGGGCGTAACAAATGACGAACTTTGGTTTTGGGCTGGTGTTTTTGGATTAAAGGTAGCTCCAAAATATTTTTCTTCCTAACGCAACAATTCATCTAATTTTGGTGACATTTCCATTATCAAGTTAAGCCCAACAGAACGGTTCACCCGTAGTTTTTCAAAAAACATCCACCATCACATCACATTTGTTCTAGACTCTTTGATAAACGTTTTTTTTTTTTTGTTGATTTATGGTGAGGAAACTTGTGTGGCTGATAGGTTCTCGATATTATTTATGAACAAAAGTACATTTACAATCAAGGGAAGTATTATAGAGCTTCCCGTCTCTCCACCTTTAGACCTTACTCAAGTCTAGTCAAAAGGTACCCCACTCTCTTACCATCATCAACATATACTATCTCCTACCCAACTCTACTTAACCGACTCCATCTTACAACAAAATAACTAATGAACCCCATCTCCTTTCTTACGCCTTCTCTTATACACATGTTTAATGTGAGGTCTATCACTACCCACCTCCAAAAAATCATCTTGTCCTCAAGATGAAAATTAGGAAACTGATTTTCAATCCACATTGCATCTTCCCATGTAGCTTCAAAAATCTCCATATCAGTCCACTAGATCAACACCTCTAATTTTGAAGGATCAGCAGGTGACTTCGAATGCCCAAAATCCTCGAGGGTTCCACCTTAAGCTCAAAGTCAAAAGACATTAGGAGGAAAAGGCATCACATGTATTAGATAACATGTGGTTCCATCTCATAACCCATTGGCAATAAGTGGAGTAGCCCTATCTTATAAATTGTGAAGTCTCCACTTATCGGGATCCTCAACATACCCCCTCAAGATGGTGCCTTTTTGGGTTCACCATTCTTGGATCGGATCCCAATTTTTTTTTTTTGGATCGAATACCTGTTTGGGTTTAATGGGCTCTGATACCATATTAGATAACATGGGGTTCCATCTCATAACCAATTGGTAATGAGTGGAGTAGCCCATCTATCTTGTAAATTGTGAAGTCTCCAGTTATCGGGATCCTCAACATACCAACTAGAATTCATGTGCCAGAGCTCTAAATTCTGCTTCAGCACTACTCCTGACTACTATATTTTGTTTTTTACTACGCCATGTTACTAAGTTTCCTCCTACAAAAGAGCAATAACCAGAAGTAGATCTTCTATCAATAGTGCTTCCAACCCAGTCTGCATAATATATACTTCAATTTGAAGGTGATCATGTTTTTGAAATAATATACCTTTACCTGGAGTTCCTTTTAAATATCTCAGGATTCTATACATAGCTTCAAAATGAATGGATCTAGGTGAGTGCATAAACTGACTTACCATACTCACTGCAAATGCTATATCTGGGCTTGTGTGAGATAAATAGATCAGCCTACCCACAAGTCTTTGATACCTATCTTTGTCTTTTACTTCTTCAGTTTTGGTAGCTTGTAACTTTAAGTTCGGTTCTATAGGAGTTTCAGCTATTCGACAACCAAGTAAACCTATTTTTTGAAGTAAGTCAATAACATATTTTTTTTATTAACAAAAATACCTTTCTTAGATTTTGCAAACTCCATTCCTAAAAAATACTTTAAAGCTCCTAAGTCTTTGATCTGAAACTCACTTGCAAGTTTGTTCTTAAGATCATCCAAACCTTCATCATCATTACTTGTGAGAATAATAGCATCAACATAAACAATTAGAATAACAATTTTATCATTCATAGAATGTTTATAGAATATGGTATGGTCTGCATGACTTTGAAGGTATCCATAGCTAGTAACTGCTTTTCCAAATCGTTCAAACCAAGCTCTTGGAGATTGTTTGAGACCATATAAGGATTTCTTTTACACTCAAACTTTGTTATTTCCAAGTACCATTTCAAATCCTGGTGGTAGGCTCATAAATACCTCTTCTTCCAAATCACCATTGAGAAATGCATTCTTAACACCAAGTTGATGAAGTGGCCAATCTAAATTTGCTGCAACATACAAAAGATTTTTGATGGAGTTGATTTTTGCAACTGGAGCAAAAGACTCGTGATAATCAATACCATAGATTTTAGTGAAGCCATTAGCTACTAGTCTAGCCTTGTATCTTTCAACACTTTCGTCAGCATTGCACTTTATGGTAAACACCCATTTGCATCCCACTGAATTCTTATTTTTTGGCAGGTCTGTTATTTCTCTAGTATCATTTTGTCTTGGTGCATTCATTTCCTCCATACCTGCTAGTTTCCAATTTGGATCATCTAGGGCTTCTTGTATATTCCTTGGAACAAATAGGTTGTCTATTAGAAAGAATAGGCAAGGTATTTTCAACATTTGAAAGATTAGGAATTAGGAATAAAAGAGGGATAAATAGGCCTGTCATCATCGAGAATAGAAGAGGGATTTCTAGCATCATTTCTCGGAGTTTCAGACTGGGTTTGTGTAGAATCAACTCTCTGGTTTTGGTTCCTTTGATTGACGGTTCTTCTAGTATAAAACTTCAACTCATGAAATTGACATGTAGAGCCATTTTGTAGTATCTTTCAACACTTTATGGTAAACACCCATTTGCATCCCACTGAATTCTTATTTTTTGGCAGGTCTGTTATTTCTCTAGTATCATTTTGTCTTGGTGCATTCATTTCCTCCATACCTGCTAGTTTCCAATTTGGATCATCTAGGGCTTCTTGTATATTCCTTGGAACAAATAGGTTGTCTATTAGAAAGAATAGGCAAGGTATTTTCAACATTTGAAAGATTAGGAATTAGGAATAAAAGAGGGATTAATAGGCCTGTCATCATTGAGAATAGAAGAGGGATTTCTAGCATCATTTCTCGGAGTTTCAGACTGGGTTTGTGTAGAATCAACTCTCTGGTTTTGGTTCCTTTGATTGACGGTTCTTCTAGTATAAAACTTCAACTCATGAATTTGACATGTAGAGCCATTTTGTAGTATTTCTCCCCCTGAATGAGACATTTCTATACTTGACATCGAAGTACTAGACATGACGGAAGGGAGGGGTTCAAAAGTTTCCCAAAAATTATCTTCTAAGTTTGATTTTTGGTTATCTTCTAAATTTGATTTTGGGTTATCTTCTAAATTTGAGTTCTCTCCCTGAAGAGAATTTTGGGTTATCTTCTAAATTTGAGTTCTCTCCCTGAAGAGAATTTTGGGTAAAATATGGTTGTTTTTCAAGTAAGGACACGTCCATACTCACATAAAATCTTTTTGCCTGAGGATCAAAACATTTATACCCCTTTTGATTTGTAGCATAACCCAAAAAAAATGCATTTACCCCTATGATCAAGTTTTGATCGGAAAAAACTAGGAATGTGAACATATGCAGTGTGTCACAACCATACTAGAAGAGAGTAGGTTGTGACCCTCACTGAGTAGACAGTGAAGTGGTGGCACGTCGAGTGTCGCCCATCGAGCCATGTCAGAGGGCCGAGAGAAAGAAGTGCCATGTTGCGATCGAGGAGGATGATGCATCAACACACCAAGTTGAGTGGGCATTGATGTTACAATAAGGCATGAGCATATAGAGAAGCAACAGTGTCGTCAGACGCATCAGTGGTATGCTTGATGGGGGTCAGATGGGCCCTGGGCCATAACCTCGGAAGTCGGGGTTCCGTCATGAGTTTTCACGAGCGACTCTGGAGTTCAGTGCATATGAGGGAAGTATGCAAGCCCGCAAAGTTTTGTGTCAATCGGACACCAGACGGGTGCTCCACGTTGGCGTATGACTCCTCGTGAAAATGACTCGGCATGACACGTAAAGCCCATGGGTCGGTTCTCGAGAAGCAATTCCGAGTGAGCGGTTAAGTCAGATGACATCCCGAGGCTCGGGGTGGCATCGTGAAGCATCAGTGGAACCCGGTAGTTTCGGTTGGCACGGTATTTGCCCGAAATGTCCCGTTAAGCATTATAATGGCCCGATAAGCCCCGGTAGGCGTCGAAAAGCCTCGGTAAGCATTATAATGCCCCGATAGGTCCCGATAAGTGCTGAAATCACCCGATAAGCTCCGGTTGAGCATTTTAAGGTCGTTTTGACCTCGAGAAGGGTCCGAACACATCCCGGCGAAGTTTCGGATCGATGTAGAAGCGTGTTGGCCGTGTTATCGAGATTGAAGATGATGAAATGAGATGCGACGTTGCGTTCGGATAACCTTGGCCTGGTGTAGAGGCAAGGTTGAGCCTTAGGACTTGGCCTAAAGTAGAGGCAAGTCGGCTAGAGTCGCGAATGAGTGAAAATACACGTACAGGCGACATGCATTGACCGAATGTATTCCATCGCAAGATGATTCGAGTTCGTTTGAGGATGAATAACCTCGCCTAAGGTCCGATGAAACACCAAAGTCATCGAAAAAGTGTTATGGGTTGGAGATGACCCTTAAGGCTGGCCATGGTCGCGTGTAAGATCATGGTGCCGCATGGTTTAAAAGGTACGACCGTGACACAGTGCAACCAAAAATTTTCATGGGTAAATCACAATGCGGCGATGGGCTCTGTTTCGAGCTGCGCGCGACAATCGACGGACGACGAACACCAACTTTGAAGACAAACATGCAACTTCGGATATGAATACGAGGCTTCGAACAAGATGATGCAAGCGTATGGGTCAATTGAGAAACTTGAAGCCACGATGCTAGAAGTAGGATGCACCAATCAAGAATGGTGGCTAGGGTTCTGACAACGTCGACTAGGGTTTTTATAAAGATGACTAAAGTATTAGGGTTTTTAGAGACGACTAGGGTTTACCCGTTTTGATACCAACTAGAATTTTGGGAAGAAATTAAAATGATTGTATTTCTTCTCTTACTTTGAATCAAATACAAGGTCTTCTTATATAGAAGAAAGACCATCTACCAATAAGGAAAAAATAACATAAATATACACATAATCCACAACTATTATTACAAAAGATTAAAGGAAAATCCAACAACAGGAAACGTGTTTCCCATTGCTTTACAAAGCTTAGAAATATGAAAAACTTGGTGTATGGGAGCACTCTCGGGCAAAACCAACCGATAAGTCACTGCCCCAACACGAGCTTCCACCTGAAATGGACCAACAAACCGTGGGGCCAACTTAGGATTGGAATGTTTAGCCAAAGTCCCCTGTCTATAAAGACATAACTTCAAATATGTCGAGTCGCCAACTGCCAACTCAACATGTCTACGAGTTTCATTAGCCATAGATACCATATATTGTTGGGCATAAGACAAAATGTCCTTGATTATCAACAACATTTCATCCATTTTCTTTAATTGATTATCCGCTTCAGAAACAGGTGATCCATTCGCAACATAAGGAAGAATATCTTGAGGAGGACGCCCATAAACCACCTCAAAAGGAGTAGCCTTCAAACCAGAACGATATGATGTGTTATAACTAAATCTAGCCCACGGAAGCCAACGAACCCACTCGCTAGGACAATGCATTGCAAAACATCTCAAATAGGTTTCCATTCCTCTATTCACCACTTCCGTTTGTCCATCTGTTTGAGGATAAGAGTCGTACTCCTTTTTAGCTTGGTACCTTGCCACTTGAATAATTCTTCCCAAAATAAACTGGTGAACACCAGATCTCGGTCTGAGACAATATACCATGTAATCAAACAATCCCCTCAATGAAGATTTGAGCAATAGAAACTGCATTAAATGGGTGCTTGAACGAAAGAAAATGAACATACTAAGAAAGACGATCAACAACCACCAACACAGAATCAAAAGTCTCAGCTTGAGGTAGGCCAATTATGTCTTCCCATATATTATCAGGGATAGGTAACAGTTGAAAGAGTCTTGCTGGAGCTAAAGTCATGTACTTGGCTTGTTGACATATAGAGCATTCAACAACATAAATTTTAACTCTAGCTTCCATACCTACCTAATAAACTTCTCGAGCCAACCTTGCCACTTGAATAATTCTTCCCAAAATAAACTGGTGAACACCAGATCTCGGTCTGAGACAATATACCATGTAATCAAACAATCCCCTCAATGAAGATTTGAGCAATAGAAACTGCATTAAATGGGTGCTTGAACGAAAGAAAATGAACATACTAAGAAAGACGATCAACAACCACCAACACAGAATCAAAAGTCTCAGCTTGAGGTAGGCCAATTATGTCTTCCCATATATTATCAGGGATAGGTAACAGTTGAAAGAGTCTTGCTGGAGCTAAAGTCATGTACTTGGCTTGTTGACATATAGAGCATTCAACAACATAAATTTTAACTCTAGCTTTCATACCTACCTAATAAACTTCTCGAGCCAACCTTTAATATATACAAAGCACCCCACCATGGCCCCCAACAGGAGAGTGAAAAGCTTCTAACAAAAGAGAAATAGTAGGAGAGTCCTCAGGGAGAACAATCTTTCCCTGATAATACAACAACGAGCCCTTCAACGAGTAACCAACCGGAACTTCATCGCCATTCATTATCTTGTTCCGAATAGAATGTAGTTTAACATCATCCATCTGCTGATCAAAGATAAGCCCCGTATTATTAAGCCCTTCTACCAAACTCACGGTTGCAAACTCCACAACACTAGGAATTCTGGACAAGGCATCGACAACCTTGTTTTCCACACGAGGCTTATATACAATGTCAAAGTCATACCCCATCAACTTGGTCAAAAGCCTCTAATAATGACCAGCAACCAACCACTACTCAAGAATAAACTTGAGACTACTCTGATCCATTCTAACAAGAAATTTTCCACCCAATAGGTAAGACCTCCTCTTTTGCACAACCATTACAATCACCATTAGGTTCACGTTCATACACAACCTTATTCCTATGCAAATGGGGCATAACATGGCTAAAGAAAGCAATAGGATGCCCATCTTGCATTAAGACAACCCCACTACCGTTGCATCCGCTTCAATCACATACTCCTTAGAAAAGTTCGAAAGTTGCAACACAAGTACTATCATCATAGCCACTTTCAATCTTTGAAACGCATCGTCGCCTCACAGCTCCAAGCAAAACTATCTTTCTTTAATTGTCGAGTCAAAGGATGGACAATATTACCATAATTCACTACAATTTTTTTGATAATAAACAGTCGACCCCACTACCGATTCATCCGCTTCAATCACAAACTCCTTAGAAAAGTTCGAAAGTTGCAACACAAGTACTATCATCATAGCCACTTTCAATCTTTGAAACGCATCGTCGCCTCACAGCTCCAAGCAAAACTATCTTTCTTTTATTGCCATAATTCGCTACAATTTTTTTTTAATAATAACCAGTCGACCCCAAAAATTCCCTTAATTCCTTTAGATTTTTGGGAATAAGCCACGACTCCATGCCAACTAGCTTTGAAGGATCTGCAGAAATGCCCTCACCCGAGACAACATGACTTAAATATTCAATTTGTTTCATGGCAAAACTACACTTCTTATTCTCAACCAGCTGATGTTAATTTAACACATTTAAAATTGTATGCAGATGACCCACATGATCCCTAAGAGTTCGACTATAAATCTATATATCATCCATAAAGTCCGACACAAATTTATGAAGGAAAGGACAAAGAACTCTATTCATAATAGCTTGAAACGTAGAAGGGGCATTCCTAAGACTAAAAGACATCACTAAAAACTCATAATGGCCTTCATGGGTACGAAATGCTGATTTATGAACATCCTTGGCTTTTAACTGAATTTGATGGTACCCAAATTTAAGATCAATTTTAGATAAAATAACAGCACCATACAATTTATCCAACAATTCATCGACCATAGGAATAGGGAACTTATTTGGTACTATGACCTTATTGAATGCTCAATATTCAATACAGAAACGTCAGCTCCCATCTTTCTTCTTAACCAACAGAATAAGGCTGGAAAATGCGCTCGAGCTAGGTTGAATGATGCCAACAGCGCTAACATCTCTTCAACTAGCTTTTCAATTTCATCTTTTGGAGCTCTAAGCAGGGAGAAAAAATACAAAGGGATACCATTTAAGCACAGAAGAAATGAGAGACAACCTACCTCCCATGTAGAGCGAGGAGGGCTTCCACTTTCTAAACTTGTCAACTATTGGTTCCTAAAAAGCTAAGGGTCGATGATTACCTCCCAAGGGAAAACTAAGGTATATGATGGGGAGTTTATTAGTTTTGCACCCCAAAAGTCTATTGGTTCCTAAAAAGCTAAGGATCGATGATTACCTCCCAAGGGAAAACTAAGGTATGCGATGGGGAGATTATCGGTTTTGCACCCCAAAAGTCTAGCCTCCTTTGTTACAATATGATCGGGGACTTAACTATGTTTAGGCTTAAAACCAAGCATCTAAGAAAGATACATATGACTGTCCAATTTTCTAGTGGAGATTTGATCGTCAGGCCAGAAATAAAAGTGTTATCTGCATATTGGAGGTGTGAAACAATCACATCTTTTTCTCATACAGCCCACCCTTCAACATTCTCTTCTCCCAAAAGGGTGAACAAGAAAGGTGACAGGGGTCCCCTTGTCTTATGCCCCTTTTAGCCCAAATCTTCCCTCGAGGAAGAGTAATTGTTGTAGGCTAAGAATCATGGACACAGGATACTGACACGACATAGACACGACGATACGTGAATTTTTAAATAAGTAGGACACAGTTGGGGACTCATTTATTTTAATGGAATATATGTATATATTGATTCATCTTCAACATTAGGAAAGCTCAAAGGATTTTAGTGGCTATGACTATGGTTAGATATTAAAGTTATCTTCTAATGGTTTTTATATGATAAATATATACGATTGGTTAGAAAATTTAGAATTTAGAGGTCTTCTAGAACTCTCATCTTTTATGAAGTTTAGGAATAGAGAGAGGAAAAAAAAAGAAAAAAAGAAACCTTAGCATATGAATTGGGTAGCGGGTAGCGCAGTTGGCAAACCAATGACACCTTGAAATGGTTTTTACTTCTTAGGATTTTCAATTTAAAAGTTTAAGGTTTTTTTTTTTTTTTTTTAATATACTTTTTATGTTAGGCTTAATGGACTTGGCTTTTAATCTTGTTCTGTTAGACTTCTCTTATTATTTATGAACAAGAACAGTTACACCCCAAGGAAGATTTCGAGAGCTTCCTTAACCTCTCCCCCTTTTACCAGCTACTATCACTCAAAAAGGTGTCCTTCCCCTATTACAACAACAACTATATACCCTTAGGCATAACCACCCAAAACGACTACCTATTAACAACCCGTAATCGATCCTAACTACCTCTATTCTTCTTCCTCCTTCTACTGTACACATACTTAATCGGAGACCTATCACTACCCGGCCCCCAAAGAACCATCTTGTCCTCAAGATGAAATTCCGGAAATTGAGTTGCCACCCAAACAGCATCCTCCCACGTCGCATCTTCGAGCTCCATCTCCTCCCACTGAATTAAAACCTCAATCTTTGTCGCCTCCCGAGGAGACTGACGAACCCCCATTAACTCCTTTGGTTCAATCCTAAACAGAAAATCAGACGACATATTCGGAGGAAAGGGCGTTACCGGAAATGTGTTACCGATAGCCTTTCTCAACTGAGACACATGGAACACAGGATGTATCCGCACACCATCCGGCAAAGCCAACCGATAGGCAACACTCCCCAACTTCTCCACCACCCGAAAAGGACCCACATACCTTGGAGCTAGCTTGGCGTTATAGAATCGCGCCAACGACCCTTGCCTATACGGCCGAAGTTTCAAATAGGCCCAATCTCCCACTGTCAACTCCACCTGCCGCCTCTTGGCATTAGCATAGTCCTTCATGTACTGCTGCGCATAAGGCAACCGTTCCTTGATGACCACCAACATCTGATCTCGCTCCTTTAATTGTTTATCCACCTCCAAAACAGGAGAGCCATCCCCCACATATGGAAGCACCGATGGGGGAGGCCTACCATAAACCACCTCAAAAGGAGTCATCTTTAAGCCTGAATGATACGAAGTATTGTAACCAACGAACCCATTTAGTAGTACAATGCATAGCAAAACAACGTAAATACGTCTCCAGCCCCCGATTTACCACTTCCGTTTGTCCATCAGTCTGAGGATGATAGGCCGTACTACGCTTAAGTTTTGTCCCCTGCCACTTGAACAACTCCTCCCAAAACAAGCTTGTAAACACGGGATCCCGATCAGACACAATACTCCTAGGTATCCCATGCAAACGCACCACTTCCCGAATGAAAATCTGAGCTATAGAAACCGCTGAATAAGGATGCCGTAAAGGAATAAAATGTGCGAATTTCGACAATCTATCCACCACTACCAACACTGAATCGTAATTCTCTGCTTTCGGCAAGCCAATAACGAAATCCATCGAAATATCTTCCCAAATATTATCCGGAATCGGCAGCGGCTGAAGCAGACCAGCAGGAGCCAAAGCTAAGTATTTAGCTTGTTGACAAACTGTGCACTCCGCAATGAATACCTTAACTCTTGCTTCCATCCCCACCCAATACACTTCCTTAGCAAGTCGCTGGTAAGTGCGCAAAACTCCCCCATGACCCCCAACCGCCGAAGAATGGAATGCTTCTAACAACAAGGGTATAGTGCGCGAATCCTCAGGCAACACAATCCATCCCCTATAATACAACACCTCACCCTTTATCACATACCTAGTAGGCACTTCTTCTCCCCGAGTTATTTTCCTCCGAACTGAATTCAATTTAACATCATCCCGCTGCTGGTCCACAATCAAACCAACGTTTAAGCCCCCAACTACACTAACCGCAGCGAACTCCAATGCATTAGGGAGACGAGACAACGCATCCGCCACCTTATTTTCAACACCCGGTTTGTACATGATATCAAAATCGTACCCCAACAACTTGGTAAGCAACTTCTGATATTCCCCCACCACCAACCTCTGCTCGAGAATGTACTTAAGGCTGCTCTGGTCAGTTCGCACAAGGAACTTCCTACCCAACAAGTATGGGCGCCATTTCTGAACTGCCATGACAATGGCCATCAACTCCCTTTCATACACCGCCTTATTCCGATGTAAGGGGGATAGAGCATGGCTAAAAAACGCAATGGGATGTCCCTCTTGCATAAGGACGGCACCCACTCCCACCCCAGAGGCATCGGCTTCAACCACAAACATCTTACTGAAATCAGGCAAAGCTAAGACCGGAACACTTACCATCGCATGCTTGTGGCGTTGAAAAGCTTCTAAGGCCTCATTATTCCAAGCAAAGCCCTCCTTCTTCAACTGCTGAGTGAGGGGATGAGCAATGTTACCGTAATTTGCGACAAACTTACGGTAATAGCCCGTTAATCCCAGAAAAGCCCTTAACTCCTTCACATTCCTCGGAACCGGCCATTGCTCCATTGCTGCAATCTTAGAGGGGTCAGCCGATACCCCTTCGCCTGACACAATATGCCCCAAATACTCAATTTGCTTCAAAGCAAAATCACACTTCTTCTTGTTGGCTACCAACTGATTTTCCTTAAGTACAGACAACACTCTACTCAAATGCTCAGCGTGTTCTGAAATGGTCTTGCTGTAAATCAGAATATCATCCATAAATACTAACACAAACTTCCTCAAGAAAGGCTTAAGGATCCTGTTCATGATCGCCTGAAACGTTGAGGGAGCATTTTGAAGGCCAAATGGCATAACGAGAAACTCATAATGTCCTTCTTGCGTGCGGAACGCAGACTTATGAACATCCCCATCCTTCAGCCGTATCTGGTGATATCCCGACCTAAGATCAATCTTGGAAAAAATCACTGCTCCGTACAACTCATCCAACAACTCGTCCACCAACGGAATCGGAAACTTGTCCGGAACTGTAACCTTGTTAAGCGCCCTGTAATCTATGCAAAACCGCCAGCTACCATTTTTTTTCCTTACTAGTAATACCGGACTAGAGAACGAGCTCGAACTTGGTTGTATAACCCCAGCTTCCAACATTTCCTCCACGAGCTTCTCAATCTCATCCTTCTGACACTGAGGGTATCGGTATGGACGAACATTAACAGGGGCTGATCCTGGCAATAATTCGATCGAATGATCCAGCTCCCGATGAGGAGGTAGCCCCGGCAGCGGCTGGAAAACTGAACTGTGGTGCTCCAAAACAGACCGAATCACCAAAGGCACCTCGTCCCATAGACCGGACACTGTCTCCGGCGACTGCTGGATCGCACAAAATTTCACCAAGAAGCCCTGCTTTTCCAACTTCAACGATTTCATCAAGGACTTGAGCGTAACCTGAGAACGGACCAAGGACGGATCCCCATGCAACACAACTTTGGAACCTTCAAGCACAAAACTGAGTTGTAACGTTTGGTAATTGGACGTTACCTCACCCAAAGTTTCCAACCATTTAACTCCCAAAATAACATCCGCCATACCCAACGCAATAGGCAAGAAATCTTGAACTATTGAGATTGGTCCCACAGATAAAACCACATCCTTGCAAATTTGAGCACCTCGAACAGACGAACCCGTACCAAGGATAATACCATATCCCTCAGTGTCACACAACGGCAACTGTAGGGCTTCAACCAACTGCAAGGCAATAAAGTTGTGGGTTGCTCCGCTATCAACCAGTACGACCACCTTCGTAGCCCCGATATGTCCTTTCACCTTGATCGTTTTAGGAGACCCAACCCCGGTCATCGAATGTAGAGTCACCACTTTCGGTTGATCTTGCACACCACCGTCACCCGCATTGTTCTCCGCACACTCAACGGCTTGCATGACTACATCCTCCATTGGAGCCTCTGAGTCCTCGTCCTGAACAACCATCACATGCAACTCTTTCTTCTTACAACGGTGCCCAGGGAAAAATTTCTCCTCACAGCGGTAACAGAGGCCTTTTTCTCGTTTTAATTGAAGCTCAGCGTCAGTCATTTTCTTGAAAGGAAAATCAGATGTTTTTGCCGCCGGATCGGGTCGGACCGTCGCGCCCAACTTGTTAGGGTTAACGGACACAGTCCGGGTCACAGAGCCCGCCCCATACGAAGGAGATTTGGACTGTGCTGACGACCCAAATGAGCGGGACGTGGGCTTTGGGTCGGCGGAAGCCCCAAAATACTTTTCTTCAAAATGAAGAATGTCATCTTCAAGTTTCTGGGCTATTTCCATTGTCATATCGAGCCCAACAGGTTTCGCCACCCTCAACTTCATCTTGATATCATCTTTCAACCCATCGACAAACTTCCCCTCCAACGTCGCCTCATCCAAGTTCTCCAATGGTCCTGAGTAATCTTCGAACTTCTCCCGATATTCAGCAACTGTGGAATCCTGCTTCAAAGCAAAAAAACGCTCATGAAGACTTCCCTCCTTCGTCGGCAAGAATCTTTTCAACAACAGACGACAGAAATCAGCCCACCCCTCAATCGACCTTCTCTTCAACTCGTAATGATACCATTTCAACGCTACTATATCAAGGCACAGCACCGCCGCACCAACTTTCTCTGAATCCTCCAACCGATTCACCTCAAAATACCGCTCAACTTGGTGAAGCCACTCATACGGATTCGCCCCAGAAAAAACAGGAATCTCCAATTTACGAAGTCGGAGATCGAAAACCGAAGCCAACGCTTTAGACAAAGCCTGTGGATTAACCCCAACAAGATCTACAACCGGCGCAGGAGCCGCAGCTCTAGCCGCCTCATTCGAACGCTTTGGTTGTTCCTTCGCCGCGGGAAACTTCTCAGCCTTCAAACTTTCAAAGTGTGCCGCCATTGTCGAGAAACTTTCCTTCATTTGCAACGCCATGTCCGAGAAATTCTCCATCGAAGTATGAATCGCTGCAATCTCCTTCCCCTGGGCCGCTTAGTTGGCTTCCAACGCTTCCATACGAGATTCCATCCGAGTAGACATCTTCAACGTGACAGACAAAGAAAAAAAATTTGCTCTGATACCAAAATGATAGACTTCTCTTATTATTTATGAACAAGAACAGTTACACCCCAAGGAAGATTTTGAGAGCTTCCTTAACCTCTCCCCCTTTTACCAGCTACTATCACTCAAAAAGGTGTCCTTCCCCTATTACAACAACTATATACCCTTAGGCATAACCACCCAAAACGACTACTATTAACAACCCGTAACCGATCCTAACTACCTTTACACAGCTAAACCTTTATTCTTCTTCCTCCTTCTACTGTACACATACTTAATCGGAGGCCTATCATGTTCACAATTAATTTTAATTTTGAATGTGTACGAGAGAAAAAAGTAATAATCAAGTGAAGGACTTGAGAACCAAACAAAGATTTGTGATAGCATGCGGAAATGCTATCTATTTCCTATTAATTTTAAGCTAGTTTTGTGCTTAATTTATGTGTTTTTGATGCCATTTTATGTTCAATTTTCATCAATTGAGCCAAATAAGCAAAATTAGAGTTGGAGAGAAAGTTGGTTTATTTATATAAAAAAACAAAAAAAAAAAAGAAGAGATGTTCTTCCATCTGACAAGCTTAGCTTTGAATTTTTCAACAATAGGATCTTAGGAACTTGGTGTATGGTAATTGCCCTTAAGAGGGACACTCAAGTAAGTGAAGGAGTGGTTCTCAAGTTTGCAGCCCAAAGATACAATCAGTTGAGTATCTTCTTCCTTGTTGATATTTAGACCAACAATGGACGTTTTTGAAATGCAGGCAAATTCCTTTTAGAAAAATAGAAAAAAAATGGTCCACCAATTTTGGAGAAATTTCTTGCTGTTTAGGTAGAAAATGAGAGTGTTGTTAGCGAATTGGAGATGAGTAATCATCAATTGCTCCCTACGCAACATCGAAGAGTCATAAAAATGCAAAAAAGTATGCATACCATAAGAACATGCTTTTCTCCTTAAAAGGAGGATGCAAGAGCACCTACTTCATCAAAGACGTCTTGATAGGAACGAGATATTATTTATGTAAAAGGATAGAAGTCAAGGAAAGTTTCGAGAGCTCCCCACCTCTCCTACTCAATTCGCCTAGTCACAAGATCAATAAAAAATATATCCTTCCCAGTCCCTCCCTATTAGTTATATACTACTCTACTAATAACATTAAGTTAAGCCTCCAGATACCAGACTGACCTCAACAACTACACTATTGGTCTCCACTCCCCTTTCTCACAAGCTTATGTTTATATACATACTTAATTGGCAGTCTATCACATCCCATCTTTGTTCTGCGTCCTGCTAACACCGAACACACCCTTCTAGCAATCTCAAAGGTAAAAAGCAAACTAGTAATCCCACAACAAATGATTCAGATGCTCCCCATGACTCCTGCAAATTATGCACTATTGCAGGAACAAAACTATGGAGTGTCTTTGGACATGATCTAAAGTGTTGACCTTTCCTAGTAAAACTTGTCACGCAAAAAACTTTCACCTTTTTAGGAGTTTTAACCTTCCAGAGAAAGACAAAAACAAAAGCCTTAGGTGCAGCTAATGAGACACAGGAAAGAGACAGAATGCCAGTAGGAATGGCAAGAGAAACCCTGAGGAGTCGAGAGTCAAAACCTTAACTTCTCTCCTCCAAGGATGATAGACTGATCTCGAAGGATAAAAAGAAGACTAGCACATCATCGCCTCACTACCATATAAAGGGTAGTGAAAGCCTAACAAAATAAATGAAGAGAGACCAGAGGGAGGCAAAACTGAGGCTATCAAATGCAACTTCTTCTCTGAAAAGAAGTAGAAACAAGAGAATAAAATGCACAAAGGTTTATCAACCACCCAATGGTCCTCCCAGAAGTTTACTTCTAAACCTTCCCTAACATAACATCTAACAAAGTGAGGAAATGAGGGAAAAGAAGAAGAAATAACTTTCCAAAGGTTTTTGCTCAGGGCGATAACCACTCAAAGGGGTGAGAGTCATACCAACTCCCAATCACTCTATACCAAAGGGCGTCCGTTTCTGTAAAGAATCGCCGCAACCTCTTAGTCAAGAGAGCCTCATTGTGTAAGTGCTAACTCCCAATACCCATACCTTTGAGCTTAACAAGATTCACCACTATCTCCCACTTAACCAAATGGAATCCTCACCTCTCATGAAAATTTTATCATCATGCTCTTACTCCCGGAGATAGGGGCCCTAAAAATGGACAAGAAAAGGCTAGGGATCCCCACTCAAGACTATCTGAATGAGAGTAAGTCTCCTCCTTTTGGAAGAAAATACATTTTTCCAATTGGACAATCATTTTCGAAACTTTTCTACCATAGGATTCCAAAACACCTTAAGGTTTCCATCCAAGGGGAGTCTTAAATAAGTGGGAGGGAACTGACTACCTCACAACCCACCCAATGCGGCCCAAGATGCTAACTTGGATGGACAACAATTTAAACAAAAAATAGAGCTTTTCAATAAATATCCGCGAAATTTAAAAAATTTCAAAAATACCCGTGAAGATCCCAAAATTGTTTTTAATGAGGTGGGTTTTCTGCGTGAAGAACCTTTCTTCATGGAGTTTATTGTAAGTTCTTTGTGCAAGATTTTTCTTCTTCAATTCAGCCTATTGAGGAATTTGTTGAGGAATTTTTAGAATTTTCTTTTTGAAGGGAGTCATATAGCCAATAGTTCTCCATATTTTCTTATCTCTCCTTCAATTAATGTGAGTTTGTTAAGGAATTTAACGAAGGGAGTCATTTAACCAACCATTTACAAAAGGAATTTCTCTCACTTTCAATTAAATGGTTAAGGAATTTAATGAAAGACGTTTTGAACCGTTAGTTTTCGAAAAGAATTTATCTCTCCTTCAATTAATGTCAATTCTTCTAAGGAAGGTGGGATTATGGGCATAAATGTCTCTTGGCTAGAGGGTGGTTTCAAGGAAAAATTTATTAGCACGTTGTTTTCCCTCCAAGTTGTAAAATAAACATTGAATGGGTGTCTTTTAAATTCTCCTCATGAACCACCAACATCATTTATTACGTCATTTAGTGATACTTTGTAGGCTCTTTCCAAGAGATGCCTTTTGAGGCAATTGAGACACCTTTTGGAGACTCCATTAAGACTCTCGAGTCTACTAAGCCCCTTAGTTTTAAAGACGTTAAGAATTGTTTTATTGCAGCCTACCATTTGTTCTATTCTTGAAGAAAAGCGTGGGATTCCTCATTTCTTCCACCACTTATGCTTGATACCTTGAATCCAGATTTAGTGGAATGAAATGCTTCGCGTCTTTTGGTCTCCTCTTCCGAGCAAGTAGCAAATCAAAAAATTTCATCAAATGTTCATTCTCGACCTCCTTTCTTCAATTTTCATATTTCCCAAGTTTTCCCTCCATTAGTAGTGTGAGTAATGTGAACTCCTTACAACCTATGAAAAATAACATTGAAGATTCCTTTCGTGAATATTTGGCTTCTTTATTTTAGGGGTGTGACAAAGAGATCTCTCATCTTTCACCATTAGTGCCTAGCAAATTTGCCTCGTTTTCTGAAGTTTGTGGTCTTGAGTTACGTGAAATCTTCCCTTGAATTAAGATGGAATCCATTTTTGGGGTCTTTGTAAGTTTTTCGATTGATGTTTTGCTTTTCATTGATTTTCTCATTCTTTGCCTTTGACCTCCTTTTTTTTCCATGGCTCTTTGGTGGTGTTCTTCAAGTTCTTGTTGGTCTTTGGTTTGGTCTTTAATTGACTGTCTTTGACTTTGTATGTGTTTGTTTTGATGTTCGTTGGTTTTTTTTATCTTCTTAGATCTTCGGTTTTTTATTCCGTTCTGGCCCTTATTACTACATTTGGTTCTTATTCGTTCCCTAGTGGAGTTTGTATTCTTGAGCATTAGTCTCTTTTCATTAATTCAATTAAAACTTTCATTTCTTATGATGTAGATTTGATGATATTTTTCTGCTTCAACAAAGGAGACTTCGCATTGATGAACAAATATTTTTTTGCAATCTAGATCTTAAGGTATGCAATATATTTTGTATATGATGTTAGTTTTTTTTTTGTTTTAAAAAAAAAACTTGAGATATCATATCTGATGTTAGTTTCTTTTTGCAAGTTATATACATTTGTTATACTAGTTGCATTATGAAAATATTTAAAGGATTGTGAGTTTGTGAGTTTCAAAATTGGGACCTCTAGTTAATGAGTTTTAAGATTGTGAGTTTGAGTTGATGTGTATAGAGAAGCATCCTATGCTAGCTTTGTCCAGCCAATGTCTCCCTTTTGCAGCATCGTCTGTTGGAAGAGGCATCCAAGGAGAGCCGACAACCATTTCTTATTACATAAATCTCCACAACCATTGCAGATAGGGCGCATTATTTCTTTTTCTAAAAGAGACTAGCTCAATGCCTCCATGTTGCAAAAGCAGAGCTGTCCAACCCCATTTAACCGATTGACTACCTTGTAGATTAGCACCACCATTCTAGATCAAATTCCTTGCTAATCTTTTTGTCTTATTGATCACCTTCATGGAGCTTTGAAGATTGAAAAGTAAATAGGGAGGAAGCTTATTCCAAGTGGAGAACCCAAGCATGAGCTTCTCGTCGTTTGAAAGGGGGACGTTCTTCCATTTTGCAAGCTTATCATTGAATTTACAATCCAACTACCACTCCAAAGACAGTCTGTTGAGTGACTTATTCTTGACTCTGTTATGAAAGAAAGCAACAGACTCCCTAATGAGAGGGGAAGGAATAATGGAAAGGGAGTGGGGAAAGTCCATAAAGCCCTCACTTTTGTTGATGGGACATTTTGATCCCTTTTTCCTGCCAGTTCAGGAAAGGATCAACACAAGGATCTTACCTCGAAGAAATTTTTGGAGTTTTCCCTTATTTGAAGGGTCTGGCAAGAAAATAAGATTTCATATTGAGCTCCAAATATACGTTATTGGGATAGGATGACTCCTACTATCTCTCCCCTCATAAGAACCGCACGACTAGAGCCAAGCTTCAACTGCGACTACTCGTTGCTTGTGGCCACATTATTCCATTATTTGAGATCCAAGTCGGCTTCGACAAAGATCTCTTTCTTCCTCGCGGTCGGGTCGACTTTGAAGCAAGCTACCTGTCACCTATCACACCCTTTTTTTTCTTATTAGTAAGATAGATTGTCTTTTTCTCTAATAAGACGGTATCTTTATGCCAAAGATCGTTCCTACTTGTGGCCATAATGAGATATTTGGAGCTCACCAACTGCCACTCCATGGTGGCCATAATGAGATATAGTGATGAAGTTGGGTTCCGAATGAAAATAGAGCTTGCCATCGGCCTAACTCAACAAGCACCTTTATTAGTAAGGTTGCTTTTCTCTACTCATTGAAGATTCTATCTACAAAAGAAGGTCAACGGGGATACTAAAGTGGCTCTCACTAACTCCCTCTACGGTTTTGCCTTAAAGAAGGGAAGGGAAGGGGAGAAGTTGTTATCTATGTAATTACGATCTTTGCTGGTCGTTGTTCCTGTTGAGCACTAAAAAAAAAACCCATACGAGTCATTCTGTCATTTACAGCTAACAAATTTTGGTCATTGCATTAGCTTGATGTCAAAAAGACCTTTTTTTCATGGAGACCTCCACAAATAGGTTTCTATTCATCCTCCACCAAGTTTTCAAGCTGAGGGGGAGGAAGGGAAAGTTTTTAGGTGAAAAAAGGCGATATATGGTCTCATATATATCTTTCCTCGGCTCCTTGGACTTGGTTTGAGATATGAAGTTTGGAATGGGTCGACTCAAAGCGTCACCTACAACTAGTAGACAAAAAGGTGAAAATCAAGTCCTCTTGTTTCATACCTCTCCCAACAAAGAACTCCTCCCTTAGCCTACCATTGAGCAAAATCGAGAAACCCGGATTCGTCAAACATACCCTTATCCATTTTCATCATTTTTGGCCGATGTCCATGTAACTAAGTATGACATCAAGGTATGACCAATCCACATTATCAATAAGCAATTAACATCACATCAAGAATTTGTCTTCCTTCTAGAAACATCACTTGTAGATCTTTTATTAAGTGATGCAACACTTTCTTCAAACGCTCTACAAGCACCTTAGCAAACACCTTGTAAAGAGATGAGGTTGATTAGTCTATACTCACTCAACTCTATTTGCTATCAACCTCTACGAGATGAGGCAAATGGTGGTCTCATTGGTCCTTTTGTTTATAATCTCGTTTTAAAAAAATCTTGGGACACCTCTATTATGTTGTTTTTCAACTTGTTCTTAGTTTTTTTATTAAAAAAATTAAAAATAAATAATAATAATAATAATAATACTTATAAAAAAAAAAACTGACTAGTCTTGCCAAGAGTCATATAGCTTTAAAGATCTTTAAGGATCTCTTCTTCCCTGAAGGGACTTTCCATTTCTAGTTTGTGAGTTCCAAAATTGGGACCTCTAGTTAATGAGTTTTAAGAGAAATGAAGTCCTTTTTTGTAATTTTTTAATTTAAGAAATCCAGTAACATTCCCCCAAGGTCAGTGTTTTAAAAGGCTCAAGGCGCAATGGCCTCCTGGGGCCTAGGCGCGGGCTTTTTTCTTTAAGACGCACTATATAGAAAAAAAAACTTACAAAAATATATTCATGTATATAAAACACTTTCATGGCAAGTAATGAAGTTTTTAACCAAGAAAAATAAATAAAAGATAAATAAGGTTAAAATATTAGTCTTCCAACATAGAGTCAAATGTCAATACTCCACAAAAACCAGTGAGTTTAGTATTGTTAATATGCCTTCTGACACTCCGAATGACCAAGTATGATGATGTCAATACTCCACCCTAAAATATATGCCTTGAATACGATATTTGACACTCCGAACGACCAAGTACGGGGTTCGAAGGCAACGTCCTAGAAGCTAAATTTAAAATTAGCTTCATAACAAGTATCTAGGTTAAAAAAAACCTAAAACATATATAAAAATGTGAAGTCCCAGAGGCGCGTAAGGCGCGCGCCTCGGGGGCTTCGAGGAAGGCGCGTGCCTTGGCCATGCCTTCCTCACTGCACCTTGCTTCTTCGAATCGAGACGTTAAGGTGGCGCCTAGTGCCTAGGCGCGCCTTTTAAAACACTACCCAAGGTGGGAAAAACGTGGGCAGCAGCACCACCTTTTTTCCCATCCAGAAGAAATCGTGTGTGTTGTTGCGTCCCTTGTGAATGACTTGGTTAGCATATTGCCACGGTTTTCCAAGGAGAAGATGGCATGCATCCATATCCAAAACGTCGCACTCGATCTGATCTTTATAATGACTACCAATTGAGAGAGGAATTGTACAAATTTCAGTGACATTAGTTTCTCCACCTTTTTTAATCCAACTTACCTTGTAGGGATTAGGATGAGCTTCCGGTTTGAGATTGATGGACGTAACCAACTTTTTGGAGACACTATTCTCGCTACTAGCACTATCAATTATGACTTGGCACACTTTTCCATTAATGGTACATCGAGTACGAAAGAGACAATGTCTTTGCGAGTGGGAATCGTTTTTAGGTGTGAGAAGCACACGTTGGAGAACACAGGATAGTTGTTCTCTTTCGTTGGTTGCAGCATACTCAACATCCTCGGATTCCTCAAATTCGTTATTTTCATCATCATCTTCATCCAATTCTTGAATTTCTAAAGTCTGCCTTTGTGCACATTCATTAGAAAGATGACCCTGTTGTCCACACCTAAAACATTTGCCAAGAGAAGGACGATTATAAGGATTTGTATTTTGTTAGATGTGGATGTGATTCCTTGAAAAAAGTTCTTTGTTGGATCAATTGTTGTCTTTCTTTGGACTTGTTGATTTCTATCCCACGTGTTTCTTCTTTGGTAAGTTTTGATTGGTTTAATCTCATCATTCTCTTCCATCTTGGTTGCTAAAGTAATAGCACATGCTAGGTAGGCAAGAGGATGTAAATTGACCACTTCTTTAATGTCATCTCGTAGGCAATAACGAAACGAGAGATTTGTTGTTGTTCGGTTTCTGGAAGGCTATTAACGAAATGATGAAATTCCTCCGTGTAATCAAGAATTGAACGCTCACCTTGTTTGCATTGTTGGTATTGGTTATAAAGGATTTGTTCATAATTGAGGGGGAGGAGTCGTTTCTTCATTAAACGAAGCATCTTTGGCCATTTCTTGATGCGTTGTTTACCATAATATCTCCGGTTATTTTGTAGTTGGTCCCACCAAGCTGAAGCACCACTTCGGAGTTTGGAAGTCACTAATTTGACCTTTTTTTCTTCGGGTGTATTAGCATATTCAAAGAAGCTCTCGACGTTTTTTACCCAATCCAAGAAGTTTTCAACATTCATCCTACCATTAAAGCTAGGAAGATCAATCTTCATCTTGAATTCTCAATTTTCTTGGTTATACTGTTGTCTTCTTGGAATTCTTTCTTCTCGTTCTTGAATTCCAAAAGGATAAACTTCTCGCCTGATGAATCATAATCTTGCACCATGTATCCAGGTATTTGTATTCCATGGAGTCTTCCTAGGGGCTGGTTTTCATGTCTTCTTGCTGGAACTTGATATCTTTCTTGATTTTTCAGCAAGTTTTTGTTGGCCTCAAGAATCCTCTGATTTTCCAGCAAGTTTTTGAAAAGGTAACTTCCTTAATGTTATTGGCTTTTAAAACTCCTTCAACAACTATGTTGGCGTATGACGAGCCTCCTCTTTTCCTCCATTTTTTTCTCATTTTGATTCTGTGAGGTATCCTTACAATGATATATTGATAATCAGAGAAAGAGTCAAAACGATACAAAAACTCTCGGCCAATTCGAGAGGGTCGGTAATCTCTCCTTTCTCTCTAGCTTTCAACTATCAACGAAAATAAACATAAAAACAACTAACACAAAAGTAGACTATATATATATAAGGTAGACATAACAGAAAACAATGCCACAGCTGGTCCCTCTTAGGAACCCAAACTAAGAAAAGATATCAAACACTAAAATATTATATTGCAATATCGAAATGACGTTACAATATACCAATAACCTTTTGAGAGGGTTATCTTTCTCCCAAGAGTCCCACAATGGACACTAAACCAAAATTCTTCACACCTAAAGACTCCATAAACTACCCTATTTATAACGAAGGCACACCCTAGGCTCCCTAGCTATTTACTATTATACCCTTACTACCCTACTAATACTAATCCCCATAATACCATACTAATACCCTTACATTACTCCGCCCTTACAAGACACCTTGTCCTCAAGGTGTGCTTACAAAACACAACTTTTTTTTCTCACAAAAACAGAACCTTTAGAAACTGTAATTGAAAGATTCAGGTGGTTGTTGTTCCAACACGACGAGCGGCGGATGGTGGTGAGATAGCGACTTCGGCATTGAGAAACAACGATTGATGTGTGTTGAAGGCCGACAGTGGTGGGCAGAGACGAATGGGGGTGATGGTGCACGCGGCGGCTGACTCAGTGGCTGTTGGAGGGAAGTAACTGCGGTACATGTGATTGGCGGCGGCGGAGGAAAACAGTTGGTCTCGAAGGAATTTTATTTGGTGAAGGCCTACTAGGGTTAATTTTCACGTGAGGAGGATAACTATTTGGGTTGGATCTCGGGTTTAAAATATAAGGCAACCCGACCCACAAAATATTTACCCAAAACCCATCTTGGAAAGCCTCTAAACTTCCTTTCCTTAACCAATCGTGGGCCTCACTCCAGTTTTTTTAAACCAGCCCATTACAATCCTCATTAAAAATCAGCCCAGTGAAATCCAACTGATTAAATCCTCATTAAAAATCAGCCCACGTCTTCATCTCCGACCATACGAGTAGTAGTCAATCATGGCCTTTGTCGCCCTTTTCGCTTCTTTTCTTTCGAGCCTTGCGGTTGCTGAATCGTTCCCTCCTCCCACTTGGCCGAACAACCCGCTTCGAAAATCCAGCATTCGACCATCCGGAAAACTCTCTCGCCCGTTCACGTGAGGTTTTCAAGCTGCAGTAGATTGTGAATCGACCTCCCTTCACCGAGCTCCGCTTCTTAACTCGTTTTATTAGCTTCTCGTTCCTTCCCATTTTGTCCCTCCTTTTTTTATGAACGTCATGTTTTCCGATGCCTTCTCATCTCTCTTTCCTTTTTTCATTCGACTCTTACCTTTTCTCACTAATTTCTTCTTTCTGACTTTGCTTCTCCTTCGAAAATTCCTATGCTCCATACTTTTGCGTTTATGTTCTCTCTGTTTCTCTTTTTTACGATTTTCTTCCCTTTCTGTCTTTTGGCGATCATATTCCTTGAACCGCTTCTGCATTTTTTTCCAAGATTTGTTGCATTTTCTGCAACCCTTGTTGCATTGCTTCCTAGTGTAGCTCCACCCTACGAGCAATTTCCAACTCCATTGCGATCGATGTTGTTTTCCAAGACGAACGTGCTCTGATACCAATTTGTTAGGAACCCAAACTAAGAAAAGATATCAAACACTAAAATATTATATTGCAATATCGAAATGACGTTACAATATACCAATAGCCTTTCGAGGGGGCTATCTCTCTCCCAAGAGTCCCACAATGGACACTACCAAAATTCTTCACACCTAAAGACTCCATAAACTACCCTATTTATAACCAAGGCACACCCAAGGCTCCCTAGCTATTTACTATTATACCCTTACTACCCTACTAATACTAATCCCCATAATACCATACTAATACCCTTACAGTCCCCTCCTCACGCAATGCCTCCTAAACGGATTCTACATGGAATGTTAGAGCTGCATTTCCCTTTTTACCCCTTCGTACATATTGCAAGATAATTAGAAGCCTAACATCACCATCGGGGGTCAAAAACACCTTGTCCTCAAGGTGATAAGTGGGAAACTTCTCTCGAAATGCTGATAGGAGCATCCAAGTTGCTTCATGTTCGGGTAGATGCTTCCAACTAACTAACAAATATGTCTCCCCACTATGCTGATTCTTTCTACAAGCATATATATCATCAGGTTCAACTTTCCATTCAAAATTCTCGGATATTGGGGGTGGGATCGGCTGTACAATGTTCTTGTTACCCAACATATTTTTAAGCTATGATACATGGAACACTAGGTGCACACTAGCCGACCGTGGAAGATCTAGGCGATAAGCTACCTTCCCAATGCGTTCTTCGACCTTATATAGCCTGAAATACTTAGGAGACAACTTTTCGTTTCGACGGTTGGCTAAGGAAGTCTGTCTGTATGGTCGTAGCTTAAGGAACACCATGTCTCCCACTTCGAATTCCACCTCTTGTCTGTGCTTATCAGCAAATTTCTTCATCCTTTCTTGTGCAAGTCTCATATTCTCCCTTATGACTCCCAAAGTCACATCCCTTTCTACAATTGTTGTTCTAGTGTCGAATTAATCGTTGCTTGTTCTCCATATGACATGGGGGAGGCGGTGGTCTTCCATAAACTGCTTGGAAGGGAGTGATTCCAATGGATATATGGAATGCAGTATTGTACCAATATTCTGCCCATTCTATCCAGTGAAGCCATTTCTTTGGTCTCTCTCCACAAAAGCACTGTAGGAAATGCTCCACACATTCGTTTACCGCCTCTGTCTGACCATCCATTTGAGGGTGATACGATGTACTCCTCTTTAGCTTAGTTCCTTGCACACGAAAAAGTTCAATCCATAAATAACAAGGATTACATAAACCAGAAAGGTCGCCCAACTCCTCCCAGAAGCCTCTCCTACCCCTCGGCCTAGGAGGGCCATAGACGTCGGAAATCCATCTAGGATTCCCATTCTCAGACTGAAACAGAATGGAAACGGATAACTGGCCCAAAACTACTTCAATCACTGGAACCCTTAGGTTATCCCACATGATAAGAATTCCCCCAGAAGCTCCGTCAGATTCAAGACCAACCCACTCCACTCTCCTAGCCCCCCAGAGACTCTTAATCAGGTATCGACAATAGTTCATCCTCTTAGTTTCCACTAGAATAGCCACCTTTGGGCTTTCCTGAGAAATTAAATCTTTCACCAAACTACGCTTCACCCTACCACCCAGCCCTCTAACATTCCAGGAGATAATCTTCATTTTAAAACGAGGGTTTCCCGGGCCTCCAAAGGGCCTCTCTTCTTGTCATATTTAACCGAGCAATCCAACTTCTTTAACTCCCTATCCTTCCTTTGGTCTGATTCGTATTTAACCGAATGCCAAGTCGCGACCATTGGCTTTGGTTTGATTCCTTATCTTTGCTGGGCTGATAACTTTGAGTAACGCTGATAAGCTTAGTTGCCTTCAGGCCCGAAGGCCGAGCCTTATTGCCCTGTGTCACGGTCGTACCTTTTCAACCGTGCGGCGCCATGATCTTACACGCGACCATGGCCAACCTTAAGGGTCTGTTACCTCTTCGAATTGCTGAATAACCATGAAGAGGTTGGCAATGGAAGATTGTTGATGAGAGGAAAAAAGGATGGTGTCGTCCGCGAATTGAAGGTGAGTGATAAAAATGGCTTGTTGTCCTTCGCCCACCCTAAAGCCTTCAATGGACCCCATCTTTTCTGTTGTGAGAAGCATTCTGCTGAGGCTATCTGCCACCAATGTAAATAAGAATGGGGAGAGTGGATCCCCTTGTCTAAGGCCCCTCGATGCAATAATCTTGCCTCTCGGCTGCCATTGATAATAATCAAGAAGTTAGTTGTAGATATACAACCTCGAATCCATGATCTCCATTTTTGGCCAAAGCCTTTGGCTTCAAGAATATTGTCTAGGAACTCCCAATCAACCATATCAAAGGCCTTCTCAATATCAAGCTTTGATGACCATACCCTTTCTCCGTTTTCTGTTCCATTCATCAATCAATTCGTTGGCAATTAAGGATGCATCTAGGATTTGACGATTGCCCACAAAAGCTGATTGGTATTCTGTAATTGTATCCGGGAGGACTTTCTTCAAACGGTCAGCGAGAACTCGAGCTATTACTTTATAGAGACAGGTAGTTAGGCTAATGGGTCGATAATCACCAACCTTCTTGGCTCCGTGCTTCTTGGGGATGCGACATATGTATGTTTCATTTAAGCTCGCATTAATAATCCCATTCTTGAAAAAATCGTTGAACACTCCCTTGATATCATCCTTGAGGATGTTCCAAGACTTTTTTAAAGAATTCTGCTGTAAATCCGTTTGGACCCGGGGTCTTGTTTGAGCCAAGATCACTAACTGCCTTATAGATCTCTTGGTCTGAAAAAGGGGCTTCCAGCATATCTCTTTGATGAACTGATTTAGGGCTCCAATCATCTATCTGCGGAAAAGGGGCTTTGCTGTGATTTTTTGCATAAAGCTTTTGGGTAAAAAGCTATGAACTCCTTTTCGATGTCTTCATCACTTGTAATGCTGATTCCTGAATCAGATACAACTTCCATGATAGAGCTTTTACGTTTATGGGCTGCCATGATTCTGTGGAAAAATGAAGTATTAGCATCCCCTTCACTAAGCCATTTCAATTTACATTTTTGTCTCCACATAATCTCCTCATTGGCCGAAGATAGAAGAAGTTGGGCTTTAATATCAGATCTGCGAATAGATTCTTGATCAGATAATAAACCTAGTTTTCCTCCCTTCTGTCCAGTTCATCAAGCTCTGTTCTAAGGACTGACCTAACTTCCTTTTGGTGACCGAAGACTGAGTGATTCCACTGTTTGAGCACCAATTTAAGGCCTTTTAGTTTCTAAATGAATCCATGTCCCGACCATCCTTGAGAAAGTGTGTTCTTCCACCATGATTCAACCGTGGTGAGGAAAGTATGATGCAAGAGCCATGCATTATTGAGCTTGAAAGGGGCCGGTCCCCATTTTTCTTTTCCCAGATTTAGACAGATTGGGAAGTGATCAGAAGTAACACGTTCCAATCTACGGGTTGTTGCAGTGGAAAATTTGGAGATTATGCCATCAATTATGAGGAACCTGTCGATAAAGGTCATGGTGGGATTAAGCCTGAAGCTGGACCAAGAAAATTTGCCGTTGGATAAGGGGATGTCAAGTAGCTCGTTGTCATCAATAAATCTATTGAATTTCCTCATGGCGCGAGTTGGGGCCGAATATGATGATTTCTCCCATGTCCATCGTGTAACATTGAAATCATCACCCAATACCCAATTAGGAAGACATAAAGCTTGGAGATCCGCTAGTTCTGCCCAAAATAAACGTCTATCTTTGGAGGAATCAGGCCCATAAACTCCTGTAATCCAGAAGGTGAAGCCATCAGCTAATGATAGTTGTAAGGATAGAGAGAACATACCTACGACGATCTCCTTGACATCAAAAAAAGATTCATTCCAAAGGACCACAATACCCCTAGAAGCACCATCAGCATCTATAGAGGACCAAACAATATTCCTCGAACTCCATAGGGATTTGATAATCTTTCTGTCAATACCAGCCATCTTAGTCTCTTGGAGGATCACGAAAGCTGGATTGTGAGAGGATATAAGATTTTTAATAAGAGCTCTCTTTTTCCAGGAGCCTATGCCTCGAACGTTCCAGGAGATTAAAATCATGTTGGTGTAGGCAACCCGTCCATTAGACATTCAACTGTGGATTTATCATAATTCACATTGGTGTGGAGATTCTCTAATTCTTTGACCCATTTAACTTTCTTCTTGGTGGCATTGGATAGCTTATGCCTACTTGGCATTGGCATGATGCACATGCCATGCTCGGCTAGCCAAGGAAAAATAATAGGGAGATAAACCGCTGGATCAGTTTCTAAGTCATCGGTATCTTCTTCCTCTACTTGTATATCAATAAGAGCTTTGTCTTCCTTGTTATTGGGAAGAATAGACCCACTGTACACTGGTTCTTCAATGCGGAGAGGGAGAGGGTTCTCTATTTGGAGTTGATATTCGTGGTTGTCTTCAAAAAGCTTGTTGATTGTCGAGGGCGATTCAACCTGGGGGATCCTTCGGCTGGATAGAGGTGTATCTTCCATGGCTGTGGAACAGGGAGAGGAGGCCCCACCTTCCGAATCTGATAAGGAAAGCTATGTGTGTGTAGAGAATTTTGTCCCTCGTAAGAAGAAAAGTTTCCTTATCATTAATGGTGATAGGCTTTTTTTCTGGTGGGTTGGTAATCAGAGTTCGTGGCAGGGTTTTCTAGGGAAGAGCAGTTAGGTTTTGTAGGTTGTGGTGTTGGACTTGGGCTTCTACGGATTGGTTCATGAGGAGAGGGTTTATTGGGGGCTTTAGGGGGATGGGTCCCACTTTGACTGATGCGGTGGGATTTTTGGGATTGGGATTTCTTGGGAGACTTGGCTATCGGTGGGGCCCTTTCTGTGTTTACAGCTGGGGTCAATTCGGTGACAGATAACATTTCATCATTTGGGGCTCCTAGGGTTTCCCATTTGTACGAACAAAGAGAATTATCCTCATTTGTTTCCATCATCGCAGGGGCGGCGCGTGGGCTAACTTCATCTTCCAAAACTTCAACACAAGCAACCTTTTGGGAAGGGATTTTGCCATGAACTCCGGCAATGTAACCAATACTGTATTCTTCCATATAGAAGGGATCGATTTTTACAATCGTGGGGCTGAAGGAAGTAGATGGGAGATGAACTTCTGCAGGGATGAAGCCATAGTTGTTTTCAACTTTAATACAGATTTCCATCATATCCATGCGAGCAAGGGTCTTATTGACGGTCTCTATATATCCTCCACAAACGTCACCTATTTTCCTGAAATTATCAATGTTCCATTTATCCAGCGAAATATTTCTGATCTTTATCCATCCTCCATAAGAGGGAACCTTAGGTTCTCCAAGCATAGCTTTGGCGCTCCAAGGATGAAATCGAACCAAGTATTTCCCCACTTTATACCATCCTCTGATCTTGGATAGAATTCGCGTTTGTTCTTCATCTTCGCAAGCTAAGAGAGCTTTGTCTGGTTGGATAGGGCTAACAGAAGATAGGGCAGATAAGTGTTGCTGTAGAGCCCTCATGATGTCATACCAGCTGTCATGGAAGTGTTTCCTTTGAATAATGACCGATGAGGATAAGAATATGGTTGCGAACTCCGACTGGGATGGGGCTATATCATCGGCGGTTTGTTTTTGGTTGCACGTAAGGGTATCTTCTTGTCCTTTCTGTAAAGCATCTCTGTAGGAGGAGCTCCTATTTATATCAGTCGGGGCTTGGGGTCTAATAACTGCACGCTGGTGTTGGTTGGTGAGAGATTGAATGCAAGTAATGAGACTTTTCCATCACTTTCTATTCTCACCAACCGGAACAATGAGTTTATTAATGCCTCAATTGGGCCCAAGTCTAGCTATTTCTGCAGAGTGACCCCTCTTACTGGATATTTTTTCCACCCATAATACTGTTTCTTCCGTTCTCGTTTCATTGAAGAATTTCTGAGTTAAGGGGTTGGAGCAGAGTCTGTCGAAGCACGTCTGTAGCCATGGAAGAAGAGACTTTGCAAAAGATAAGGTAAAGCTTCGGTCCTTGCAGGTTTCGGTGAGGAGGAAAAGATTTGGGTTTCTGTGGTCAATGGAGATGGAGAACGTTTTCCTTTCTACCCTGAAAGAGTCGTTTGTAGTGTTGGCCATGGTCGCTGGTGTCGAGGGTCATGGTGATGGGTTGGAGAAGGATCGGCGGGGGCTATGGCGGTATGGAGAAGCGGTTTGTCAGGCCACCAATTATTCACACCTATGCTCGTAGGGCCAGGCAGGGGAATTCACCATCGCCGTAATGAAGTTAAAATTATTAGTTTATTTTGTAATCGGTCGTGAATGGATGGTTTAGGCGGTCAATTAGTGGAAAGTTAGTCGGTGTGTGCGACTCGGTTAGGGTGGGATTATATATGTGTATTTTGGGTTAATCTAGGGCATGCTTTTGCTAAGCTTTTGTATTTTCCTTTCAACTCTAGAATGGATTATAGGGAGATTCACCATCTCAAATCGGTGTTGGCTTGTACTACTTTTGATTGTGAATACAACGTTCTGATTAGAGTCCTAACAACTTGGTATCAGAGCGGTAATCCTGGGAAAGACACGAGGAATGGCGCAGAGACAGTTGGAGGATCGTTTGGCAGAGTCTGAGAAGAACTTAGAAGGGATGAAGGAAAAATTACCTGAGATAGAGAAGTCGGTTGCGGAACTCAATCGAAGTATGGAGAAATTGTTCAATAGTGTAGAAGATCAGAGACAACTTTCTTTAGAGAATCAACAAGCGTTAGCTAATCTCGTCCATGGCGGATTCCAAGTTGGTCCGTCGATTGAAAAAGATTCGGTACTTGGGCAAAAGCGTAAGCTACCCGAGGATGAAAGCGCTACATCTAGCTGGAAGGAACACAGAGGAGAGGATTAGTTCCACGAGCGTCATAAGTTTAAGAAGGTGGAGATGCCGACGTTTGATGGCGACCAATCGGACGACTGGCTCTCTAGTGCGGAAAGATACTTAGATATTCATCAGTTAACAGATCAAGGGAAGATAACGGTGACAGCAATCAGCTTCACCGAAGCCGCGCTAAGATGGTACCGATGGGCGGAGGGTAGACAACTTTTTTTGGATGGAGGGATCTGAAACTTCGAATCCTGGAACGATTTAGACCTTACAGGAGGGATCGTTATGTGCCCGTTTTCTTGCGGTGAGACAAATGAAGTCGGTGGCGGAGTACCGAGAACGATTTGAGGCCTTGGCTTCACCTCTACCACATTTGTCTAATGAAGTTTTGGAAGGCATTGAGGCCATGATGAAAGCGGCCCAACGCATCGAAGATAAGAACTCGGCCCTATTGACTAAAACAAGGTCGGGAGGAACCAGATCGTGGAAACCTTCTCCACCAGGAGTTGTTGGGCCAACCAACGCCCTTGGGCCTTCTTATACACCAAAATTGCTCAAGTCCAACCCAATCAAAACAATTACTCTGCCCAACATTACATCACATCAACTGAAGGAGGTGCCACTTAAGCGTCTGACGGATTCAGAGTTACAATATCGAAGGGAAAAAGGACTGTGCTGCTGATGTGACGAAAAGTACTTTGTAGGGCATAAATGTAAGAGCAAGGAGTTGAAGGTTCTAGTT
The DNA here is from genome assembly GCA_036850905.1 of Luffa acutangula. Lineage (NCBI taxonomy): Eukaryota > Viridiplantae > Streptophyta > Magnoliopsida > Cucurbitales > Cucurbitaceae > Luffa > Luffa acutangula. Next base: position 64,601 of record JAZFAW010000018.1, on the reverse strand, counting down.
GTATCTGACGATCAAGACGGGAAGGACGAAGCAATTGGAAATCAAAATGCACGAGAGTGCTAGGTCGAAGAAGTAGAGGAGTCTTATGCCGAAATGGATACTGCCGAGTTATCCTTAAACACTGTGGTGGGATTTTCATCGCCAGGAACATTGAAGGTGCGTGGGCGGATTGAAGATCGGGAAGTTGTGATCCTTATAGATTGTGGGGCCACTCACAATTTTATTTTTCAGAAACTTGTGAACGAGCTCAAATTACCGGTGTCCGAAACTCTGAATTATGGAATAATAATGGGAACAGGAACCGCGGTCAAGGGGAGAGGCATTTGCAAGGGAGTAGTGATTTCGCTAAAAGACCTAACGATCGCTGAAGATTACTTACCCCTTGAGTTGAGGAGTATTGATGTTATACTAGGCATGCAATGGTTGAGAACTCTCGGAGTAATGACAGTGGATTGGAAATCGTTAACGTTGACCATTGACGACGGATACTCTAAGGTGATCATTAAGGGAGACCCGACGTTGCAAAAACGGAAATGTCTTTGAAACGTTTGCAGAAGACATGAAACAAACATGACGAAGGTTTTCTTGTCGAAATGAGGGCATCGCTGCTCTTATACCGGAACCCAGACCGACTGAAGCCGTGCCTCCGTCTCCCATTCCTTCGGCGTTCGATTACCTTCTTGAACAGTACGATGATGTTTTTGCTCTTCCAAGTCAATTGCCTCCCTCACGAGACGTAGACCGTCGGATCTGTCTAAAGGATGAACATCAACCAGTTAATGCCCGACCATACAGGTACACTCATGCGCAAAAGGAGGAAATTGAAAGAATGATTCGGGAAATGTTGACTGCCGGAATAATAAGACCCAACACCAGTTCGTTCTCGAGTCCGGTTCTGCTGGTAAAAAAGAAGGATGGAAGTTGGCGCTTTTGTGTCGACTACAGGGCGCTCAATGAAGCAACAGTGTCTGATAAGTTCCCTATTCCCATTATAGAGGAACTGTTAGACGAGTTACACGGGGCTCGGGTATTTTTAAAGCTAGACCTCCGGTCGGGATACCACAAAATCCGAGTACACTCCGATGATATCCACAAAACCGCTTTCCGCACCCATGACGACCATTACGAATTTCTTGTAATGCCTTTCGGCTTGACTAACGCACCATACAATTCATCCAACAATTCATCAACCATAGGAATGGGGAACTTATTTGGTACTGTGACCTTATTGAATGCTCAATATTCAATACAGAAACGTCAGCTCCCATCTTTCTTCTTAACCAACAGAATAAGGCTGGAAAATGCGCTCGAGCTAGGCTGAATGATGCCAACAGCTAGCATCTCTTCAACTAGCTTTTCAATTTGATCTTTTTGAAACTGGGGATGCCTTTATGGTCTGACGTTTATTGGAGTTGTTCCAAGAAGCAACTCTATTGCATGATCTAACTCTCGGTTTGGCAGAAGAATCGGTAACGACTTGAAAATAGAGGAGTGAGCCTCCAAAACAGATATGATCTCAGAAGGTACATCATCCCACAACCCTTCATTCTTAACTGAATGTTGTTGCATCACATTCAATTCAACTAAAAACCCCTGCTTTTCAAGCTTCAAAGCTTTAATCAATGACTTCAAAGTTACTTGGGAACGAACTAACGAAGGATCACCATGAAGAACGATTTTAGAACCATTCAAGGTGATAATAAGTTGTAGTGATTGATGATTAGTAGTCATGTCTCTCAGAGTTTCAAGCCATTGAACTCCCAAAATAACATCAGCTGTACCCATATTGATAGGAAAAAAATCTTGAACAATCATCATGGTCCTCAAAGAAAGCACAATATCCTTACAAATCTCACTTAACGACAATTCAAGCTCTTGAACCAACTTCAAAGCAATGAAATTATGTGTAGCACCACTGTCAACCAAGACAATAACCTCTGTGGCTCTAATTAAACTCGTCAACTTGATGGTTTTTGGAGATTCGATATGGACCATAGAATGCAGCCCAACCTCCACTACTTCTTCCGGCAGTCTTTCTCCCAACGGACATTCGCTGGCCATCTCTGTAGTCTGCACGACCACTTCCCCTACTTGCTCTTCTACTCCAACTTCTTCATCTTGAACTACCATAACCTTAATTACAAAAAAAAAAAAAAAAACTACCATAACCTGCAACTCCTTACATTGGTGCCCACAGAAAAACTTCTCTTCACATTCATAGCATAGCCCCTTTTCACATCTAATTTGAAACTCTAAATCAGTCAGTTTCTTAAATAGAACTTCCGCTCGCTTCCCAACATCGTCTTTTCAAAAAGTCGCGCCTAATTTACTAGGATTGACAAAAATAGTACGCGCGTTGGATCTAGCACCATACAAAGCAGATTTGGCCGTAACAGATGACGAACTTGGGCTTTGGGCTGGTGTTTTTGGATTAAAGGTAGCTCCAAAATATTTTTCTTCAAAATGCAACAGTTCATCTTCTAATTTTGGGGCTATTTCCATTATCAAGTTAAGCCCAACAGAACGGTTCACTTGTAGTTTTATCTTTATATCCTCTTCAGCCCATCAACGAATTTTCCTTCCAAAGTTGCATTATCTAGGTTTTCCAACGGTGATGAAAACTCTTCGAACTTCTCTCGATAGTCCGCCATAGTCGATTCTTTTTTAAGCGCAAAAAATCATTCATGAAGGTTACCTTCTTTAGTCGGAAGAAAACGTTGCAGAAGAATGCGACAAAACTCCTCCCAACTTCCGATCAGCCGTTGACGCTTCTCCCAATGATGCCATTTTAAGGCATCTTCATCCAAACAGAGAACAATAACTTCTACTTTCTATGAATCAATCAATTGATTTACGACAAAGTACTATTCTACCTGATGCAACCACTCATGGGGATTCAATCGAGAGAAAACCGGAATCTCAAGCTTTCTAAGTCGAAGATCGAAAACCGTTTGTTCAACTGCGCCTACGATTCTCCCACACAAGCATTCGCCGCCGCACTAACCGCTTCATCGTTCTTCTTTCCTTGATCCTTATCAATAACCCGTTCCAATTTCAGACTTTTAATCTGGGATATGACGACCAACAAACCCTCTTTCATCTGTGCAACCAGATCAGAGATATTTCCTACAAAATTCCACAAATCCGCCATGTTTGCTTCTAATGCTTTCATTCGAGTAGTCATCGATAACCAGGGGAAAAAAAGAACACTGCTCTGATAGTAAATTGATAGGTTCTTTTTTTTGGTTGAACTAAATTGATAGGTTCTTGATATTATTTATGAACAAAAGTACATTTACAACCAAGGGAAGTATTCAAGAGCTTTCCGTCCCTCCACCTTTACACCTTACTCAAGTCTAGTCAAAAGGTACCTAGACTCTTACAATCGTCAACTATATACTATCCCTTAACCAGCTCTACTTAGCAGAGTCCATCTTATAACAGTAACTACTGGTCTCCATCTATTTGTCCAATGAATTGCAATCTCTGAATCACTCCCTCTTGCTTTTTATGATTACATCGAGAATAATCTCGCAAAAGGTGGATTATTCATAGCAGGTTCCATGAACAACGGGGATGGAATAGTTGTTGGGTGGTTAGGACACCCTGTTTTTATAGATAAAGAAGGGGGCAAACTTTTTGTACGTCGTATGCCGACCATTTTTGAAACATTTACGGTTGTTTTAGTAGACGGAGACGAAATTGTTAGAGCCGATTTTCCTTTTTGAAGAACAGAATCGAAGTACAGTGTTGAACTGGTAAGGGAAAATAAATACTCAGAATGAAAGAGAATTTCGTCTTCAAATGAAAAAAGAGACCTACTTCCAAATGCGTCAAGGTGTTGTATATGTTTTGCCTTACTTAACATGACTGTAGTTAGAAGGTTTATGATCCATTATGTTGTCAACTTCTAGAAAGAAAAGGTTTTGGTTTTCATTTATTCCTAGTTTATATCTGAGCAGTATGGTTAGACGGGACGAATTTTATGGTTCCTGAACAACCAGTTTACTATTTTTGGTTTTCATTACCAGGAGAATTACTACAAGTTGGACAGGATTTTACGTAGCTACCAGTCAAGGATATACACTGATGATGTTGGAGCTTCTTTTAAGGTTGGTGGCATTTAATGAGTTTTTTTTTTCTCTGTCCAATACTTCAAGTTGTTTAAAATATCTGTGATGTATTTATTTATCAGTTTAAGTTCTTGATGAAACGTTTGAATTTACCTTATACAGTTATTTAAAATACGGGTGAGCAAGAAAAGCCGAAAAATCGAGTCGACCGACCTAAACCGACCGAACCGACGTCGGTTGGTCGGTTTTCTTATAAACTTGGTCGGGGTCGGTTTTACATTCTAAAAAACCGACTTTACAGTCGGTTGGCTCGCCCAAAAGGGACGAGAACCGACCGAAAAAAAACTGATAAAGCGTCGGAGTTGACGCTGCTGCAGGCAACATTAATGCGTTGCTTGCAGCAACCTTGGTTTTCCCAAGGAATAATAAAAACATATTTTTATTTTTTTTTCAATTTCTTTCGTATCTCTCTTTCACACTCGTTTTTCTATTTTTTTTTCCTTCAAACCCTCTCAGATTTCTCTCATTTTTCATTTCATCTCCCTCTTCTTTCTTTTTCAGCTTTCTCTTTTCACTCTCTCAATATCTCTTTTATCTTTCGGCCATCAAGAAGCATCTTCACCTGCTATGGAAATAGACACGAACTGATTCAACCGGCAAGGTATCATATAATGTTATGTTATTGGTTTCTGTCTGTCATCTGGAGCCCTTTCCTTAGACATCGTACTCTAAATTTCCATTGTACGTACATAATCAGTACTTTACCTTCTGATCCAGCTTTGCATGTTGAACTCTGATGTGATTCTTGGAACTTCCAAGTGGGAGGCTATCATCATTATCATCACAGTTCAACAGTCGTGTACAGTTTCATAACGACGTGATGCACTTTCTAGTTGTGCAGACTCAGGTTGCAACATATGAGACAACAAAACTTTAGTGTGTAAAGCAGGTCTCTCTTTTACCCCTTTTTTTGTTCGTTCATTTGTTTTTTGTTTTGGAAGCAATGTCTTACCTCCTTTTCCTTTGTCGATTCACATTTTAGTGGATGCCACGTGAATCTGCCACACCAATCTCTCACCCAACATGAGGTATTTCTCTAATCCTACTTTGTAGTTCACTACTTTGGTTATATTCTCCTGCTTTGAAGAATTTTGCTATCATGAGCTCTTAGAATGGACATATGACAAATTGATCTGTCAGATGGTTTATTCTCGTACAATCACCTGTTCCCTGTGTCAAATATTGATCAAGTAGTGATTGCTGTATTTTTCTTTTATTTCAAAAAACATAGGATGGGTATTCGATATTTTTTTTGGATAGGAAACGAGAACCATTTCATTGATATATGACATAGATACAAAAAGCCTATCGGTAATTACAAAAGAGGTCTCCATTGAGATGTGAGGGTAGATAAAGGATAATTACAAAAAGGAGAGATTTGTCTACTCCAATACAAAGCTAGAAAGGTGGTAGATTCAATAAAATCATAGATATTCTGCTGCTTCTCGTTGAAGATTCTAGCATTTCTTTCTAACCAAAGGTTCCAAAATTTATACTGCCCATTCTGTGCGACAGTGTCGCGACGCTGTCGCGTTGCGTGCCCTAATAATTCCGGAAAGTCTCGCAGCGTCGAGACGCTGTGGAGGTAGCGTCGAGACGCTGCCTCAAAAATGCGCCTTCTGACTTATGGGGCAGCGTTGAGACGCTGTCTATGGGGCGTCTCAACGCTACCCTTTCGAATAGGGGCCTTGAACCTAGTCTTCTTTGCTTATTTCTTCACTCGATTTTATTCTTTAGCTCCCAAATCATCGGTATTCTTCAAAAACATCAATCTCCATCGAAATGTTTGATTCCTACAAAATTAAACCAAATAGACATAAAATTGGCCAAATAATTACTCAAGACTAACACTAAAATAGTATAAAATATAGCTCAATGTGTCAAACACGTATCTGACATAGATACGCTCCGACACGTGTCTGACACATCATCGCCTCATGCATGATAGACTGATCTCGAAGGATAAAAAGAAGACTTAGCACTTCATCGCCTCACTATCATATAAAGGGATGTTAAGAATTGTTTTATTGCAACCTTCCATTTGTTCTATTCTCGAAGAAAAGCGTGGGATCCCTCCTTTCTTCCACCATTTAAGCTTGATACCTTGAATCCAGAATTAGTGGAATGAAATGCTTCGTGTCTTTTGGTCTCCCCTACCAAGCAAGCAGCAAATTAAAAAATTTCATCAAATCTTCATTCTCGACCTCTTTTGTCCAGTTTTCATATTTCCCAAGTTTTCTCTCCATTAGTAGTGTGAGTAGTGTGAACTCCTTACAACCTATGAAAAATAACATTGAAGATTCCTTCGTTGAAGATCTAGCTTCTTTATTTCAGGGGTGTGACAAAGAGATCCCTCATCTTTCACCATTAGTGCCTAGCAAATTTACCTCTTTTTCTGAAGTTTGTGGTCTTGAGTTACGGGAAATCTTCCCTTCAATTAAGATGGAATCCATTTTTGGGGTCTTTGTAAGTTTTTCGATTGGTGTTTTGCTTTTCATCAATTTTCTCATTCTTTGCCATTGACCTTTTTATCCAGGGCTCTTTGGCGGTTTTCTTCAAGTTCTTGTTGGTCTTTGGTTTGGTCTTTAATGGACTGTCTTTGACTTTGTATGTGGCTTTGTATGTGTTTGTTTTGATGTTTGTTGTTTTTTTTTTTATCTTCTTAGATCTTCGGTTTTTTATTCCTTTCTGGCCTCTATTGCTACATTTGGTTCTTATTCGTTCCTTAGTGGAGTTTGTATTCTTGAACACTAGTCTCTTTTCATTAATTCAATTAAAAGTTTCATTTCTTATGATGTAGATTTGATGATATTTTTCTGCTTCAACAAAGGAGACTTCACATTGATGAACAAATATTTTTTTGCAATCTAGATCTCAAGGTATGCAATATATTTTGTATATGATGTTAGTTTTTTTTTTTAATTTGAGACATTGTATCTGATGTTAGTTTCTTTTTGTAAGTTATATACATTTGTTATACTAGTTGCATTATGAAAATATTTGAAGGATTGTGAGTTTGTAAGTTCCAAAATTGGGACCTCTAGTTAATGAGTTTTAAGATTGTGAGTTTGAGTTGATATGTGTATAGAGAAGCATCCTACGGTGGCTATGTCCAGCCAATGTCTCCCTTTTGCAGCGTCGTTTGTTGGAAGAGGCTTCCAGAGAGAGCTGACAACCATTTCTTATTACATAAATCTCCACAACCATTGTAGATATGGTGCATTGCTTCTTTGTCTAAAAGAGACTAGCCCAATGCCTCCATGTTGCAAAAGCAGAGCTGTCCAACCCCATTTAACCAATTGACTACCTTGTAGATAAGCACCACCATTCTAGATAAAGTTCCTTGCTAATCTTTCTGTCTTATTTATCACCTTTAAAGGAGCTTTGAAGATTGAGAAGTAAATAGGGAGAGAGGTTATTCCAAGTGGAGAACCCAAGCGTCAGCTTCCCGCTGTTTGAAAGAGGGATGTTCTTCCATTTTGAACTCCAAATGGACTTCATCAGCCTTCTACTCATAGCCATCAACTTAAGTCTCTTGGAGGATCACTACGTTCAAACCAATTTTAATCAAAAGGACCTTCGCTACAGCTCTTTGGGGCACCACTCAAAGCCCTCTTACTTTCTACGGATGGCTTTGTCTCTCTCTCTCTTGCATAGGCCCAATAGGCTCTACTTTGCTCCCTCAAATGCTCGAGCTCTACTTTAAATTTAGAAATGGAGGGGTTGGAGGAACCTTCAGGATGAGGTGGTGATGCAGGCACATTTTGCTTGCTAGGAGTGGCCTTGGTTTTCATCATGGGGAGGTGACTTTCTGCAAGCATCATAGTCATTTGTCATTTCTCCAAGGCTTATTAGGGTGGAATGGGTTTATGATGAACTTTTCTCTGAGGATATCTTAGAGGATCTGATCAAGTAATCTACCCAGCTATTGTGGAAGTCTCTCCTTGTATTCACGACAATCTCCTTCGTCCTAAACCCTCTAATTTCACTTTCTTCTGCTCTTGAAAGGGTAGCTCACTTAATGCTATTGTTTTTTATAACTCCAACTTTGTTAGTCATGGTAATTTTTCCATTCAAGAAATCCAGTAACATTCCCCCAAGGTGGGACCATACTTTTGAGTTTATGGCACAGAAGCAAGGCGTCTTAGGCATCAACGAAGTACACCACTACTATTTCTTCAATCGGTAAGGCGAAGAACATTTTTCCATGTTTCTTCGCAATTCTACAAATCTCCCTTTCCTCTTTCTATCATACATACATATGAAAAATTTCCTCTATCTTAATAAACTGTCTACCCAAATCCATACCCACCATTACAGAGTCTTGGTCGAGATTGGAGCATGGGCTAGTAGTCAGAGTTGTGGAGTGGACAAACAATAAAGAAAGAGTGAGTTTAGTGCCAAGTCACGTCGACAGTTTTTTATATATAATAGAAGAGCACGTTTTTGGTGACCTAGAGAGCTCATATCATTTACTGAAAGACGATTTTGCCACATGCTAAAGATGTCTAACATAATCTTTAGTGTTAATCTCAAATTAAGGGTGTGTTCTAGGGTTGCAAGATTAGTTGGATTTGATGTGTACACCGTGCCCCAAACATCACCTGAATGCATGATAATGAAATGTTGAGTCGAACTTATGGTTGGCTTGCTTCGTTAATGCTGGCTGTTTGGTCTTGTAAATTTCATGTCAAATGACCTATATTGCAAAGTCCAGCATGACTCAAGCTACGAGATTGCCATGATTATTTTCCCATATGATGGAAGGTGTTGCACGTGAAAAGATGGTTTCACTTGTTTGACTGCGCAAATGTTTTGGGCTTGACTTCGCTTGATGATTTCATACCCTTGCTTTCACATTTTTGAATAGTTTAGCATTACACTTGATCTGGTCTACTGTCATGAAAGAACTTTTTCAATTTTTGTGGGGCTGCGTCTAATGGTGTGAGTCCACTAACTAAATAGTTAGTTATGTCTGCATACTAAGACAATGTGAAAGATTCAACTGCCAACAGCTTCTCATCTACAAAAGCATCTCTGATCTTTATTCTCTTCTTGTTATGCTCCCTTTCGTAACTTGACATATGGTCAACACCCTAATTTTCATTTCTTTTTTTGTCCCGAATCTTTTAGTCAATTTCCTATAAAAGTAGAATCCTTCTGACAGGCGATTTCCTAACTTGGACAGGCGAGATTTAGCATCCTTTTTGAATAAGGGATACTTAAGAGCTCAATGATATTTGTATACACAATCACTTTTGTCCCAACTAAGTAGGATTTGAACTTGTCAAACACTAACACCATTACAAGAAGCTCTTCCTCTATAGTTGTGTAGTTTACCTGTGCTTCGTTCATGGTCTTATTGACATAATAGATCAAATGTATTATCTTGTTTCTTTTTTGTGCCAGCACAACTCCTACTATAGAATCACTAGCATCACACATAAGCTTCAACGACTGACTCCAATCAGGTTCTGTCATGATAGAGGTCGAGCTTAGTGCTCCCTTTAGTTGTGCAAAGGCTCTCAAGCAATCTTGGTTAAAGTCAAACTGTCTATCATTCTCCAATTCTTTTCCTTGAGATCTTGTGTCCTAGTATTATCCCTTCTTTGTAGCTTTATTCAAGCAACGATAGTCCATGCACACACTTCATCCTTGCCAAAGCCCATGTAACCAAGTATGACATCAAGGTATGACCAATCCCCTTATCAATACGCAATTAAAATTGTACAAAGTATTAGGGAAAAGTTTATCTTCTTATTCACATAAGAGAATAACACATATATATAGGAATACAAGAAAACCCTAACTTAAGGAATGTACAATTACGATAAAGGACATAATAACCAAATAACATATATCATAACACTCCCCCTCAAGTTGGAGCAAATATGTCAATCATGCCCAACTTGTTGCAGAGATAATTAATCCTTGCTCCATTTAATGCTTTGGTAAGAATATCTCCTAATTGTTCTCCTGTCTTCACATATCCTGTGGACACCAACCCTTGTTGTATTTTCTCACGAATGAAGTGACAATCCACTTCAATATGTTTAGTCCTCTCATGAAACACTGGATTAGATGCAATGTGAAGTGCAGCTTGATTATCACACCACAATTTAGCTGGCATAGTAACACTGAACCCTATCTCCGTCAACAGTTGATGTATCCATACTATCTCACATACAGATTGTGCCATAGCTCTATATTCTGATTCAGCGCTCGAACGTGAAACCACATTCTGCTTCTTACTCTTCCATGAAACCAAATTGCCTCCTACAAAGACACAATATCCAGAAGTTGATCTTCTATCTTCTTTAGATCCAGCCCAATCAGCATCTGAAAAGCATTCAACTCTTGTATGACCATGATCTTTATATAAGATTCCACGCCCTGGAGCAGCTTTTAAGTAGCATAGAATTTGTTCTACTGCAGCCCAATGATCTACTGTAGGTGATGACATATATTGACTTACAATACTCACTGAATAAGCAATGTCTGGTCGTGTCACTGTTAGATAATTCAACTTCCCAACTAATCTTCTGTATCTTTCTGGGTCTTTAAATAATTCTCCTTCTTTGGTGAGTTGCAAATTTGGTATCATCGGAGTACTACATGGTTTAACTCCTAGTTTTCATGTCTCAGATAACAAATCAAGTACATACTTTCGTTGTGACAAAAAGATACCTTTCTTGCTTCTCATCACTTCAATACCCAAAAAATACTTTAGTGTTCCGAGATCCTTGGTATGAAATTGACCCTGAAGGAAAGTTTTGAGAGAGGCTATACCTGATGTATCATTACCAGTTATAACAATATCATCAACATACACAACAAGCAAAGTAATACCATTCTCAGATCGTCGATAGAAAACAGAATGATCAGACGTACTCTTCTTCATTCCAAATTGCTCAAGTGCCTGACTAAACTTACCAAACCATGCACGTGGACTCTGTTTCAATCCATATAATGATTTTCTAAGGCGACAAACTTTATCACTCTCCCCCTGAGCAACAAAACCAGGTGGTTGCTCAATATAAACTTCCTCCTGAAGATCGCCATGTAAAAAGGCGTTCTTAATGTCTAGCTGATGTAAAGACCAACCTTGAGTAGCTGCCATGGAAAGAAACAATCGAATAGACGTTAGTTTAGCAACTGGAGAGAATGTATCGGAATAATCAATCCCATAAACTTGAGCATATCCTTTAGCAACAAGACGTGCTTTCAAACGAGCAACTGATCCGTCAGGATTGACCTTGATGGCAAACACCCATTTACACCTAATGTTGCCTGCAGGACGAGATACTAAATCCCAAGTACCATTAGCATCTAAAGCATTCATCTCCTCAATCATTGCATTGCGCCAACCAGAATGAGATAACGCTTCATGAACAGAATTAGGAATAGAGATAGAATCAAGGGATGTGATAAACGAATATGTGGGTGATGACAACTGGTTATAAGACACAAAAGAAGAAATAGGATAAGTACATGTGCGCTTACCTTTACGAAGGGCAATGGGAAGATCATCACTTGGTCCAAGATCAGATGTCGAAGAATCTTGTGGCGTAGGACATGTGCCTGAAGGTTCCTGTGGTGGCCTCCTGGAGTATACCTGAGTAATGGGTGGACGAGGAGGGATAGAAACTGATGGGGAAGGATCATGAGATGATGATGGAGAGATAATCTCATAGATAAAAAGATCATCATCCTCCCCCTCACTCGAGCTCGACAATGACGGGCTAAAAGGAGTATCTTCGAAAAAGATAACATCTAGAGAAATAAGATATTTGTTAAAACTAGGACAATAGCAACGATATCCCTTTTGAACACGAGAGTAACCGAGGAAGATGCACTTCAAGGATTTAGGATCTAACTTGGTACGATGAGGATGAACATCTCGAACAAAACAAGTGCAACCAAATATTTTTGGTTCAATGGAAAACAAAGGTTTGGTGGGAAAGAGTACACGATAAGGAATCTCACCATTAAGGACGGACGAAGGCATTCTATTAATTAAGAAACACGCTGTGGAAACCGCATCGGCCCAGTAAGGCTTTGGTACATGCATTTGAAAGGATAACGCTCTCGCGGTCTCAAGTAAATGCCTATTTTTCCGTTCAGCGACCCCGTTTTGGGATGGAGTGTCAGCACATGAAGATTGATGAACAATTCCATTTTTACACAAATAAGAACCAAGCATGTGAGAAAAATATTCACCGGCATTATCAGTGTGCAAAGTTTTCAAAGACACATTAAACTGAGTTTGGATTTCAGCATGGAAAGCACAAAAGTGAGAAAGTAACTCAGAACGGTTTTTCATTAAATATAACCAAGTTAGACGAGAGTAGTCGTCAACAAAGGTAACAAAATAACGAAATCCAGTTTTGGACAATACTGGACACGGACCCCAAACATCAGAATGAACTAATTCAAAGGGAGCACTAGCTCGTTTATTGACTCTAGGACTCGAGCTAAGACGATGAAATTTAGCAAACTGACAAGACTCACAATTTAAAGACAACAAAGACTGAAAAGCGGGATAAAGCTTCTTCAACACAGACAAAGAAGGATGACCCAAACGACAATGAATTTCAAATGGGGAGGCAACTCCAGAACATGCCACAGCTTTCGGTAGTTGGTGATCAAAGATGTAAAGACCTCCAGACTCATATCCTTTACCAATAATCTTCTTCGTCATACGATCCTGAAACAAGCAATAGCCAGGAAAAAAAGAGATAAAACAATCAAGGTCACGAGTGAGTTTACTTACAGAAATCAAGTTAAAAGAAAGTTTAGGCAAATGTAAAACAGAAGACAAATGAAGAGAAGGTGTGAGATCAATGGTGCCATAACCAAGAACAGATGATGTTGATCCGTCTGCCAAAGTGACAGTCGGAGAAAGTGCAGGTGACAAAGAGGTAGAAAATAGGCTAGAATTACCTGTCATATGGGCTGTGGCACCAGAGTCTATGACCCATTTGGTAGAGTATGTAAGAAGACAATGATTTTGATTACCTGAGGCTGACGCAGCAATAGTTGCAATAGGATTCGAGGAAGATGATGCTTGCAATGATTCCTGATACAACTGGAATTTAGCAAACTCATCTGCAGAAATGGAAACTGACTTCTCAGGTGTATCACTGGTGGAAGCAATCTGAGCAATCTGAGGCCTATATCCCCTACTTAACAACTTTCTACACTCACGTTTTATATGGCCAGGCTTCCGACAATAGTTGCATACAATCTCCTGTCGCCGATTATCATAACTAGTTCTCTGAGTATTAGTGTTCGTTCCTTGATGAACCCTAGAGTCATTATTTTTACTAATCAAAGAACTGTTAGATTGAGGGACAGACGAACTGATTTGAGGACTTTCAATACGGAGAACTCTACTGAAGACTTCTTCCAAAGTAGGAATTTCAGAACCAGAGAGAATTTGTGATTTCGCCATCCCAAATTCAGGTTGAAGTCCATTCAAAAATATCGTGACGGCCATCTTTTCTCGCTGAGCTTGTTGAACCTTTATATCAGTGGTAAATGGGAATAACGTACCAAGCTCTGCACATGTATTCTTAAACTGCATGAAGTAATTTGTCACTGATTGTTCTTTCTGAGCTGCATGAAAGAAGGCCATGGAAACATCATACATTCTGTTAACTTGCTCTTTACCTGAGTATAAAAACTCTGTGAATGCTAGTAGTTCTTTCACTGAATCACAATGATTAAACAAACCAAGTATCTCGTTTTCTATAGAATTCTTTATACCCAAGTACAAGCTGGCATCATCTCTAAGCCAAACCTTCTTCTTTGTGTCATCCTCTGGCGGATCCTCAGTGATATGGTCATCCATCTCAGTGCTTCGTAGATAAAACCGAATTGTACGACTCCATTCATAGTAATTGGAGCCATTTAACTTATGTTCTGTGAACTTCGAAGAAAGGGGAACTCCATTAGATATGACCAAAGGTTTCAGCTCAGCCATTGGTAGCTTAAAACCGCTGAAAAACTTCAATAAACCACAAAAACAGAACTGAATCGCAAAAAAAACAGCTTGATACCGAAGAAAACTACACAACCCGAGACCAAAAAATGTGATATTCTGAAATCTAATCACACAGGCTGGCCGGAAATCACGAGGCGAGACGAACCCAGGCGGCGGAAACAGAAACGGACGGCCCACGCGCCCTCACGCGCCGGCGCGTGGCGGCGGCTGCAGATCCCTTCGGCGGCGCGTGTGACTCACGCGCGGCGTTTTCCGACGATCGGCGACGACGCTTCCACTCTCCTGACGGCGGCGCTCCTTCCTAGGTAGGTGGTGACGACAAACGGCCACTCAAACGAGGTGACTCAAACTACAAACCCTAACCCTAGAGGAAAACCCTAGCCGCCAAGGAGAGAATTCTAAAACCCTAGACGCTCTGATACCATGTACAAAGTATTAGGGAAAAGTATATCTTCTTATTCACATAAGAGAATAACACATATATATAGGAATACAAGAAAACCCTAACTTAAGGAATGTACAATTACGATAAAGGACATAATAACCAAATAACATATATCATAACAAAAATCACCTCAAGAATTTGTCTTCTTTCTACAAAGTCGTTTGCAATGCATATCTTCTGTTAAGTGATGCAATACTTCCTTTAAACGCTCTACAAGCACCTTAGCAATCACCTTGTAAAGTGAAGAAATAAGGTTGGCCAGTCTATATTCACTCACTCTATTTGCTTTCAACTTCAATGGAATGAGGAAAATGTTGGTCTCATTGGTCCTTTTGTTTATAATCTTGTTTAAAGAAAATCTTGGAACACCTCTACTATGTCATTCTTCAACATGTTCCTAAAAGAAAGAAAAAAAAATCTTCAACTTACTTTTCATGCCAAGGCTTATATAGCTTTGAAGATTCTTTAAAGATTTCTTCTTCCATGATGGGACTTTTCAACTCTTCTTTTATATGATAATTCAAAAAAACTCAATTTATACCATCAATCATAAATCTCTACCCATTATCTTTAGTGTACAATTTTTTGAAGAAATTAATAAACTCAGCTTCAACTCCTCATTCATTGGTAAGGAGATTTTCATTGTCTCAATCTTCATTCTGGCAGTAGCTCTTTCGTTTACAAGGGACACAATTTAACATGAGTACAACTTTCCACCCCTAGATCGAGGTGGTTTACCGGTGCTTAGAGAACTACCTGAGATTCCCTTTGAACACTGCTTACAACTTTCATGGTACTGTGCTCTCCAAAGAGCAACTCTTCTCAAAATCTCAAAAGGTACCGAGTTGGAATGCCACTCTAACTAAGGATTTGTGTGGTTCTGGAGGATCCAGCAAAGCGTTCAGACTCATGTGCCTTCCAGAACCAGGGATCTTCGAGTCTGTTGCGTATAATTAGCCAACCTTGCGACAACAAAAGGATTAGACGTCCTCCCATGCTATGGTTCCCGACGACCTGAACTCGTTGCCACATTGTATAACGTTTCAGCTTCTTTGAAAATTCTACTAGCAAGCCTAGTATATTGGCTTTTCTTGACCATTTTGATCTTCCTACGCTAGCACTATTCCGATAGCATTATCATTAAAAGCAAGATATAGCTAAAGTTCCTTACCTACTATTGGAGTCATCATCCCCAGGCACATTTAGGTTTTGATCTCCAACCATCTTGGTCCTCAGAACCCAATGCAAAAGGTGTTGATATGTCCCATTCACACAGAAAGCTTACCCTCTTCCACAAATTACCAGTGGATGCTACAGTCGTTATCACTTTGGCTGTATGAGGGGAATGAAGGTCGAGGAAGCAATGAAGAAAAGGTTATTCCCTATTGGCTCACCTTAATATCAAGCCTTGGTGCAACCTATACATGATTGGGCCATGACGGTTTTGGCAAGGTATAGTTTTATTTTGAGCGGTAGCCAGACTCAATCGTTGTAGTACTTTCAAATCAAGATCAAATGATTTTCTTTGTCTTTCAAGCAGCCCTAATTCCGTCTTTATTGATCGAGTAGCTGGACAAAGTTGTTTACCCTCTCCATAAGGAGTGTTCTGTAGTCTTGGGCGAGCATTGAAGTTTGCTTCTTCTCCAGAGTTTTATTGGTTATCAATGCAACCCATTCTTAATAGAACCGATTTGATTCTTTGGTGTGCACTATTTTGTTTGTAATGACGGAGATCTTGAATGGGGTGCTTCATGAAGTTCAAAAGAAAGGAATAAAAAAGAGTTCCCCTCTTACCAAAGCTTCTGAACTTGCCAAGAAGTGACTTATTCCTACAGTTAGGGGTGTTCATTACACGATCGATGTCGGTTTTGGGTTTAAACCAACGCCGACCATCGATATGTCGGTTTTGTTCGGTTGACGGTAGTCGATTTCAGAGATGTTTATGGAACTGGCTAACCGACCAAGAGAATTGTTTTATTGCAACCTAATATTTTTTCTAGTCTCAAAGAAAAGCGTGGGATTCCTCATTTCTTCCACCACTTAAGCTTGATACCTTGAACCCAGACTTAGTGGAATGAAATGCTTCGCGTCTTTTGGTCTCCTCTGCCAAGCAAGCAACAAATCAAAAAATTTCATCAAATGTTCATTCTCGACCTCCTTTCTCCAGTTTTCATATTTCCCAAGTTTTCCCTCCATTAGTAGTTTAAGTAGTGTGAACTCCTTACAACCTATGAAAAATAACATTGAAGATTCCTTCCGTGAATATCTTGCTTCTTTATTTTAGGGGTGTGACAAAGAGATCTCGCATCTTTCACCATTAGTGCCTAGCAAATTTGCCTCGTTTTCTGAAGTTTGTGGTCTTGACTTATGTGAAATCTTCCCTTGAATTAAGATGGAATCCATGTTTGGGGTCTTTGTAAGTTTTTCGATTGGTGTTTTGCTTTTCATCGATTTTCTCATTCTTTGCCTTTGACCTCCTTTTTTCCATGGCTCTCTAGCGGTTTTCTTCAAGTTCTTGTTGGTCTTTGGTTTGGTCTTTAATGGACTGTCTTTGACTTTGTATGTGGCTTTGTATGTGTTTGTTTTGATGTTCGTTGGTTTTTTTTTTATCTTCTTAGATCTTCGGTTATTTATTCATTTCTGGTCCCTATTGCTACATTTGGTTCTTATTCGTTCCCTAGTGGAATTTGTATTCTTGAACATTAGTCTCTTTTCATTAATTCAATTAAAAGTTTCATTTCTTATGATGTAGATTTGATGATATTTTTTTGCTTCAACAAAGGAGACTTCGCATTGATGAACAAATATTTTTTTTGCAATCTAGATTTCAAGGTATGCAATATATTTTGTATATGATGTTAGGATTTTTTTTTTTTTTTTTTAATTTGAGATATCGTATCTGATGTTAGTTTCTTTTTGCAAGTTATATACATTTGTTATAATAGTTGCATTATGAAAATATTTAAAGGATTGTGAGTTTGTGAGTTCCAAAATTGGGACCTCTAGTTAATGAGTTTTAAGATTGTGAGTTTGAGTTGATATGTGTATAGAGAAGCATCCTATGTTGGCTATGTCCAACCAATGTCTCCCTTTTGCAGCATCGTTTGTTGGGAAGAGGCATCCAGAGAGAGCTGACAACCATTTCTTATTACATAAATCTCCACAACCATTGCAGATAGGGTGCATTATTTCTCTGTCTAAAAGAGACTAGCCCAATGCCTCCATGTTGCAAAAGCAGAGTTGTCCAACCCCATTTAACCGATTGACTACCTTGTAGATAAGCACCACCATTCTAGATAAAGTTCCTTGCTAATCTTTTCGTCTTATTTATCACCTTCATGAAGCTTTGAAGTTTGAGAAGTAAATAGGGGGGAGCTTATTCCAAGTGGAGAACCCAAGCTTGAGTTTTCCGCCGTTTGAAAGAGGGACGTTCTTCCACTTTGCAAGCTTATCATTGAATTTACAATCCGACTACTACTCCAAAGACAGTCTGTTGAGTCACTTATTCTCGAGTTTGTTATGAAAGAAAGCAACAGACTCCCTAATGAGGGATTTTAGAAGATTAGGGTTCTCCTTTTTCTCTTCCACCCATCCGCGGAGGGATAGGGAGTGAGGCTTCTTTACTAAAAAAGAGGGAATGAGAGGGGAAGGAATAATGGAAAGGGGGTGGGGAAAGTCCGGAAAGGCCTCACTTTATTGATGGGACATTTTGATCCCCTTTTCGTCCCACTCTAGTTCAAGTTCAGGAAAGGATCAACACAAGGATCTTACTTCGAAGCAATCTTTGGAGTTTTCCGTTATCCGAAGGGTCTGGCAAGAAAATAAGATTTCATATTGAGCTCCAAATATACGCTATTGGGATAGGATGGCTCCTACTATCTCTCCCCTCATAAGAACCGCACGTGTGAGTTCCTCGACATACGACTCAAGTGGCGAAGGCCCTTTCCTTTGCACTTGGTAAGCACTTCGCTTTCACCAAGCTTACAGCTAGCCTATCGACTAGAGCCAAGCTTCAACTGCGACTACTCGTTGCTTGTGGCCACCTGATTCCATTATTTGAGATCCAAGTCAGCTTCGACAAAGATTTCTTTCTTCCTCGCGGTCGGGTCGGCTTTGAAGCAAGCTACCTGTCACCTATCTCACCCTTTTTTTTCTTATTAGTAAGATAGATTGTCTTTTTCTCTAATAAGACGGTATCTTTATGCCAAAGATCGTTCCTACTTGTCCGATTCGGTCTTACACCAATTACCAATCCATGGTGGCCATAATGAGATACAGTGGTGAAGTTGGGTTAGGAATGGGGAATTTGTCAGGTACTGTAGCTTCGTTTAGGGCCCTGTAGTCGACACAGAAACGCCAACTACCGTCTTTCTTCTTAACAAGCAATACCGGGCTGGAATAGGGACTAGTGCTGGGGCGGATGATTCCGGCGGTAAGCATCTCAGTGATCAACTTTTCAATCTCGCCTTTCTTGGCGTACGCATAACGGTATGGGCGGACATTAACAGGTAGATGATCATCCTTCAGAACAATTTTGTGGTCGATTTCCCTTTGTTGAGGGAGATGAGTGGGTTCTGCAAATACATCGGGGTAGGAATCAAGCAATCGCTCCACGGCGGGAGGAAGGGTCGATGGGGGAACGGTGGTGACGACTAAGTCGTCGTCGATCTGTGCGGTAAGGGCTCGCAGTTCTACTAAGAATCCCTTATCATTTTCTTCCCATGTCTTTCGCAGGTGTTTTAGGGAGACTTCGGTGCGGGTAAGGGATGGATCCCCCTTGATCACTATTTTCGAGTCGCCGGATCCGATGGTTAGCGTCAACATTTTCCAATCTACGGTAATGACTCCTAATGTCGATAGCCATTGCATGCCAAGAATCAAATCAATATTTCCTAGATCCAACGGCAAAAAGTCTTCGACGATGGACAGCTCGGCTATGGTGACTACCACCCGCTTACACACCCCTTTTCCTCTCACTATTTCTCTGGTGCCCATCACAACCCCGTAGTTCATGGTTTCAGAGATGGGGAGTTTCAACTGTTCGACCATGCAGTTAGAGATGTTGTGAGTCGCTCCACAGTCGACTAGGACTACCACATCCTCGGTCTCTATCTTTCCCCGAACCTTCAAGGTACCTGGTGCCGAAAATCTGACGACCGTGTTCAACGAGAGCCCCGCGACATGCATGGGCTCGGCTTCCCCCTCATCGTGGATTTCTTCAATCATCACCATGTTTGCTATTTCTTCCTCGTTTTCGATATCGTCTACAACTATTAGAAGTCGAAGTTCTTTGCTCTTGCACTTGTGACCGATGAAGTACTTCTCGTCACATCTATAGCAAAGCCCTTTATCTCTCTTGGTTTGAAGCTCTGTATCAGTTAGCTTACGGTATGGTACTTCCTTCCGTTGATGTGACTGACTAGGTGTGGAGCTCGAGGGTAGGGTGATGGAACGGATGGGAGTGGCGTCGATGGCCTTGGGTGGTGTTCTGGTTACTGAGTAGTTAGGATTGAACGGTCTGATGGCCCTACTGTTATCTGAATTTAGTGTGGGTGGTTGGGCTAAATTTTTATCTTCCACTCTTTGGGCCGCCTTCATCATAGCAGCTAGGCCCATGGGTTCGAAACAGAGGACCTCGGCCCGAACTTCCGGTTTAAGTCCATTAATGAACGTACCTTCCATGATTTCATCTGACAAATGTGGTAAGGGGGCGGATAATTCCTCGAAACGCTCTCTGAACGCGACCACAGTCGTCTCCTGTTTGACGGCTAGAAACCTAGCGCATAGGGATCCCTCCTGGGTAGGTCTGAAACGCTCCAATATCCAATGACGAAGGTCTTGCCATCCTCGGAACGGCTCTCTTTCGTCCGCCCACTGTAGCCATTTTAGGGCCACTCCGACAAAGCCCACTGTCGTGGCTTGAACCTTCTCGTTGTCTGTCAGGCGTTGGATGGTGAAATACCTCTCCGCTCTGAACAGCCAGTCGTCTGGCGATCTTCCTTCAAAAATGGGCATGTCAATCTTTTTTAACTTGTGTTTTTCAAAGTAACTCTCTTCTCTCTGTATTTCCTTCCCACTTGCCGAGCCCCTGTCGGGTTCGGGTGTTTTGCGCTTCTGTCCTGTTTCGGCATTGGTCCCTTGTTCGCTACGAGATTTTTGGGTCACCAGGTTAGTAAGAGCTTTCTGAGTTTCCATGGTCACTAACCTCTGGTCTTCCATGCTGTTAAACAGCCTCTCAATGTTCTTGTTAATCTCAGCTACGGTTCTTTCAAGCTCTGGCACCTTTTCTCTCAGTACCTCAACGCTCTTTTCCGATTCTGACATCCTTTCCTCTATCTGGCGCTGCGACATTGCTCGTGTTTTCCCCAGGATGAACGCTCTGATACCACTTTAAGAATATATAAGGTTTGATGTTTTATGATTTAAATATATTTTCTTAATTTAAAATGAGGCTTACGCCTCATACCGCCTCGAGACTTACGCCTCGCCTCTCCATGAGAAAACGCCTCGAGGCCGCCTTAAGCCTTTTAAAACATTGGGTATAAAGTGTTTAAACATTCGATCCTTCAAGTCTTCCCACGATTTGATTTTCTTGCGATTGTGAGACCATCTGTACCAGTCAACAACGTATTTGTCAAAGTTGATGATTGCAATCGAGTTGTAATCTTTTCCCGTTCAGTCACCTTGTGTATCTCGAAAGCTCTCGACATGAAACAACCACGAATCGAGGTTGATCCTAGTGTAGATTGGCATTTCTAGTCGTTTTAACTTGTTGCGATCTCCGCTGGATTTGGGTTGTGATGAATCCCTCTTTTCCATCTATGATTTTCTCTTCGGTTCCTTTGTTTCCTCCCCCAACTTTCGTTTTTGCGAGGATCTCGCAATAATTGATGAAGAAGATTTCCCCTTTGAAGCTAATAGGTTAACCATCATCATAGTCATTCGCTCTATGCTCTTTTCTACCCGTTGCATCAATGTCTTTCTCCGTTGCATTGACTCTTTCCTCTATTTGTTTCTGGGCCATTCTTTGTGTCCTCCCCAGGCTGACGTGCTCTGATACCACTTTGTTAGACATCCTGCAATATATCTCCGGTAACAAACACTAAGAACAATATGCAAGCCAAAGTAAGAAAGTCCAACCTTGTTTTTTTTTTTTTTTTTGAAAGGAAACAAACTTTTCATTGAAGAAATGAAAAGAGACTAATGCTCAAAATACAATGAAACAAGAAACGAAAATACAGCCAAACAAAGGAAACAACATAATAATGACAAATACAGCCAATAAGAGACTACAAACGGCTAAGAAACAATTGCAAAAACAGCCAATACGGAAGAACAAACAAGACTTAGGCTGGAAAAATGAAGGCATCCCAATTAAGACAAATATCCTGAATAGAGAAGGCCGAAAAAGAGCTTGGACAACGAGCTCCATGACGAGGCTTTGAGACGAGCTGAGTTGAAACGATCCAACCAAGGAAGAGAAGTGTCCTGAAAAACTCTCTGATTTCTTTCAAACCAAATTTCTGATAAAATAGCTTTAACACCATTCAACCATAATAATTTAGGAGTCGGCTGAATAACTGGACCAAATAAAAGTTGTAGCACGTTTTCTTTAAATGACTGATCAAAAACCCAATGAAGCTTGAAGATAGACATAAACTTCCCCCAACAATGGCAAGAAAAAACACACTCAAAGAAAAGGTGCTGCAAGGATTCACTGGCACTTGAACATAAAGGGCAAATGGAAGGAGATAAAACATGAGACGGAAGCCGCCTTTGAAGAACCTCCGAGCTATTTAAAGAACCAAAGATCATGATCCAACAAAGAATGTTAATACGCTTTGGACATTTAGACTTCCAAAGAGCTGTAAACACATCCTTGTGCATATCTAAAGAAGCAGCCAAATGATTGCAGAGAGATTTAACCGTGAACAAACCCGATCTCTCTAAAGACCAAATGCGGGAATCTGAAAGATCTGAAATTCTGGCATCATTTAAAATGCCCATGAGCTGTTGAAACTCAAGAAATTCTTCTTCTTTAAGAAGTCGACGGAAAGAAATACTCCATGAAAAAGTCTCCCCATCCCAAAGATCATTAACAGAAGCGTTTGGAAGAGAAGCAATTCGAAATAAACTTGGAAATTTTAGATAAAACGAAAGATCTCCAATCCAAAAGTCTTGCCAAAAAACTACTCGAGAGTCATTTCCAAGTTTAAAAATAGCCAAACTCTCAATTTGATTCCATACCTTAGATATACTAATCCAAGGACTTCGAAGACTCAAGCCAACCCTTCCGGAAGTATGCCAATTAAAACGATTATGCCCATGAATACTCTTAACAACTTTGCACCACAACGAATCCGGCTCCCTCAAATATCTCCAACCCCACTTAGCAAGAAGAGCCAAATTTCTATGTTTCAAGCCACCAATACCGAGACCTCCATTTAAAAGAGGTTTAGAAACGAACTCCCATCTAGCCAAATGATTTAACTTAGAACCATTGCTGCTTTCCCATAAAAAAGATCTCATAATTCTCCCCACTTCCGAAACGATTTTGGGAGGCATGAGAAATAAAGACATGTAATACAACGGAATACTTGATAAAACAGAATTACACAAAGTCAATCTCCCTCCTCTAGACAAATTAATGTGCCGCCATCTATCAAGCTTCTTTTGAATCTTATCAACAACCGGCTGCCAAAAGGAGATCTTTTTCGGATAACCACCTAAAGGAAGACCAAGATATAAAAATGGAAGGGATTCCACTTTTCAATTCAACCGCGAAGAGGTGGCTTGTATCTTTCCATCATCAACATTAATACCACACAAAGCAGATTTTTTCCAATTAACTTTTTGCCCAGAACACCATTCAAAAAGATCAATGGTGGAAATAAGAGAATCCAGCATAATATCATCATATTTACAGAATAAAAGAGTATCATCTGAAGCTTGCCTCAAAGCTTTGTTATGGAGTCCGTTGTTCAAGATTTTTTCAACCTTCTCTTTTCAGAATATTTGCCTTCCTTGGGATGTTTTCATTTCTCCATCTTGAGTCTTCATTGTTCTTTTATGGGTTGTTTTTGTGTTACCTTTATAGTCGTGTGTTGATCTTTTATTGGCTATTCTTATCATTATCTTGTTGTTCTTTTATTGGTTGTTTTTTCGTTTCCTTTATCTTTTGTATCTTTTTATTTTGAGCATTAGTCTCTTTTCATTTCTTCAATGAAAAGATTGTTTCCTTTTAAAAAAAAAAAAAAGAGTATCATCTGCAAATTGATGAATAGAAATATGTACCTTATCCTTCCCAACAATGAGACCCTCATAAATACCTTTCTCATGAATAACTTGAATAAGGGCATTCAACACTTCACTTACTAGAAGAAATTGTCTGCAATTGCAAGAGTCTTTCGTTGAGGACATTCGTTGGATAAATGGCCCGATTGATTGCATCGAAAACACTTCCCTAGAGTCGGCCTAGAATATGTGTTTGACACCCGTCGTGTGGTTGGATTATCAGAGTTCTTGGCGTCCTTTGCTGTGTTGATCTCCACCTGCTTTCCCTTGAGTGTTGCCATGGTGTTCTGCTGCAAGGTTCGGTCGCCAAGTGCAGCTTTGTTGATATTGCTAGTTTGTTCACCCGAAGTCCGTCTGGAGTATGTTCTTTTGAAGTGATTGGCAATTTGTTCTTCAATTACTGCTGCAGCGGAAATGGCTTCATTTAAATAACCAATCGGTTGCAAAGAAAGTTGTTTTTTAATGTCATTCCGAAGGCCTCCTTTATATCTTGCAACTAAATATTGTTGGCTCTCTCCAAGATTTGTTTTTTCCCCTAACCGATGGAATTCTTCTGTGTATTCCATGACTGATCTAGTCCCTTGTTTGCAATTTTGATATTGATCATATAGGATTTGTTCGAAATTCATAGGCAAGAATCTTTCCTTCATCAATCTTTTCATTCTTTCCCATCTTCGAATCGGTCTTTTCCCATCTCTGGCAGTTGAGTTCCAATTGATCCCACCATGCTTGGGCTCCTCCTTTTAATTTTAAAGCCACTAATTTAACCGTTTTGGTCTCGGGTGTGTTCATGTACTTGAAAAAAAATTCTACATGTCTAACCCATTCTAAGAAGCCTCGATCTCCATCTTCCCACTATATGTCGGTATGTCAATCTTCATTTAAAATTGTTTTCTTGCTGATGTTGATACTGATAATTTTGTTTGCCTTCCCATAGCTTTTCTTGATAATCATAGTCTTCTTCACTAGAGTTGTCCTCGATCCATTCGGGTTGCCTTCTAAATAAAGGGTTTTGTTTGAATTCTTGCCCCATGCGACGTTCTTCATAGAATCTTGGTGCTGGATTTATTTCTTGGGATACTTTCTGTTCCGCAGCTTGTCTTTCTTGCCACTGTCTTGATCTAAAATCTTCCCTCTGATGATCTTGCTGCCTTCTTTCTAAATTTATGTGAGCTCTCGGGTCAACATCTTGTTGGTCCGATCTGCAGCCCATTTTTTCGCAAATCATCTCCAAAATTTTCTTTATCTTGCCCACATCATTTTTCAACACCTTCGTGTCTTGTTCAACCGACAGCAAGCGTACGGTTGTTAATTGTGGTGAGAGGACGGTGGTAGGTTTCGTCTCTTTTCCAGTCGAGGAAGAATCGCCCATGATGTTGGTCGAAACTTTCTTGGTTGCCATAAGATTGCCCAAAGTCTTATCGCTCTGATACCAATCTCGGTGTAGCCGAAACTAGTAGTAATTATAATGAATGAATGATGTCTTTATTAATGAGCTCCATCCTTTAAATAGGCATGGAGACTAACTAGAATTAGTTACCCATGTGCTGTGCACATGACTTACATAAAATAGGAAGCTAAAATAATAAAATACATAAAATAGGCTACACCAATTAAACCCAACATTTTCATCACTGTATGAAGCCTACTGGTTTCCCAACATTGCACCGCCACCTTGATGACCGAATCACGACCGTTGAAGAGACTAAAATGAAATGAAATTCAAACCTCAGGGACTAAATTGTCGAGTTTGAAAACTTAGGGACCAAAATGAAACCTAACCCAAACCTCAGGGACCAAAAGTGTGTTTTTTCCTTCTTTCTTTAACATGTGAGGTGGGGGTTTTGAACCACTGACCTCTTGGACATTAGTACAAACTTTATGTTAGTTGAACTATGTTCACGTTGACCCTAAATACATTTGAAATCAATATATTTTGTATCTCATTTAAAATACAAAATTTAGTCACCAAGTTAAATGTCTCATCATTTTTCAAAAGTTAGGGACTAAACCGTCAGACTATTAAACTTAAGGGCTAAATAAAATCCTAACCAAAAACTTAGGCATCAAAATTATATTTTACCCTATTATTCAAATTACTATTCTAGTGTGTATTCAGTGTTAGATTTGTTAAATTACAATTTTAGTCATTGAAATTTCAAAGTTTCCATTAAATCTTTTGAACTTTCATGTGTGTTGTAAAATTTCATATTCTACCTATTTAAAATCCGTGAATAGGAATCTATTGAATTTACCTTCTTTCATTTAATAGTCTATGGGTAGCTATTCATGTTCCATTATTTATCAATTTCCTTACTGTTTCCATAAACTTTGTTAAGAGAAAATTTGTTCTATTTGTCTTTCCTTTTTGTTTGTTATATATTTGTGTAAGTCTCCTTTTTCCCTCGCTTTCGTTCTCTATTGGGTGAGCAAAGGTAAACCCCCTCCCATTTTAGTCCGGAATCGTGTGATTAACTACTCGGAATTCTTTTTCTTGTGATTTTTCCTTCATCCAGTGTGAAATCAGTGCGGTTTCAGCCTCCTCAACGTTGTCTCTCCTCTGTTTGGCTTCAATCTGCGAATACCAGCACAATTCTTCTACGTTTCAGCGATTTCGGTAAGTTCCGGCACTAACCCATTCCTTATTGGCATCGAATTTAAGTTACCCATGACCCAAAAAGCGTTAATCTGAGTTACCCACTCTGTATCGCCTCCTAAATTGCAGGTTTTGGCCATTTTGGACACTATACAACACGTAATCATCACTGTTTGGTGCTGATCAGTAAGTTCCAGCAGCCTTAAAGTCTTTAGAAACTGCCTTAGTTAGCTTTAGAATAGTTTATAACCATTAGTGCTCTTTAAAGTGTAGTTTGGACCCAATTCGAACTTCGGACAGCATTTATTCAAGGTATTTCAGTGCTGATCGATTAATTCCAACAAGGTTCCCGCCCTTGTTCAGTAAGTTTCAGCACCTTACAGCATGTTTTAGGTCCCTTTAAAAACCTATGTTAAGTGTTGGGAAAGTTGTTAGGTTGTTCCCTAACCTCTAGAAGGTCTTTATTGTGTTCGTAGGTCCGCTTAGAGTCTATTCTAATTTTTTCCAACAAGTGTTAGTTGGATTTAGGACCGCTCTTAAGCTATTTGAAAGTAGTTTCTATCTGGGTTGGCTTGTTTGTTTGTTTGTGCATGTCGTTTGCTTTACTTGCTTGTTATTATATGTTGTGTTAATATGTATGTAGCTCGCTATGTGAATAAGCACGAAGCTTTGTTTGATTCTTAAGCATGTTGCTTTGTTGATTCATAAGCTAAGAAGCACAAACACTGACACGCGACACGGACACGGCGACACGTCAATTTCCAAAAAAGTAGGACACGACACGTTGAGGACACGTAGCTAGGTTGGATTAATTTTTTTTTGTTGTCGAGCATGTGTAGATTTTCATGTTTCCGTTAGGTTGTAAATATGTAAATGGTTGATAAAGTTGAACAGTTTCTAGGAAGTTAAGAGCATGCTTACACTAGAAAGGTTGTAGTTTTGTTGTTGGTTGAAGATACGAGATCTGACTCGTATGTTATGGTGGAGTTGTGGAGTGGATTGGATTTCTATAGAAGTGTTGTTTTGTGTTTATCAGGTGAATTAAAAAAAATGGTTTTGTCCTATGTATGCCGTTATGCTGCCGAAATTTTCGGAGCTCACGGTTAGTTTGAATATAGGAATTTAGTAACGTCACTAGGCTAGAATAATCAAACCTGAAGCATTACCAATTTCTCTCCTCTATGGTATATCCCCGTTGATATTGAAATTTTCAATCCCTCTCCTTGTTTGTTGTTTCTCACTCTCATTTCTTTCATTTCATGAGAGCAAAGTAAATATATTTGAGTTTTGTTGATTTTTGTATCTGATATATTTTTTTGTTAAAAATCACTTTTGGTTCTTGAACTTTCATGAAAGTAACAATTTGGTCTCTAAACTTTGATTTGTAACGATTGAGTTCATGTACTTTCAATTTGTAACAATTTAGTCCCTAAACTTTAATAAGTAGCAATTTAATCCCAGTACATTCAAATTTTAACAATTTAGTCCGTATCGTGAAACTTAATGTAAATATTTCATGAAATTTCTTACATAGATAGATTAATAAACTAATTTGGAGTCCAATATGTTTATAAGCTACAAAGTTTAATCATTAGAATAAAAATCGACATTTAATTTGATAAATTTGTTTGCGACAATGATTAAATTGTTACAAATTTGAAAGTCCAATGACTAAATTGTTACAAATTTGAAAGTACAATGACTAAATTGTTAACTTTAAAAATGAGGGTTTAAAAGATAAAAAAGAAGAAAAACTTAGATGAACCAGAGGTGGGTGACAGGAGATTTTGGAGAAAACTTCTGGCGGTAATTGCTACAAGCGGCGGCATCGTTTGAGGTTTTTGTTCTCTCTCTCTCAGCCTAGACTCCAGAGCGTGTCCGTGGGCGTATCCAGTCGTGTTCCCGCGTGTCCGAAATTAAAAAAAAAAAAAATAGGGCACGCAAAATTGCGTGTCGGACACGTGTTCGGAGCGTGTCCGGACGAATCTGTGTCTGACGCGTGTCTGACACAGATCCTCCCCCCATTTTGGCGTGTCCATGCTTCATAGGTCTCCTCTGCCAAGCAAGCAACAAATCAAAAGATTTCATCAAATCTTCATTCTCGACCTCCTTTGTCCAGTTTTCATATTTTCCAAGTTTTCCCTCCATTAGTAGTGTGAGTAGTGTGAACTCCTTACAACCTATGAAAAATAACATTGAAGATTCCTTCTGTGAATATCTGCCTTCTTTATTTTAAGGGTGTGACAAAGAGATCTCTCATCTTTCACCATTAGTGCCTAGCAAATTTGCCTTGTTTTCTGAAGTTTGTGGTCTTGAGTTACGTGAAATCTTCCCTTGAATTAAGATGGAATCCATTTTTGGGGTCTTTGTAAGTTTTTCGATTGGTGTGTTGCTTTTCATTGATTTTCTCCTTCTTTGCCTTTGACCTCCTTTTTTCCATGGTTCTTTGGCGGTTTTCTTCAAGTTCTTGTTGGTCTTTGGTTTGGTCTTTAATGGACTGTCTTTGACTTTGTATGTGTTTGTTTTGATGTTTGTTGGTTTTTTTTTAATCTTCTTAGATCTTCGGTTTTTTATTCCTTTCTGGCCCCTATTGCTACATTTGGTTCTTAGTCGTTCCCTAGTGGAGTTTGTATTCTTGAGCATTAGTCTCTTTTCATTAATTCAATTAAAAGTTTCATTTCTTATGATGTAGATTTGATGATATTTTTCTGCTTCAACAAAGGAGACTTTGCATTGATGAACAAATATTTTTTTGCAATCTAGATTTCAAGGTATGCAATATATTTTGTATATGGTGTTAGTTTTTTTTTTTTTTAATTTGAGATATCGTATCTGATGTTAGTTTCTTTTTGCAAGTTATATACATTTGTTATACTTGTTGCATTATGAAAATATTTAAAGGATTGTGAGTTCCAAAATTTGGACCTCTAGTTAATGAGTTTTAAGATTGTGAGTTTGAGTTGATATGTGTATAGAGAAGCATCCTATGTTGGCTATGTCCAACCAATGTCTCCCTTTTGCAGCATCGTTTGTTGGGAAAAGGCATCCAGAGAGAGCTGACAACCATTTCTTATTACATAAATCTCCACAACCATTGCAGATAAGGTGCATTATTTCTTTGCCTAAAAGAGACTAGCCCAATGCCTCCATGTTGCAAAAGCAGAGTTGTCCAACCCCATTTAACCGGTTGACTACCTTGTAGATAAGCACCACCATTCTAGATAAAGTTCCTTGCTAATCTTTTCGTCTTATTTATCACCTTCATGGAGCTTTGAAGATTGAGAAGTAAATAGGGAGGGAGCTTATTCCAAGTGGAGAACCCAAGCATGTGCTTCCCGTCGTTTGAAAGGGGGACATTCTTCCATTTTGCAAGCTTATCATTGAATTTACAATCCAACTACCACTCCAAAGACAGTCTGTTGAGTCACTTATTCTAGAGTCTGTTATGAAAGAAAGCAACAGACTCCCTAATGAGGGATTTTAGAAGATTAGGGTTCTCCTTTCTCTCTTCCACCTATCCGTGGAGGGATAGGGAGTGGGGCTTCTTTATTGAAAAAGAGGGAATGAGAGGGGAAGGAATAATGGAAAGGGGGTGGGTGTTGGGATTGGAGCCCTAAAACTCGTAGATAGTGAATGTTAAACAAAATTATTTGATAAAGGCGTTATCGAGATTAATTCAGTAAAATCATTTCTGAATAAAGTAAATTGCACGTTTAATAAACCCAAATCCAATAAACTAAGATCCATGGCTATAGGATGAACATTTGAGCTTTATGTAGAGACATAAAAGTGGATCAAGCTCGAGTTATAACCTAAACGGTCTATAGTATAGGAATAGGGCTGGGTACCTTATTCTAGGGACACTATGAGACGTGGCCCACTTTATAGATGGTATAGACGATGTGATCCTAAATCGTCCGTGTAGAGACATGCAAGTGGGGGCGTCCTTTGCAATGAGTTTGCAAAAGACCAAGACCGAGAAATAAGTCGCTTTCGCTTTATAACACCGTTTACTGACGAGACTGACTAACTATGAACTCCTGTTTATTCGGGCTTATCCTTAGATTTTTAACTGAACCAAACTTGGGCTTTCGCACCCACGAAGGCCACTATGAATTATTCGGGTTGAACCAAACTTGAACCAGCTGAACTAGATTTCAAACTAACTCTTCCTCAAAACCCAGGGTGCCAGTTAAAAACAGGGTGCGAAGGGCATCACCATGAATTCATAGTGGCCTTCCTGATTTATTGCTAGTAACTTTTCGAGAATAATCATGCTCTTCAATTGCAAAGGCACTTTGTCTAGTTTCGGCCCCTTCTCGCTCTTTTGTATTCATTATCCCATGCCTTCATTTTTGCATTGGGTATTCAAAATCCGTGCTTATTATTTCGATTTAATGTTGGTAATTTTTTTAGAATGGCAAAAAGCAGGTGGCTGGATCTTTTGTAGTTGCTGCACAGTTGTTGCCAAGTGATGACCGACAAAGGTGTTCCAACCCAATTTCTGTACTTTTGAATATGGTTTTGTTTATAGATTTCTGGAATTTTTTCTTTTTCTTTTTAATTTTTTGTTGTTATAACTGATTTTAATTTTTTTTTTTTTTTTTTGGATTTATAGGGGGTCATTGTAAGAAGAGAAAACGTTTTTGAAGTTCACCACATCCATAGTTACATCCCAGTTTTGTGGTATTCATCACATCCATGGTATGGAAGCTCTGGTCGGCCTCTTATTAAATATTGATATTTTTTCCTTTGTTTCTTTTGTTTGTATATTGAGGTGGTGGTTATAATATGAACATGAATCTCTCTTTATATATATGAAACAAAACACCATATGTAGAACAAAAAAGAGTCGCAGGATCCGTAAGCCCTAAGAAGGAGGATTGCCAATAAAAGACCTCCAATCTAAGTTCATCAAATGACATTTTTTGATACAAACAGAATGGTGGAAACTGTACATTTTCTCAAAAGAAATTTTTAATTTGAGAACAACTGCTTATTCCTTTCAACCATAATAGATCTCGGCATTTGTTGTTTCACAAAGTCTTGGGCTTCTCTCAAGCCACCACCCAGACAATAACTCAAAAACCCGTCTCTCTCATCTTTCGGAGGGCACGGAGCCAAATAATGAAGAAAATCAAAGTAAACACATGTTAGGAGTGAGAGCTAGATTCAGATGTCACCTTTGAATTCTGTCGTTAAGACTTCCATGAGCATGAGACCAATTGAAGAGTTTGACTTTCTTTGGGCTGCTTCCTTTCCAGATTAGGCTAGAAGGCTCATGGTTCTGAAAAACAGATGACTTGGAGAAAAGCTTATATGTAGATTTAGTAGAAAAATGCCCAACGGACTCATTCACCCACCACTTTTGATCCACCTTTTCCTCTAGTTCCCTTTCCTCTAAAATCGGAGTGAGACCATCTCATTCTTCCATCTTTCTATCCAACAAACCTTTTTTAAACATAAGATCCCAAGCTCCAACTTTCCTAGGCCAACAAAGGGTGACGATAAGCGTACTGAAGACCACAAGAAAAGTCTAATTTGTAGCCTAACTATCTTCCCAAAAGCAAATTTTATCTCCATTTTCAAGCCGGTAACTTATAATTGTTTTGAAAAAGCTTGTGTTTTTCTTGATATATTTTCAAAGGCTGAATTTTGAACTCTTCGTACTTTCTTTTAGGCAGCCAACTACTAACCAACTGCTTGTAGTTGTTTTTTTCTTTTTTTCTGAGCAAAACTCCATAACCATTCTAAAGCAGTGTTCCTTCTCAAATCACCAACACCCAGATCTCATTAATCAAAAGTGTTGTCACCTTTAACCAACTAACCAAATGGCTACCTCTGTCCTTGGTTTCCTCTCCCCAAAGAAAATTGCTTAAGATTTTGTCAATAGAATAGCTCACCTTAGATGAGATTTTGTAAATGGAGAGAAAATAAAAAAGAATACGGGTGAGAACCGCGTTAACTAGGGTCAATATGCTGCCTTTTCTGATACGGGGAAGCTTCTCCAGTTTTCTAGCTTATGATTTTTGTCCACTACTGGAACCCAAAAAGTGACTTTCATGGGGTTGTCTCGTAGAGGCATGCCCAAATAGGTGAAATGGAGAGTTTCAACTTCCCAAGCAAAAATCATAGCCTCTTTTCTCTGCTAATATTTAACCTGTTCAAGGCTGACTTGGTCAAATTTATACCAAGGTCTGAGGCCTTCTCAACATACTTGGAAACAATCTGCAATTTTCCAGAAACACGAGTTATGGTTGCTAAAAGGCAAAGTATCATCAACATATTGATGGTGGGAAATGTCAATTTAAGATGTTTTTCTTCTTGTCTCAACCCTCTCGAAGCATCAATTTCCCTCTCGGTCTACCATTGATCATGATAGAGAAATTCGTAGTGGAAAGGTATCCCTGGATCCACTTTCTCCCTCTTGTGAAAGCTCCATAACTGCCTTTAAGAAACCCGAATCAACGTTGATATAGGCTTTCTTATAATCAAGCTTGATGATATATCCTTTCTTTTTCTTTTGTGGTCATCAACTGTTTTAGCCACCACGATGATGAATTCTATTATTTGTCTTCCCTCAATGAAGGCTAATTGAGTCGTGGTCATCAACTGTTTTGGAAGAAATTAATAAAATCATGTACTGGCCCATGTAAAAGACCCATTTGAAAGAGAAGTTTTAGTCAAATTGCATCTATTGAAATTTGATTCTTCTTTGGGGGATCTATCTTGAGCTTTCTTACTTCTTTGAAATATCCTCCAATAGCCTGACAATCACTGCACAACCCAAACAGATTGTCTAATCTCAAAACAATTTCCATTATTCAACACAACTTTAATAGAAAGACTACTCTTTTCTCGCATTATTAAAACACTACTCTTCCTATCATAATTCACCGAACAATCCAATTTATTCAGCTCCCTCACAAGCTTCTTCCCATGAAAACCCCACTAGGTAACGACAGATTCCCCCCTCTAAGCAATTTGGAATCATAGAAGACGGAAAAAATCTCCTTTTCCATGAGAAACTAGACGGCTGAGATAAGACACTCCTAGAAATCAACCTCGAATTGATAAACGGAGGTTGAATAAGACCCATTTGACCCTCCTCGCAAACATTCCTAGAAACATTGGACTGATTGGGGCAAAGGTAAACGACGAAGAAGATCCCCCCTTAATCAAGACCCATGGATGGAAAATAGGGGTAGGGTGGCTCACACAGAAAAGGAAATCCCAACTGGCCTCTACTAGCCCAAGGAAGTTGAAAATTTATAGAAGGGACACATACCTGGTCGATTATCATATCCGAGCTTACCTCAACAATCAAATGGGAATGATTCTTCGTTGGGGATTGGTTTTGCTGCATCTTGATTGTCGAAGCTTTTATTTCTTCATTCCCCTCAATCGAATTCTTGACGATTAAATGTCCCACTTTCATTATCTTCTCTTCCATCCCGAACACTTAACTGGTCTCATTTGATTTTCTTCTCCCACCTTCAACTGTTGTAGCTTCAACCTTGTTGCTGTTTCTTCCTCCCCGACTTCTGCTTCATCGAACAATCTCTAAATACTGATTGGAGTCGTTTCGGTGGAAAATAGAGTAGAGAGGAACGATTCATCATCGGAGTAACTAACAACTGAGGGGTCAGATCCAAATTCCTCCTTTCCCAAAACAGAACCCCACGACTCATAACCCATTTCTCTTTCCACTTCCATTTTCTTTCAACATTTTCTCTGTCATTTGAATTCACACCGAATGACTGCCCCCTGAATTCACCATGTTTTAACATTGGTTCAAACCTGATCTGCTTTCTTATCTCGAATCGAAGATTTTTACTTCTTCCAATCGGACCCTTTTTCTTTTTAATCCCACTTGGTTCCTGGGCCTAACTGGGCTTTATCTTTTGGGTTGTTACTGTCTAGCCTACTAGGAGATTGCTAAAAAAATATTCAAATCGCTATCATCCGGCGATCCCCTCACGTGATCTGCGACATTTTAAATTAGTTTGGGTCATTAGTTGAGTTCCAATTGATCCCACCATGCTTGGGCTCCTCCTTTTAATTTTAAAGCCACTAATTTAACCGTTTTGGTCTCGGGTGTGTTCATGTACTTGAAAAAAATTTCTACATGTCTAACCCATTCTAAGAAGCCTCGATCTCCATCTTCCCACTATATGTCGGTATGTCAATCTTCATTTTAAAATTGTTTTCTTGCTGATGTTGATACTGATAATTTTGTTTGCCTTCCCATAGCTTTTCTTGATAATCATAGTCTTCTTCACTAGAGTTGTCCTCGATCCATTCGGGTTGCCTTCTAAATAAAGGGTTTTGTTTGAATTCTTGCCCCATGCGACGTTCTTCATAGAATCTTGGTGCTGGATTTATTTCTTGGGATACTTTCTGTTCCGCAGCTTGTCTTTCTTGCCACTGTCTTGATCTAAAATCTTCCCTCTGATGATCTTGCTGCCTTCTTTCTAAATTTATGTGAGCTCTCGGGTCAACATCTTGTTGGTCCGATCTGCAGCCCATTTTTTCGCAAATCATCTCCAAAATTTTCTTTATCTTGCCCACATCATTTTTCAACACCTTCGTGTCTTGTTCAACCGACAGCAAGCGTACGGTTGTTAATCGTGGTGAGAGGACGGTGGTAGGTTCCGTCTCTTTTCCAGCCGAGGAATAATCGTCCATGATGTTGGTCGAAACTTTCTTGGTTGCCATAAGATTGCCCAAAGTCTTATCGCTATGATACCAATCTCGGTGTAGCCGAAACTAGT
Source organism: Luffa acutangula (assembly GCA_036850905.1). Lineage (NCBI taxonomy): Eukaryota > Viridiplantae > Streptophyta > Magnoliopsida > Cucurbitales > Cucurbitaceae > Luffa > Luffa acutangula. Next base: position 29,353 of record JAZFAW010000018.1, on the reverse strand, counting down.
AGTAATTATAATGAATGAATGATGTCTTTATTAATGAGCTCCATCCTTTAAATAGGCATGGAGACTAACTAGAATTAGTTACACATGTGTTGTGCACATGACTTACATAAAATAGGAAGCTAAAATAATAAAATACATAAAATAGGCTACACCAATTAAACCCAACATTTTCATCACTGTATGAAGCATACTGGTTTCCCAGCATTGCACGACTGCCTTGATGACCGAATCACGACCGTTCAAGAAGGTGGTTTTCAGGACATCTTCTGATAAATGCGGTAACGACGCCACTAATAGCTCAAAAGCTTTCCAATACTCTCTCACCATGGTTTCTTGCTTAACGACTAAAAACTTGGCCAGGACACTTCCCTAATGGGCAACTTGAAACCTCTCCAGTAACCGGATTTTGAAGTCCTGCCATCCCGCGAAAGGTTCGCGTTCCTCCAATCCCCTGTACCTGTCGTCTTTGAAGAGCCACGAATCCAGGTCATCACCTCCGAAAACAGGCATCTCCACCTTCTTCAACTTAAGGTGTACGCTACCAGTCCCTCCGATAGCCCCCTTCTTCACACTACCACACGTAACCGAAGGAGATGCGTCAACGCCCTGGTTTTCTGTTTCCTTCATCGATTCCTCCAATCCCCTGTAACTTAAGGCGTACTCTACCAGTACGCTACCAAGTTTGTGAAAGCTTTGTCGGGTTCCTTTCGATTGCAGGTAACTGATGCATTTCTTTCTCGATTCCTTCGACATCAGTGTCCGTCACATCGAGCCTCACCTCAATCCTTTTCTGTGTCATTTTTCCTAACCTTCTCTGGGTGAACGTACTCTAATACCAAGTTGTGAGGTATCCTCACAATGATATATTAATAATCAGAGAAAGAGCCAAAACGATGCATAAACTCCCGGCCAATTCGAGATGGCTGGTAATCTCTCTTCTCTCTCTAGCTTTCAGCTATCAACGAAAATAAGCATAAAAACAACTAACACAAAAGTAGACTATATATATATAAGGTAGGCATAACAGAAAACAATGTCACAGCTAGTCCCCTCCTCACGCACTGCCTCCTAAACGAAACGGATTTTGTAGGGAATGTTGGAGCTGCATTTCCCTTTTTACCCCTTCGTACATATTGCAAGATAATTGGAGGCCTAAGAAATTCTTCTTTGTTCAGCTTCACGGTTAGTTGTGGTAATATTTCCATTCTTTTTTGGGAAAAATACCCTTTTGGTCTCTGAGATTTAGGTTAGGTTTCATTTTGGTCCTTGAGTTTTCAAACTCGATAATTTAGTCCCTGAGGTTTGGATTTCGTTTCATTTTAAGTCCTTTCATCTATTTTTCCGTTAACTCCTAACAGAAAGCTGATGACTTTTGTTTTTATTAAAAATATATATACTTATTATTATTATTATTTATTATTTCTAATTTTAATAAAAAAAACATTTTTATTTAGCCGGTGAGAGGCGGCGATGGCTATGGAGATTAGGGTTTGTGGTAGGAAAGAGAACAGTGTCGGGGAAGAAGATGGAGTACACAGAAAAAAGAAAAATAGAAAAAGGAAAAGGAAAAGAATAAAAAATAATTTAAAAAGAATAGTTTATTTTAATAATTAAAAAAATATTATTATTATTATGATTTAAATAAAAGATATGTGCCACATCAGCATTCCGTTAATATTTAACGGAAAATGGATGAAGAGACTAAAATGAAATGTAATTCAAACCTCAGGGACTAAATTGTCGAGTTTGAAAACTTAGGGGCCAAAATGAAACCTAACCCAAACCTCAGGGACCAAAAGTGTGTTTTTTCCTTCTTTTTTTAACATGTGAGGTGGGGGTTTTGAACCATGGACCTCTTGGACATCAGTACAAACTTTATGTTAGTTGAACTATGTTCACGTTGACCCTAAATACATTTGAAATCAATATATTTTGTATCTCATTTAAAATGCAAAATTTAGTCACCAAGTTAAATGTCTCATCATTTTTCATAAGTTAGGGACTAAACCGTCAGACTATTAAACTTAAGGGCTAAATAAAATCCTAACCCAAAACTTAGGCATCAAAATTATATTTTACCCTATTATTCAAATTACTATTCTAGTGTGTATTCAGTGTTAGATTTGTTAAATTACAATTTTAGTCATTGAAATTTCAAAGTTTCCATTAAATCTTTTGAACTTTCATGTGTGTTGTAAAATTTCATATTCTACCTGTTTAAAATCCGTGAATAGGAATCTATTGAATTTACCTTCTTTCATTTAATAGTCTATGGGTAGCTATTCATGTTCCATTATTTATCAATTTCCTTACTGTTTCCATAAACTTTGTTATGAGAAAATTTGTTCTATTTGTCTTTCCTTTTTGTTTGTTATATATTTGTGTAAGTCTCCTTTTTCCCTCGCTTTCGTTCTCTGTTGGGTGAGCAAGGGTAAACCCCCTCCCATTTTAGTCAGGAATCATGTGATTAACTACTCGGAATTCTTTTTCTTGTGATTTTGCGTTCATCCAGTGTGAAATCAGTACGGTTTCAGCCCTCCTCAACGTTGTCTCTCCTCTGTTTGGCTTCAATCTGCGAATACCAGCACAATTCTTCTACGTTTCAGCGATTTCGGTAAGTTCCGGCACTAACCCATTCCTTATTGGCATCGAACTTAAGTTACCCATGACCCAAAAAGCGTTAATCTGAGTTACCCACTCTGTATCGCCTCCTAAATTGCAGGTTCTGGCCATTTTGGACACTGTACAACACGTAATCATCACTATTTGGTGCTGATCGGTAAGTTCCAGCGGCCTTAAAGGCTTTAGAAACTGCCTTAGTTAGTTTTAGAATAGTTTATAACCATTAGTGCTCTTTAAAGTGTAGTTTGGACCCAATTCGAACTTCGGACGATATTTATTCAAGGTATTTCAGTGCTGATCAATTAATTCCAACAAGGTTCCCGCCCTTGTTCGGTAAGTTTCAGCACCTTACAGCATGTTTTAGGTCCCTTTAAAAACCTATGTTAAGTGTTGGGAAAGTTGTTAGGTTGTTCCCTAACCTCTAGAAGGTCTTTATTGTGTTCGTAGGTCCGCTTAGAGTCTATTCTAATTTTTTCCAACAAGTGTTAGTTGGATTTAGGAGCGCTCTTAAGCTATTTGAAAGTAGTTTCTATCTGGATGGGCTTGTTTGTTTGTTTGTGCATGTCGTTTGCTTTACTTGCTTGTTATTATATGTTGTGTTAATAAGTATGTAGCTCGCTATGTGGATAAGCACGAAGCTTTGTTTGATTCTTAAGCATGTTGCTTTGTTGATTCATAAGCTAAGAAGCACAAACACTGACACGCGACACGGACACGGCGACACGTCAATTTCCAAAAAAGTAGGACACGACACGTTGGGGAAACGTTAATTTTTTTGTGTGTTCCTCTATATTTAAACATCAAAACAAGAACTTGAGAACTAGAAGCCACCGGCTCGTCGTGACGTGATGGTGAATGCCGAACAGCTTTATCGCGTGGAGGCCGAGACTTGGTTGTTTCTATCTTGGTCTCACTCTCAACTCATAGAATGGTGGAAAAGAAATCGTGCAGAAGACCAAAAATATTGTGGGGAAGATGAGAAGACTTAAAAATGACCTAGGGCAGATTAAAAATTTAAAAAAAAAAAAAAAAAAAAAAACAAAGTGGCTCTTTTTTTAACCGTGGGTGGGTTGTGAATGAGTGGGTTTATTTTAAACGGTGATTAAATTTTAAGACCGGCCCTTTTTTTTTAAAACGTGTCCCTCGTGTGTCGGAGGCATGTACCTCGCGTGTCGGACACGCACTTCGCCATTTTAGAGGTGTTCGTGCTTTATAGTTCATAAGTATGCTGCTTTGTGTTAATTCATGAGCATGAGGTATTGTTGTTGGTGGGCTATGCTGCATGTGAGTTGTGTCTGCATAGTGTATGTTCATGAGGTATTGCATGTGACTACCTTGCTGAATGTTCATGTGTTGGGTGGGTTTGCGAAGCGTGATTGCATGAAGTGATTTCTGCATCACGCTCCGCAAACCCACCCAACACATGAACATACAGCAAGCATGATGTGTGAATTCATGTTGTCGTCCTGTCATTGCATGAAGCATGTGTAGTATCATTTGTTTCTCGTTTAAAAGTATGTTTGGTTTATCACTTAAAAAGCATGTTGGTTGTTGTATCCCTTTTAAAGCATGATGCTTGCGTGTGAATAGCATGTCGATGTGATTGTTTGTTTTTGGTGGCTCGTCAGGTGTGAGCTACTTCCCAGTACTGTGGTTGTACTGATACCCCTCTCGTTTCTTCCCCCCAACATTTTCAAATTATGTAGGTGTTGGCGAGTTTTATGTGCTCGGTGATGTAGATGAGGAGGTGCACAAGGGATGATCACATAAGTTCATTTACCTATTTATTTTCTTTCTGTTGGATATGGTAGTTCTTTGACCAATTGATGATAGGTCGAACCTATAATTTGTAGCTAGGTTGGATTAATTTTTTTTGTTGTCGAGCATGTGTAGATTTTCATGTTTCCATTAGGTTGTAAATATGTAAATGGTTGATAAAGTTGAACAGTTTCTAGGAAGTTAAGAGCATGCTTACACTAAAAAAGTTGTAGTTTTGTTGTTGGTTGAAGATACGAGATCTGACTCGTATGTTATGGTGGAGTTGTGGAGTGGATTGGATTTCTATAGAAGTGTTATTTTGTGTTTATCAGGTGAATTAAAAAATTTTGGTTTTGTCCTATGTATGCCGTTATGCTGTCGAAATTTTCGGAGCTCACGGTTAGTTTGAATATAGGAATTTAGTAATGTCACTAGGCTAGAATAATAAAACCTGAAGCATTACCAATTTCTCTCCTCTATGGTTTATCCCCGTTGATATTGAAATTTTCAATTCCTCTCCTTGTTTGTTGTTTCTCACTCTCATTTCTTTCATTTCATGAGAGCAAAATAAATATTTGAGTTTTGTTGATTTTTGTATCTGATATATTTTTTTTTGTTAAAAATCACTTTTGGTTCTTGAACTTTCATGAAAGTAACAATTTGGTCTCTAAACTTTGATTTGTAACGATTTAGTTCATGTACTTTCAATTTGTAACAATTTAGTCCCTAAACTTTAATAAGTAGCAATTTGATCCCAGTACATTCAAATTTTAACAATTTAGTCCGTATTGTGAAACTTAATGTAAATTTTCATGAAATTTCTTACATAGATAGATTAATAAACTAATTTGGAGTCCAATATGTTTATAAGCTACAAAGTTTAATCATTAAAGAATAAAAATCGACATTTAATTTGATAAATTTTTTTGCGACAATGATTAAATTGTTACAGATTTGAAAGTACAATGACTAAATTGTTACAAATTTGAAAGTACAATAAATAAATTGTTACAAAATTGAAAGTATATGGACTAAATCGTTACAAATCAAAGTGCAGGGACCAAATTGTTGCTTTCACGAATGTTTAGAGACAACAAATGATTCCTTTTTTTTATGGTGTCTAAATTGTTTGGATGCTTGGCCTCTTAACGGTAACCTCTTTGAAGTTTCTAGAGTTTGGTTAAAAATAATATATATCGTCTCCATATCTATGTTACTTTTCTTTTTTTTCCATCAGTAAGTTGATTTAAAAACTAAACAAGTCGTGATACCAAAAATCTTTTCAAAACTGAATTTTATAATTTTCTAAAAGAAACTCATAAAACAAACAATTAGCCCTGTTCAAAAGAATGAATTTACACAATATAGTTTTGTCCGGACAAAAAAAATTGATGTTGTGCAACGCCAATGATTTAGAAGGATTGAAAGGTATCAATTTCATCACATTCTCTAATTTAAGGTTCAATTGATTGAAATTTAAGGTTCTTGATATGTGTGCATATATATATATATATTACACAGGTTCATGTAGCAATGATTCTGTGTCTACAATTTTACAATTGTTAAATTGCAATTTTTGTTATTGGAATTTTGAAGTTGTGTTTTAGGTCTTTAAATTTTCAGGTGTGTTTAATAAGTTTTTGAACTTTCAATTTTTTGTTTAATAGGTCTACGTCATATTTTACTTTTTTTTTTTTAATTCGTGGAATTTTTTTTCTCTTTTTTTTTTTTTTTTTTGGCATCCATTGATTTGTTCGATAAAACCCATATATGCTTGGGATTGACTATAATCACAAGTATTTTAAGCTAAACAATTTAATTATAATTAATTAGTTTCGTAAAAGTATTTAGTTAGGGATCATTTAGGAGAAATTCTTAACTTACAAAAGAATTAAATCGGACTAATTATGGTGTTTATATATATATTATGAAAATTCAAAATTCATATTAAAGATTAATGATAATTTTTTCGTGTATTGATTTTTTTTTTTTTTTTTTTTTTGACATGTAGATTGATAGGTAGCTCTATAATTGATGTGTTCTTACTTTCTAAATTATATTAACTTAGGATTCGTTTGATAACCACTTTTTTTTTTTTTTTTTTGGTTTTTGAAAATATAAGCACTCCTTTCACCTATACATTTATTTGGTTTGTTATCTACATCATTCCCTTGGTTTCAAATGTTAAGTCAAATTTTGGAAAGAAAAAAAAAAGTGTTCAAAAACTTTTTTTTGGTTTTGGAATTTGGTTAAGAACTTTAATTTTTTTCCTAACAAAGGTGAAAACTATGGTAAGAAAATTGAGAAAAAACAAGCATAGTTTTCAAAAACCAAAAACCAAATGGTTATCAAATGGGGTCTAAATTGTTGTGTATAAAATATTGATATATAGTTGACCTTTCAATAAGAGTTTCACAATAGGGATTAAATTATTATCAAATTTTAACTATATAGACAATTATTAGATATTAGAATTCCTTAGCTAAGTTACAAATTTTGAACTATGATGGTTAAACGATTGCATAGTAAATGGGTCAAACCAAGTCTCTAGTAATATAATTATGATTAGTGACATAATCGGTTTTCCTAAATTATAAAATTAATAATGTTTATGACACTTTGGATCTAACATAGTTATCTTGTGTCCCGTCGAGTTATAGTTTTAACTGGCAAGGAAGAATTTGATCATGTTTGTGTATATATGAGTGTAATGTCAAAAAAATCTTGGAGTTCATCTATAAAACGATCTAACTCTGTTTTCCAACTAGGTGTACTGCAATTCGATTTTCAAATTGATTTAATAAATACTAAAAAAAGCTAAAGTACCAAAAATTATGCCTTAATCTTTTCATGTTTCTTTTACCACGATACATAATTTAGGGTGTGTTTGGTTTAATTTTTCAAGTGTTTAAATTTGAAAAAAAAAAATCATTTTGAAAAAATTTCTAGTGTTTGGCAACCATTAACAATGGCTTATTAGAAAATGAGATTGATAAATAAATCATTTTGAGAGAAACACTTGAAACTAACTTTTTTAAAAAATCTTTAGTATACAATAGTTTGTGTGTATAAAAACACCTATGAAAAAATACATCTAAACATATGAATGTTAAAATATTAAACAAACTTTATACAAAATGTTTTTTAAAAAATACATTATTGAAAAACATTTAAATTAAAATGTATTCGAAACAGATCATTAATTTATTTCTAGTTGAAATTTGAAGGGAATAATTTTATTTATTTTACTTTTCCAACTATGATCATCCAATATTTAAAAAAAAAAACATTATCATAAATCGATACTATTTTTCTCAAAACTTTATTTTGATATTGTAAAGATATAATCTACTAAAAAATGTTATCAACTATATAATTGTTTTCTTTTAAAATAAGTTAAAAGTATTTCAAGTTAAAATTGAAATTAATATTTAATTCCAATTTTTTAATAAAAATCTTAAAGTAACATAAATAATTTCTCTTTTTTTTTTTTTTTACAAAATAACATATAAAATTAACATGAATGGAATTCATCACAATGAAATGTTAAATTATTAAAGTAAAAAATTGTATATAAATTTAAATTATATTAAATTAATATAAACTGATTTGAAGATAGGAAATGATATTGTTGAAATAACCATTTTAAAACATTTTCATACAGAAATCTTGCAAACTAAGCATCACATAAGTAAACACATCATTTTCCTACTTTGAACTTCACGTTCTCAATTTTGTAATTTTTCATTTATGATTTGTTTTCCAAATAACTTTCAAATTCTTCCAATTTTTTTTAACTATCTTGAGTTATGTTCTCATAAACAACACATAAGCAAACACATCAATTTCCATCCATGAATTTAACAACAAAAATCTTTGAGAGTCGATTTGAAACATACTTCAAAATTCAAGAATTAAAATGAAAATGGACTAGTAAACAACGTAATAATATCAATCTTATCATGAATGAATCAATCATGCAAGGCGAGTCTACAAACTTTTAATCTATAACATTGAATTTTGAACCATGTATGAATTCAATCAATGTTCAAGCAAAATATTTCATGATTCTAATTTAACATTAATGTACTTTCAGAAGCATTGATTCTAAAGATTTTTTTTTTTTTTTTACTTTTGACCATTTCTTGACATTTTGTTTTACATGTCTTGAGTACATTTTGTTTCTCTGCAGCTTGTTTATCAATTTATTCGCAACAAATGTGACACCAAGGGAGGAGGATGTCAAAATTGTTATGCAAATGGCAGAAGAAGTTGTTCATGCCTAAGAGAGGGATCCTTCTGCATTTGCAAATCGTGTGAAGGAGCTTAATTAATGGAAACTCCTACTTTTTTTAGGGTATGCTCGTTACCATGCTTTTAAAGTTCTATTGGTTTTTTTCTATCGTATTAACTTATTTTCATTTTTATTTCTTACTCTCCTGCCTATTAGGTTAAGTGACCTTCAAAAAGTTGATCCACAAAAAGCTTGTGAATATTTCAACAGAGTTTTATGTGTTGTGCGCTGCGCACTTGTGAGAGAGTGAAAACTGAACAGGTTAATTAGTTATAGTTTGGACATCCCATCAACTATCATAGCGGGCTTTGAGGTAATTAGAATACATTTTACCATGAGGGAAACAAATGATTGTCATGTTTTGATGCCTTCAATTTCTTCCTTGACTTGCTCGAAGGAAGATGTGTCTTCCAATCATTTCTTGACTTGATCAAAGGAAGACAAAATTGTTATACGCTTATTTGCAATTTCCACGATAATTTCAAGTGCTGCAAAAAAATAAAGTGCGAATATATATCAGTATCTTATACTTGAACTGTGTAAACTCTCTCTGATTATAAAACACACATCCAACCCCCGTCTCCATTTAACGAGGAAAAAAGATATTTTGTAATTCACCATTTTCAAATGAAAGTTGTGCTGATCGAAGCTTTGGGGCAACTAGAGTTCCAAACATTGAAAGTTTTCGAGATCGTTCCTTTTGTACCTACAATAGCATGATCAAGATACTCTTACTCGGTGTCCACTTCTTCACCATCCAAGTACCACATATCAAAGTTTTAACTTGAAAAATCTGAACCATAAAATAAGAAGGAAAAAACACAACTAATACATATAAGATCAATGATACGAACAGTAGTGAACACTTGCCTGATCATCGATGATGAGAGCATCTTCTTTCTCCAAAGAAATTTTCCCCAGATTATCTTCTAATGAACACAAGAAGGGTTACATACACTCCAATGAACAGAAACCAAACAGACAATAACTTGGGCCAAAAAAATTCTCTAAGCATGAATAGAAGGCATCAACTACCAGAAAGCTCAGAAATGTTTTGTTGTCGTAACTGTGGACTATCAGTTTTCCTGTGCAATTTTTCATTATAGCTATCTTCCTTCAAGCACTCTTCACCTTCAGTGGATGTCCACTTCCGCAAGTTAATGAATGGTTGCGTTCCTATAGAGCCATATGTGGGTGGACATATCATTAACAAGTGTGACTATCGCATCATAGATCAATATTTATCATTATGTGGAACAGTTAACTGAATCAAATAGATACATGATTCAACATGCACATAACTCAACTTATAAGTCTTGACCAAGAGGTTTCAAATCTACCACCCCACATATTATCAGAAAGAAAGAAGTAGTTACACGATAATCAGACTCTAGTTTAGGCTTAAATCTTCCATCTGTCAGGGAATCGAGTGGTTTAATAATAGTCGGAAGATGGTTTAGTAACTTAAAATTGTGCATCATAATGTTTAGCTGCATTTTCTTTTTTGATTGATATCTAAGTAATTTCTCTTACTGATGCTGAATTGATTGTTTTGTCGCTTAGCATCGCTGAAGTTAAGTAATAGATCTATAAAATGGGATCTAACTTCTGTATTTATGCTTCACATTTCTGTTTGATGTGATGAGGTTATAGTGCGGTCAATTTCACATGGTCTCCAAGTGTAATAGTGGCTTCAGTAACCAAACAGTAATTACATATTTAACTAGGAAAAACCGAGGAATCATTTAGATCATATGAGACATCGGTTGGATTCTAAAGGTCAGCGTAAGGGGAAGGTGATTGATTACAGGTAAAACATCAACTTCCCGATTTTCAGGATGCTCTTTTTTCCTCGGCCTGTTTAGAACATTTCTTATTAATATGTTTACTAAATGTAGTGGTGATAATTGATAGATTAACTGTTTAAATAGTTCAGTAGGAATATATGTTGGTCCGATATCTGCACTTACGACATATGGGTTGAGTTTTGTGGGCATCGACAATCCAACTTGACGAGCAGCTCTGTAGAAAGGCCTGTAAATAACCACGATGTTTGGAATTTATGAACTTAATGAAATAAATTTGACTATTCAAAGCTCAATTGGTGAAATCTGTGCATGAGAATTGCAAATAGTCAAGCAATAAATGATATTTATTATTGATTAAGCAGAAAATAGACTTTCATTGTCATATGAAGCAAAATTTTCTTGTGCACTGTAATTACGGGATGAAGACATACATTTCAATTTATGATTTTATTGCAGTCAGTAGTTAGAAACTGTTAACTTGTCAAGGTTATTAAAACTGATTATTCTTAGTTACATTTTCCTAATTAATCATGATTTTGTTTATGGGTCACTTTTAGATATGAACGAACTTCATATTTGTTAATTGTAAGCTTAAAATTTCTGCAGGGTCAGTGAGCTAAGAGTTGTCGAACTCCTCGATGGGCTTTGTGAAAAGATGCAAGATTACACTATTGAGAAGGTACTTCTCTTTAAAGTTATCTATTTAATCTTAGTTGGATTGAAATCCAGAATAGCGGTTCATGTCTGACAGTCTGAGAGTTTATTATTTAAGAAATTATAGAAATGGATATCTGCATAGAACAGGTGCTCACACTTCATTTGAAGTCGTGTCTTTGATTAGGAATTGTGGTACAAGCTTATATTGTGAGATAAGTGTTTCATCTATTCTTGGTGCAGACGGATTCAACTGGACAACACTGGATCGAGGTGGATAACTGGGACAACTTGACAAGTATGTGGCAAATTAAGCTCCTGTATTTCAATGAGTTCCCACTCAATAATCCTTTCCTATCATTTTTTTCTCTTTGGCTACTGAAATTGACACTTGAAACTCTACTTACTAGTTACTTAAGTTGTTGAATGTCTGATAGCTAACTGTCGTGCACTTGATACATAATGTAGTAAAGAAAACTAAGCTGGAAACAAGAATCACAAGTGGCCTGGACTGGATTTATTTAGATCTTGATCGTACCCTAAATTTCACTTTCTTGTATATGACCAATATTATAATTTGCTATGTTTGCATAAAAGTTATTTTTGCAGTTATTTGTTTTATGCAAACATCTAATTGTTTTCATTGTTACAGATAAACAAGAAGCTCGGGCTTATTCAAAAGATATATCAACCTATTGTGGGAGGTGAGACTATATCTCTTGATGATCATTCAGCGATCATATCCAGCTGACCAGCTGGTTCATGTAGATTTATGATTTTCCAAATCTAATGTTGTTGTTTATTAATGAGACAGATTATTAGAGGAAACTGAAGATGATGTAAGTTGACGTGTTTTGCCTCATATAAGAATATTTCCCTTTTTCTTTTCTTTTCTTTTTTTTTTTTTCTCTCTCTAAACAGATCTAATCAGTTTCTTGATATTGATGAACCTGAAGTTGGCAGAGTTGATTAAGAAAGGATCTGTTGGAGCGGGTGATGTTAGCAAAGTCTTATGCCATGATTTGAGCAGGCATTGCAGCAAAGCGAGGTAATTAATGTGCTGTTTGTTAATCTTTGAAAAGTACTTTTATATCAATTTGAAATGTTAATCTGATTATGAAGTTGATCTTTGTACTGCTTATAGTATTAATTATTATATTGCTTAACTGCTCCTTCAAAACAGTTTTCTTAACTAAGGAACGACCTCTTTCAAATATAGATTTCAAAGCAAGTATTCGTGGATGTAGATAGCAGAACAATTGTTAATTTTTAGAACATCTAAAATATGATGATATCAAACCTAAACTACTAAAAAAATACTTTTTTTTTTTTAAATACTAAAAAACTACTTTATATAACAGTACTTTTTTTTTTCTAATACCTGAATAAAGATGATTATTATTTTTTAAATATGCACAAACACTATATGGACTATTCTATGAACTTATCCTAACTTAAATTTTAGATGGCGATCCTTAGTTCCAATGAAGACTAAAATCATAGTCACAGTTTTAGATTACTTTTTCCTGTTCCTCTTCGTCACTAGACCATATTGGCAGATTTATGAAATATTATGGTTTCAATACATAATAAATAGAAGCCACCTTTTTTTATGAGCAGTGGTGTTCAACTGAATGACGATGATGATGAAGCAGATGGAGAACTATGAAATATTATTAAGAAAGGCCGGAGAGGGAAGCTATAAACCATGCAACAGTTAACTTGGTTCAAATAGGAAGACATGTGTTTATACGCTTACTTGCTTGTGTAACAGTAAAACTTTGATTGCACCCTCAATTTATAATTTTGATAGAAGGCTCATTGGATGGGTCATGTTGGCCTCCTTATATTAATGTTTTTGTAGTAAAGCTTAGTAACTCGAGGGTAGGCTTCATTATGGGACTTCTTTCCAAGGTAAGCCAGACCCTGAACATGCATTAAGCTAAATGATCCAAAACTAACCATTTATTATAAGGTTACGATATTCATAACCTCGTAATTCACATGCCAACCATTTGTCTATTGTTGATGGGATTTTCTGCATGTTAAGCATACTGAAACATTAGGTTTAAAAAGACGATCGAATTAGTTTTTCAAGTGCTCTTAGCTCATAAGCTAGATACTTGGAATGGCCATGTCTTTGTTAAAATTTCACTTATTAGAGGCATCGAATTTGTAAGCTTCATTGAAATTATCATGTGATTACTAAGCAGCCCGTTGTCATACGTGAAATTTTAATCTTGTCTTTATAGTTCTCAGGGAATGTTTAGGAAGGGTGATGTGACAACCAAGCAAATGTGTTGAAATTAATCGACATTGACCACAAACAATGTAGGGTTTTTTTTTTTTTTTTTTTTTTCATTTGTTGTCTGGTCTGTTGTGCTATCCATGCACACACTCATTTCTCTCCTTTTATTTGATGCCATCTCGTAGGAGCCGAACTCTAAAAAGCACAGAGATTTCTTTGGATCCAGTGATTTCGATACAAGCTCCGTTAAAACAGGATCCTCGAATGCAGACAACTTCTTTCAGAGAAAAAGCCCATTTTTTGAGGATTCTGTCCCTCCCACTCCTCTCTCTAGAGTCAGCAACTCTTCCCCTCGTTATAACAATGTAGGTGATCACTTCTTTGACCATTCCTCCAAGTTTGATTCTTTCAGCATGCAGGATGGCAGTTTTTCTCCTCAATGTGAGAAGTTCAGTAGGTTCGATCTAATAAGCAGTTCTCGAGATTTTGGCCATAATTAAGAGAAGTTTTCAAGGTTCGATTCAATGACCAGTTCTCAAGATTTTGGTCATACTCAAGAGAAGTTTTCAATGTTTGATTCTATGAGTAGTAGCATCAGCATGGACTTCGGCCAGAGTAGCCAGAGGCATGCCAGGTTTGGCTCCGTTGGCAGCTCCAGGGATTTCGGCCACAGTGCCTTCTCTTTTGATGATTCAGACCCATTTGGATCCTCTGGCCGTTTAAAGTCTCATCAGAGAGTCAAAGTCTGAAGAAAAGTTCTAATGGTTGGAAAGCTTTTTAACCATCAGATCCTGTTTGAGATTATACTTGTATCAATTATCTTGTTTTCCCCATCTTGTCTTGTTCATTATAGTGAGTTGGGTGTCATTTTTTGTCTGTTGTTGTGCCTTGGAAGACCATGAGCTGGATGGTCATTTTTTTGTATGTTATGATGGTGGTTTATGTATTGATTTCATGACATTGTATCTTTACGACGACATGTTTTGAAAAGAACACACTTGTGATTCTCTTTTTGCGGGCATCTTAAATGTAAGGCCTCGAATAGAGATGTAATAAACAAAGATTGATGTGAGTTGTAAATAGGTCTAAGAGCTAGAGGAATATTGCATGCATTTGTCGAGAAAAAGAACGATACACATATCCAATAATAAAATAGTATGATATAATATATTTTGCATATGTAACAATAACAAACAACTCAAAATTCTTTCAATGGAAATATCGTACAAAATCCATTCCTGCTACAACTTCTTCGCATGACTGTTTCAGAGATCCTTCCAATTTTACTGTTGTAATTGTTGGGAATATTAATCCTTCCATAACACTTCCTTTAATGCATCAGTATTTGGTACGTGTGCATTTAGTCTACTTACGCATAACAACCTTTGCTTTTCGTGATAAGTAAGGTTTTGATTTCCTTAAGCAGGGTAGAATACCAAAGCCTCTTGAACCTATTATGAACTTCAATCGCGATGACCTGAAAGGCTTGCCATTCACTTTTCATACAAGGATAGTTTTGGTATAGTGCACTAGACCTTGTATTCAAATTCATTGATTATAGACATAAAACATGTTTACCAAATGTGTGATATTATTAATCAATTGGTAGTAGTGAAAAGAAATTTTAAAGAATGAACAGAATTATGTTTCACTCTTCCTTTTCACATCAAATGCTTTTTTTTTTTTTTTCTTTTTCCCATATGTTGTTAGTTAAGGTGTTACATAATAGTGATCAAGTATGAATTTGCATATTTTTTTGGTTCATACATTTATTACTTTCTTTTGGAGTTTCTATTTCTTTAAACACCTTAAATGTTCTTGCATTGTAGAGAAGTGTTATATAGTCCCATGGTTGAAGTCCAATGTTCAATTCAGCTATTGTTTCTCGTGGAGCTCACAAATGAAACCATGGTATTTCTTTCCCTTTTATTGGAGTAGCGAGAGAAAGCGAGATTGGAGTAGAGAGTAAGATGGTAATTTTACCAAGATACTGATGTAACCTTAAATTGAAAATGTATGATATTTTTAATTGTAGCCTCTTTTAATAGATCACTAGTCGAGAAACACGTGCATTGCACGTTAAATATTGTAGTTTTAAATTAAAATAAGAGAAAATAGTACGTTTTTAGTATGTAATAAGTAAATATTATATAGTTTTTGTAAATTTTTAAAAGTTACTCATTGCAAGAATTATTTTAATGTTCTCATGTTATCACTTTTTCATGAAAATTCCTATGTATAGTACAAAGTGAAATTTTATGCAAATAATTAATTTATTAAATGATATGTTAATATTTTGATATTGTAAAACATATATGGCCAGAAAATTTCATTTTAATGATTTCATATTTTTCATGATGTTTCACATATACCGTCTAAATTACAACCATATACAAGAAAGAATACCTTGTCCTGTTGTGTAACCACTTGCACTGGATCAAAATCTCTTAGAGGACCTTGGTGCAATTCATGAAATAACAACTCTTGAATCTAAAAATACAAATAATATAACTACGAAATTCATGAATCTCAACATGCTTTACAAAAAGTCACTTATCTATGAAAATAACACATGGAAGACAATAAATGAAGAACTAACTCGAATAAAATAATTATATAACATAGTTCAATGCTTTTATACATGGATTGTATTCATACACGAATGAATGCATCTATTGATGTATAACCACATACACCTAATAGTCATGTCTTGTCGATATTAACTGCACGCATTTGAATGAACAGACACATACATTCGAAGAGTCATATTATAATTTGAACAGTCATGTCCTACAAGTATACATTGCAACTATTCAACATTTCTCTCAACGAACACCTCAACTCGAAAAGTCATGTCCTATATTGAAGGACAAGGTGAGAATTTATTAAAAATGTAAGGGCAAAATAGGAAGACAAAGATTCTCCCCTCTTAGCCTCTTTTATATATAGTATAGATAGATTTTTACACATTTTTTTTCACAATAAATAAAAAACCTGCATATTTCCCTGCTAAAATTTTAGAATTGTTAATAGCATTTTGTAAAAATGCTCTAACTAAAAGTTATGTCATATATAATTTGTTGTAGTGTGATTTGTATAGTTTAATTTGGAGGTGGTTTTAGTTTTGTCTTGGTAGTTTTGGTAAATTGTTTTAGGATAATGGAGTTGGGAAGCCTACGGTCATGTTTGGAAATGATTTTAAAATAAGTAATTTTAGCATAATTGGTTTGTTTATAATTGATTTATTAAAATTGATTTTCATATAATTATTTTAATTTTTGGTTCTAAACTTTTAACCATGATTTTCACACGTTATTTTCTATAAATAAGCGAATGTTTGAGATTTATTTTTGAATAAGTGTTGTTGTAAGTTAAATAATTTAATTATAACTAATTAGTATGGTATAAACAAATTTGATTCTAAATCATTTTAATATTTGGTTCTATTCTACACGTATAAAAGTGGTTTTATTTTAATTAAAAATACTTTTAAATGAGGAATGTTTGCCTTTAAAAAATTGGTTTTAGTATTCTTAAAAAAAATTGGTTTTAGAATCATTAAATTACTAAAACGATGACTAAATTGTTTCTATAAAGGTTTTTTTTTTTTTTTTTTTTGAAAGGAATTGTTTCTATAAAGGTTGGTGAAGTAAATTATTACAAAATTGAAAGTAATAGAATAAGTCTTTTACCAATAAAGTTTTTGCAACCTTCCTAAAAAGTTCACAAAAAAAATATGATTTTTAACCCTAATTTTATAATGCCGTTAATTTACTTGGAAACCAAAATTAGGCCAAGCAGAACGAGGATAGGGCTGGGGACTTAGTTTTAACGCTACCCGCCTCATTCCTTCCATTTAAATAATGTCAAAGAAAAAGCAAGTTTCGTACGTTACACGCTACACAGACCGAGCACCGTCGGAATTCATGGAGCCGAGTCTCTGGCCTTCCACAGCCACTGTTCGAGCAGAGCCTCAGTCCTTCAGCAATAAATCCACGGCCCGATTCGAGAAGAAGAAGATGAAGGAGACGGAGAAGAGGAGAGAGGGGAACGGTGGAGAGATTTCCTTCTCAATGAGGTTCAAATTCCATTTCCCGACATTCGAAAATCCATAATTCGGTGCCCTAGAATTCTCGTCTCCGACCTGGACCTTCAATTGCGACCTGCGTTGAAGTTCTTAGAAATTGGTTCGCCGGATGAGCCTCCGGCGCCGGAATGTTGCAGCCGTAGTCACTTAGGAGCGATCCGGCGGAATCCGTTGGAGACAGGCGGTCGCCCGAGTAGTTGAGACGGCAGAGGAGGAGTTTGTTATGGACTCGAGCTCACGCGCGTTGGCTTCGATTAGGAGACGACGTCCCTCGGATGTGTTTTCAGCGACGCCGTAACTGTCTTGAAGGCAGTGGCCTAGTTCACGAAGCGCGTCGATATGGCCGAAATATGCGGCTCGTCCGCACAGAGCCACACCAACACGGAGATTCTTGTCGCCCTTTGAACCACCACTTCCGTTAAATTGTATTCTTCTTCTTCATCTGGGCCTTTCTTTCTCCCCTTCAACTCCACCGTCGTAGTTTTCTTTCTGGGTTTCAGCCGTCTCGGCGCCGATCTCTTCAATCTATCTGTCGGATTTGGGTAACTTTCTTTACTTAGTCTTCTTGGTCTTTCTTCACAGCTTTCGAATTGTTCTGAAATTCTAAAATGGATTGAATTTGGATTTGGGTAACTTTCTTGGTCTTTTTTCACTGCTTTCTTTACTGAGTTTGTATGTGATCTCGTAATATGTGTCGATGAATAAAAATTGTTTTGAAATTCTAGTGTTTTTCTGAAGGCAACTGTGTACTTACTCTCCCTTTCTGCGTGTTTTTTAGATGGAAATGTCTGTTTTCTGACTGGAGTTATTGAAATGTTTGTTTCTTTTTTTTTTTTTACATCAGAAACCCATTTGATTTTCTCTTCAATTTGGCCTTCATTTTTGCTGTTCTTCCTCCATTGACTTTTCTACTTGCCCCTTTCGGCCAGTATTGATGTGGGTCATGGCCACATTTATTTGTTCTTCTACCAAAAACAATTTACAAACCGCAGATGACCATTCATTTTCTCTTGTTTGCAAACTAGGCCATTGCTTCTTTCATTTAATGCCTTCTTTTGTCTTGGAATTAAATTAACTAAGCACTGTGCATTTGTTCTACACTAGTCATTGCCTCCTGATGAATATAATGTAAATGTTGCTATCATGGGGCATTTGGCTTTCTTTGCTTAGATGATTATAGGACATGTTTTTTGGTAATTTGCCCGTGAGTGGAACATGCTTTGACCAAATCCACAAACAACTTAACCTTATTGGGAAACAACTTAAACAGGTGGAGACAGCCTTGGAGAAACTAAGGGACCAAACTACAAACAACTTAACTTTATTGGGAAGAAGCTTTGACCAAAACATTAACTTTGTAATGTAGCAATAAAATTACTTAGAAATTTGGGTATGATTAGTTTCATAAAATTACTTAGAAAAATCATCCTAGTGTTATTAGTAATATGAGAGAGCTGCAAAAACTCCAAACTGGAATTTGAATCCATTGAACGGTCTGTTTAACCTGTTTTGGTCGATTAAGTATGCAAACTTTTGCGTGAGTTGGAATATTATGCGCATGAAGGTAAGCTGCAAGCCTGCAAGTAGGACCTTGTGTAAGATTGCAAACCAATCTAGTTTTGTTTTGTTTTGTTTTTTTTTTATATATAAAACTTCTAGTTTTGTTATATTGCGTTGTGTACGGGTGAATAAAGAAAGCTGATTGAATTTCCTAATGATGGATGGAGATTGAAGATAGAACATGCTAGTTTTGTTTGTGCTGTTTACTAGTGAATAGGAAAAGTGTAAAAGAACGACTGATTGAAATTACTAATAGTGGCTGGAGATTGAAGATAGAACATGCTAATTTTGATTGTGCTCTCTACTAGTGGAGAAAAAGTGAATAGGAAAAGTAAAAACGAAAAGTTGATTGAAATAACTAGTGATGGAGCTAGTTTTGCTTGTGCTATGTACCAGTGAATAGGAAAGCTGATTGCTTGTGCTATCTAAAAAAATCTCTTAAAAACTTGTCTTTCCAACTTTTTATTTTCAAAAGTTTTCCTTTTCAACCTAGTTTTCTAAAAATATCTCTTCAAAACTTGTCTTTTCAGCCTCACCATTTTTCAAATTTTTTCCTCCGAAAATTTTTCCTTTTTCAAACATTTGGAAGATGAAAACACCTCTGTTGGATTCACAGAAAGGAAGCCTCCTTGAAGCACGGTCAACACGTCGAGCTAATGACGTTAAACCAACGCTTATGGGAGGCAACCCAAGTCATCATTATTTATTATTTGTTTTTGTTTTGGAGGCAACCCAAGTAAGTTTAGTGTGTTTTCTTTTTGTTTTTTATTTATTATTTGTTTTTGTTTTGTAGGTCTTGTTTTCTTTCTCTCCTTTGCTTTCAAGCTTTCAAGATTCCAAGCTTTCAGTCAAGAAGTCATCATTATTCCAGGCCAGTATTGTTCACTCTCTTCATTCTTTTATTGTTCTCATGCTTGTTTATGCCTTATTTTCTTTATACATTGAGGATAATGCATGTTTTAAGTTTGGGGGTGAATTAGCATGTTTGTGGAGCCCTTGAGCATCTGAGTTCGGGCTATAGTTTTGAGCTTTCTTTGAATTATGCATATGGTTGTTGTCTGGATGTATTTTTGCATGATTATGATGTTCCTAGGATAGACTTTCTTGTCAATTTTCAAGCTTGGGATGAGTTGTAAGCATGAGTGCCCAAAAAGGGAGACGTTTTTAAAATTTTTCTAGGAGATGGCTTGCATGAGTAGAGTATTTGTCTTGGCTAGATTTGGATTTGAATGCTTAGGAGCGAATTATTGGGTTCATATGCTTGTTGTCACCTCGATAGGTGTAGGGCAGAGCTAAAGAGTTAATTTTTTGCAAATTAGCATGTTTGATCTTGCTTAGGAGAAAAGAAAAGAATATCTGCTTATCATATTCATAATGAAAAATCATTCTTGTTGTTATTGTTGAAAAAGAAAAAAAAAAATCATGACTTATGCGCGCGCTTATCATATTCATAATGAAAAATCATTCTTGTTGTTATTGTTGAAAAAGAAAAAAAAAAAAATCATGACTTATGCGCGCAATATGCAATGGTTATTAAAGATTAAGGCAAAAAGAGCTACCCCTGTTGTGATCAGTTAGGCCAACCAGAGAAAACTCAGGTTAAGGGTCCCTGCAATGGGTGTGTGAAAGCTAGTGCCACATATACATGCTTAATTCAATTGTTAATTAAAAGCACCTAAGTATGGAGAAAAACAAACTAATTTGTTCCATTAACTCATTAGTGAAACCTTAGTGCCAGTGTAGAGGGAAGATGAGCTGAGAGTTTAATAAATCAATCCCGGGCTAGTAGAGTCTGATCTTGTTGAGTTAGATCTCGCTTGTGCAAGTTAATTTTGGAAAAATTTTAATTTGTCTCCCTCATTGGTCCTTGTGTGCATGTCTCTTGCTTGCTTGACTATTGACTTTTGAGCCTTGAGGATTGAGTCATGTTTGTTGCATCCATTCTTCCACTGTATGCTCGATTTTTAGTTTGCTCGAGGACTAGCAAAAGCTTAAGTTTGGGGGTATTTGATAGCGAGGATAGCTAGCTATTTTTCTCTTATTAATTAAGCTAGTCATTTACAATTATTTGCCCAAACTTATGCATTTTTATGTTTTATTTGTAGGAAGTATGTGTTTGAAGCTTAATTCAGCAATTGGAGTCAAATGGAGTTCAATCCTAAAAAAAAAAAAATCATAGTGTCGCGATTAAAATCACATGCACATTTCCTCACTTAATCTTTTTCGTTCCCAAAATTTCAATTCTCTCTCTCATAAAATCTATTTGAGCATGCTTTCTCACCCTCTTTCAAAATTTTGAATCTTCCCACACGTTTATCCCCATCTCATCTTCTTTCCAAAATCAGAATCCACCACTTTCTGTTTATTGATATTGATTTCAAGCCTGATCTAGGTCTGTTTCAAATCTTTCTTGATATTTGTCAAATCTTTCTCGGTGTTTTTCAAATCTTTATTGGTTTTTTTGCTGAGCTTCTTGTAACCTTTATTATTCTTTGATGTATGTCATTCAGGTCTCAAGGCAGATACATAGAGTCTCATGGTTGAATCAGAGATGTTTTTCAATGATTCGTTTTTTTTTTTCTTTTTGAATTGCTAATTAAGGTAAGCCTTTCTAAACAAAAGAGTTTAAATGTACTTGTTAGCCTCTGATAACTATATTACACGTTTCTCAATGAGTGTGTGCTCTTTGGTCAAAGAAAAAGATATTAATTAGTGTTGCTAGTGCTTTGGTTTATCTAGCCTATGAGGTATGTTGTCAATCAAAGTTTTTCCTATTGGTGTGTTGTGTGTATTTTGCGTTGAACTTTCCTTACAAAGATCTAGGCTCTTAAACTTTTATATATATTATGTCCTCTTATCTTATGGAAGATTATTTAATTGGCTATACCATGAGGAAAATTATTATTAAACTCCAAGTTCTGCCCTAGTTTTATTTTATCATTAGCTATACCATGAGGAAAATTATTATTAACTATACCATCGTATTGTGACTTAAATCAAATGAGAGGGTTACAACACATCTTATTTAATTGGCGTTTTCTCTTAAGCATCTTTTGGAAATTTGTCAATTGTCAATGGTAAAAGGATTGTGTATTTTATTTATTATTTAATTGTTGTTTTCTTATACATCTTTTGGAAATTTGTCAATGGTAAAAGGCTTGTGTAATTATTCTATTACTTGCCCTTTATTTATTTATTAACTTATTTATAAATGGAAATTTATTATTATTGTTAATTTATTGTGTAATTTATTATTATTGTTAATTAATTTATCGTGTAATTTATTGTGTAATTTATTATAATTGCAAATTTATCATTATTGTTAATTTATTGTGTAATTTATTATTATTGTTAATTTATCGTGTAATTTATTGTCTAATTTTTTATTGTTAATTTATCGTGTAATTAATTTGTTAATTTTATCGATTGATGAAAAACAAGTAATAATATAAACTGTGCAAGCCTTCCATTTCCATTTGAAAATAATAATAACAAATAAATAAATAAAAGGCAAGTAATAGGATAATTACATAAGCCTTTTACCCTTGACAAATTTCCAAAAGATGCATGAGAAAACGCCAATTATTAAATGAGATGTGTTGTAGCATCTCATTTGTTATAAGTCATATTGAATGGTTCCTCATAAACTATTTTAACTCAAATTTAAATGGAAAAATACACACCATTTTTCCTAAAGAACATTAATGAATGATGAAAAGCAAGTAAAAGATGCATAAGAAAGCACCAATTAATAAGATGTGTTGTAGAAATGACATTTCATTATAGGAAAATTGTAGTCATATCATTATCCATCTCTGTCTTGATGTGTTTCTTGATTCTTCTACCCAAGAAATGTATTTTCTTTTTTGTTTCTCTTTTGGTGTCTACAATCCCTTGTTTTTTGATATGCATAATTGTTCTGCTGGCTTTAAGTTCTCTTAAAATATATGTAATTTAGTACTCAAAAGTTTGTTTTTTTTTTTGTTTTTTTTTAATTGTTAACATTCCCTTACTTTTCATCTATTCTCGTTGTCTTTGTACGTGTAAGAGGCTGAAGACAGAGCTCTAAGTTTTGTTTTTGTTTTTTCTCTTTATTTATTTTTAATTTTGTTTATAGCAAATCTAACTATTTTGCATCTATAGGATAAAAAGCAAATGTACAAGAACCAGATTGGGGTAAATGTTTTCTTCCTTGCAATTAAAAGGAACTTGAGGCATTGGCTACTAATATGAATCTCTAAATGTTAAGGAAGTTGCAAGTTCTCTTTAATACCACTACAAATTGTATTTTAGTTGTGAGCCAAAGGCAACAAACAATAGAAGATGAGAGAAAACACACAACACTTTACCGTTACTTGAGTAAGTGAAAAAAACTGTAATTCTTATTTCTCGCTAATTTCTTCTTTACTCTTATGAACTTGTGTATTGTAATTTAAAACTGCTCGGTGTTCTATATCAACTTGTTGGAATATATCTTTGATAGGAAGTTTAGAAGAAAATCTAGAAGAAAAATCTGGAAACTTTCAAACACTGTTTGTTGTGTGAGATTTGAGAATATGTTGCATATAATGTGAATTTTTGGTGTCAGTTTATGAGATGATCATGGTGTTTGGTTAAATGATCTTAAAATAAATACTTGACTATGGAACTGTAGAGAATATGATGGATATGATATCAAGTTCCAAGTTGAGTTCACATTATCGGTTTACTAACATGTATGAGTATCCAACTTAATCTACAACTTTCTTTTTGTTAATTCCAAATATCTAAATTTACTTTCAGAGTTTACTTAATTGCAAACTCCACGTAATAGTGTAACTTGGTGAACTATTAGAGATGAACACATGCTTAAGATTATGTTTTGAGCATGAAATGTACTCAAGAAAAGCATGCTAAATCATTAGTTATGTTATTATGTCATTTTTGTTAGTTGAATAAAAGTATTTTTGCCTTGTTTATGCTCAAATAACTCCAAAGTTGGTATATGATCAAGTATCAGACCTCATGTCTGCTTTAGATGTGGTAAAGAACATAAGTTTTGCTGTCAAGTGACGAAAAGTTGGTGGTATCAGCTCTTGACATTGTAAAATACTAAGTTCTATTTGAATTGATGCATGTATTGTTTTCTTTTAGAACATGAGTAGATTTGCACATAGTGAAGAGAAGAAGTAAGCCTTAAAGAACTATGGGAAGACCATTTATTTTTTAGCTAAATTTGGGCTTTCAAGTGAGTTTCAAATTCAAGTCTAACAATTGATCTACACAGAGACCTCATGCCCAAGCGATATGATATTCATGTGGAACTCACACATGGGGAGATAACCTATTATGAAGCATCTCCAATTGATACCATAGCATATCACATCTTCAGTAGGTGAGTTTCAAACTTGCCTTTTTGTGTCCTTCTGTCATTTGCTTCCCTAAAATATGAGTAACATAGTTTTGGACCCAAGTTCTAACTTCCTTCAGCACTTTCTCTAGGAAATATTTATTTCTTGCTCTAATTTTTTCTTCCTAGCTTTTTCCGATCTTCAAATATTTTTCCTAGACTTGAAACTTTATTTTTTAACTTTCAAACGTTTTCATATTTAGAATGTTTACTTTTCACTGCCTGACTTTTTTCTAAAATGTTTCAATTCTCTTTTAAAGAACTCCGAGTTTCAAATGTTTTTCTCTGTAAAATTTGCATCTCTTTTCAAATATTTCTTTTATCTCTAATGAGTTTTCTCTTCCTAATTCTTATCTCTGATGATTTTTATTTTGGTTTAGTGGCAGCTCCTCATTTGGTTGGGTTTCTCTTCAAGCTTTTTGTTGGGATTGTCGAAATGCTTGTTATTGGTTCTTTTGTGGTTTCCATATTGAAGAAGCAGAATAAAATAGAGGAGGTTTTTTTGACTTTTTTTTTTGTTTTCTTTCGTTTTCTTTTTGTTTGATTATTTTAGCTGCTTTCTTTTATTTGAGGCATTTGCATTTCCTTGCTTTCTTTTATTTGGGCATTGAATTTGCTGTTATGTGTATTAAATTTTTGTTTGTTCTTACTGCCTCTTACTTTTGTCATATAATGAAGGTAGATCTACCGGTTAATGTTCTACCCGTATCATTTGCTGATCATGGTCATGATTTGCCAAAGACTGTTATGCAAACACTGAATCAAGGGTCATCTCCAATGTGCGCATGGATTTTCATCCAGTCCAACAAACTCTGCTATTGGTATATTTAAATTTATTTTGTATAATTTTATTTTTTTGGTTTTAAGCTACCAATAGAACAATGTAGTTGTAAATGGTATGTTTCTTTATTTTGATATTCACATCAAAATTGACAAATAATGAAGAAAAATCTGTTTCAGTTGGCAAAATGTAGGTAAAATAGGATTGTGGGAAGTTGGAGCCTTGATGGTGCATTGTCTAGTAAGATTGTATGTTTACTAGTCAATGAAAATCAAAGAGATCGATTTCAGATGAAAAGCGAGGAGAATCTGGTTGAGCAAACGAACTTAAACATTTGTACCTAATAAGGTTATTGCTTTCTGTCATTTCTTTTCTTAGTTTATGTTATTTTGATTAGTTGCTTTTGATTCTTGTTTGATTTTGTTTTGTTTCTTTTTAGGATTGGCGGTACCAAAGCGAGCACTTTTATTTGTATGTAAACGTGATTCGCCACCCATGAGCTTTAATTCAGGGAAGTTTCTATTCTTTCCTTATGCATTTGTCCTGTTTTACATGATCTATTACATTTTGAGGATGATGTAACCTTTTAGGTTGGGGGTGGGGTATTTTGCTTTAGTTTCTGATGGGCCCTGAGCATCTGTGCGTCGGGCCAGCGTTTGTGCTTAATGTATATCTTGCATGCCTGTTGTGTATATATTTGCTTTAGTGATAATGATTTCCTAGGATTAGCCCTGAGCATCTGTGCATCGGCCGAACATTTGTGCTTAATGTATATCTTGCATGCCTGTTGTGTATATATTTGCTTTAGTGATAATGATTTCCCAGGATTGGCTCAAATTTTTCGAATATTTATCGCTTTTGATGAGTTGTGATCATGAGTGCCCCAAAAGGGAGTCTTTTTAAAACTTTTCTTGGACAGGTGTCTTTCTTGCTTTAGAATAGGACTTGAATGCCTAGGAGCGAGTTACTTAGCTCATATTCCTGTTGTCACCCCAATAGGTGTAAGGTTTGAGTAATTCCATTATTATTTAATTTATAAGTATAAATTATTTAATAAATAATTTATTATATTTGTAAGTAAGAATAATTTATTATATTTCTTGCACCTAGGCAAGGAGGAAGCAACCTAGTTTGTTCCATTTAGGCTTTTTAGCAAGACCTTAGTGCCAGTGTAGGGGAAAGATAGGATGAGAGTTTAGTAAACCAATCCCGGGTTAGTAAAGTCTTCTTTAGGTGGGATAGAACTCTCTTGTGCAAGATTGTCTTTGGAAACTTTTGACTTGTCTCCTCATTGGGTCTCATGCGAATGTCTCTTGATTGGTTAGGTTTTTGAATGTTTGAACTTTGAGGATTAAATCACTTTACACTTATATGCACACCATCTTTTCTTTGGTTTGTGTGTGTCTTGCTTGAGGACTATGAATATTTAGGTTGGGGGGGGGGGGGTATTTGATAGCACCTGATTCGTGCTATTTTAGTTAAATTCCTTTTTAATCGTTGTGATAAAGTAACTTTAGTTAGATATTTTTTCCTTACATTAGCTACTAATATGAATCTCTAAGGAACTTGAGGCATTTGCATTTCCTTGCTTTCTTTTATTTGGGCCTTGAATTTGCTGTTATGTGTATTAAATTTTTGTTTGTTCTTACTGCCTCTTACTTTTGTCATATAATGAAGGTAAATCTACCGGTTAATGTTCTACCCATATCATTTGCTGATCATGGTCATGATTTGCCAAAGACTGTTATGCGAACACTGAATCAAGGGTCATCTCCAATGTGCGCATGGATTTTCATCCAGTCCAACAAACTCTGCTATTGGTATATTTAAATTTATTTTGTATAATTTTATTTTTTTGGTTTTAAGCTACCAATAGAACAATGTAGTTGTAGATGGTATGTTTCTTTATTTTTGATATCCACATTAAAATTGACAAATAGTGAAGAAAATTCCATTTCAATTGGCAAAAATGTAGGTAAAATAGGATTGTGGGATGTTGGAGCCTTGATGGTGCATTATCTGGTAAGATTGTATGTTTACTTGTGAATTTTATGTCATCATCAAACTGGGCATTGGTTGTTGAATGAATGCCTATCTTGTATAGGTATTGCCTACTCAAGCACATTGTTCAAATATACTCCTTTCATGGGATCATGGGTGTGATGACATGTGACAGCACATGGAGGTGTGTATGATTAAAAGTACTGTATTTATTAGTGTTTACTCTTCCCTTCTTGTAGCAGGACACTGAAATTTGTGAATGAGATTGATGCTCATCTCGGTGGAGTTAATGATCTAGCTTTCTTCAATCCCAATAAACAACTTTGTGTCGTAATGGGTGGGGATGACATGACCATTAAAGTAAGTTATTTGTTTCTTATTTGTCACTGCAGGGACTTCTATTTGTTGACAATTCTTTTCTTTTTGGATGTTGTTAGGTTGGATGCTGACAATGGTGCAACCTAATATACATTTGATTGAAGGCCATGAGGCTCATGTTTTCTCTTTTTGCCCCAACTACAGGGAAAACATTCAGGTTTGCCCTTCATGTGCTACACTGGGTTTTTGTTGAGGCTACTTGATACTTATTTTGCCTAATCTGCTGCACAGTATGGAAAGATAAAGGCATGACTATATGATAATATGGGTTCACGAGTTATGATGCTTCTCAGTGTTGGTGCACAGCGATGGCTTAAATTGAAGATGGTATGTGGTAAGAAATACTTAGCTGTGTGGGGGATACTTGGACTTAACAATGTAAAGCATTATACAACTTCTTTATTTTTCTCATTTTCATGGTTTGGTGATGGATGTTTTAGGCTCTTCTCATGTGGGACAAGTAAAGATAGAGAGCCTTATATTGTTGAGTGGAATGAGAGTGAAGGAGCAGTTAAGAGAACTTACCAAGGGTTCCTCAAGCGGTCTCTGGGTGCTGTAAGTTGGATACAACTACAAAACTGTTTTTTGGCAGCAGGTGATGATCTCCATTAAATTTTGAGACATGGACAATGTTCAACTTTTGATGACCGTAGATGCTGATGGAGGCGTTTGTGCAAGTTTCCCGGTAAGTTTTCGTGCAAGTCAATTGAAAAATTAAAAGAAAATTGTAATTAACATTTGCATACTGTTTTCTGTTTATTCCCTTTAATATCAAAGGCAAGGCGTAGATGCTGATTGGGCCCTTTTTGCTGTTTCTAGTAATGAGAATGGAATTAAAATCTTAGCAAATGTGGATGGAATCGAGCTATTGCTAGCATTTGAAAATCTTTCTTATGATGCATCTAGAACGTCAGAGGTCGGGATAAAGGTAGTTCGATTCTCTTGTGCGCTTAATATCTAATTAACTTGTATTTAATTTTTGCAGCCCACAGTAAATCCAATTTCAACTGCTACTGGTATTGTAGGCCTTGCTGAGAGCATAGAGGTGCCTCTGTCATCAGTATAACTTGAGTGGTTGGTGTTGCTAAGTAGAAAATTGATGATTTTTATAGGAGATTGTTTATTTTAATGCCCCCTTGCATGCATGAATAAATCATGAAACAATTAATTCACATATATATATATATATCAGGATTTTCATTAAGAAAAATGAAGGGGAGAACAAGGCTATACTAAAAACAAGTCCCGAAAACTAAAAACAAGCCTGCTAACAAAAGCCCCCATAACTAATTATATGGACGAATTTGTTAAAAAAAAATTACAAGAACGAATCTCGAAACAAAGAATGAGCTCCAAAAACTAATTGTCTCCCCTTTATCATGTTGCAATTTATTGTCAAAATAAGAATGAATCGAAGAAACTCATTTTATTAATATGATTGAGACTACTGAAAAATTTGTTGTAAATGGAATTAAGAGTTTAATTAGTTGAGTTGTCATAACCAACATGTCATCGTGGAGGCATTTTGGTTTCATGAAAATTTGAGAATTTTTTTTATAGATAAGTACATATTTGGAGTAGAGTGTTTGGTGGGTTTATTTTGAGCTTTCGGTTGCAACTTAAGATTTTCTTAGGATCCCTTTCTACTTCCTTCTCTGACCTATGCCTCTTGTTCATGCTTTTCAGATATCTATGTTGATCTACACAAATTCTAGA
The DNA here is from genome assembly GCA_036850905.1 of Luffa acutangula. Lineage (NCBI taxonomy): Eukaryota > Viridiplantae > Streptophyta > Magnoliopsida > Cucurbitales > Cucurbitaceae > Luffa > Luffa acutangula. Next base: position 57 of record JAZFAW010000018.1, on the reverse strand, counting down.
AGTGCAATCTTGGCATTGGCATCAAATGGATTTCACCTGCTATGGAAATAGACGCGA